>JAYGXS010000008.1:274331-305938 GCA_036362985.1 Ligula intestinalis | reverse complement strand
CATACATACATACATACATACATACATACATACATACATACATACATGCATACGTACATACATAAATACAGGCTGACAACCCCTAGGTAGTTACCGCTGTTGCGTTAGGAAAGCTGTCAGGGGACGCTGCAGACTTCGCGATCACAGAACCGATACTTTCAACGCTGTAACTACCCATCAGGAATATGACAGTTTGAAGCACGTGCATACATCAGTACTGCGAGGATACTTTAACTAAAGAGTAATCGAAATTAGATGGTCAGTCTTAAGCGTTAGAGAAAAACAAGGGTGCAAAATGGACCGAAGAACACTACTGACTGCAGGCTCGAATCCCGCCGAATGCCGCCAGTTTTTTTAACAATTGGGTCAACTTAATCAAACAAATCTGCCAAACCTCCTTAAAAAAGACAAGAGAGGCTGGAATGGCCATTTTGACTTATTAACCATCATCAGCATCATCAGCCAGCTACGCCCAAATCCTGGCACTCTGTCACGCGGGGCTCGAACCCGCGAGCAGCTGATCAGAAGTTAAACACCCTAACCACTGCGCCATTGGCTCGTGTTATGCAGCTTTTGCTAAATAATATTAACAATGGCAGATTAACTGTTTGTTAGAAGTTTAACGTTCTACCCGCTACGCCACAGACTCGTTGTTAAGTAGGTTTCGATCGAGATTATTAGATGAAAGCTCACCGATCTCTAACGGAACTCACTCGTCCTGGGCTCATGCCCAAGCCCGGCAAGTAGCCACATAGTGGAAAGTATTAAAGGCAGTTGGAAACTGCCAACAGTAATGTACTAGTTGATAAGCGGCCGTTGGCGGGACCCGAGAATGAGGAAAACGGAATAAGTGCGTTCCGTTCTCGATCCCTTAGCGCCCATTCAATATAGAAACATATGAACCTCAGACTCTAGGCAACTGTAAAAAACATCATAATAAAATAAGCTTTTACGCAAAGAAGCTGGAGAAGGAATTTCATGTGTAGACTTCCTAGGAAACATGATATTATTTCTAAACTATTTTCTTACACAAAATGTTTGCTAAGTCAGCAGTTATAAGGTTCAGGACTGTAATTCGCCATCATGAAGTAATTTGCAAGGAAGCCCATGGAAGCTGGAGAATAATTCCCTTTCTGGTCGGATTTTGACACCCGTATAAGTACCTCCCACACGTAGACATTCGACAGTTTTTTTTATTAAGCTTAATTTCGCAAGCGGGGGGTACGTACTTCTGTATCCGAACCTCAATCTCATCCCTAACCCCAACCCTCGAGGATTTAGCACAATTTCACGCGTAATACGAGGACGTTCTAACAACTGTGGTGGTGGGTTTTGTAAGTTAGTCAAGCAACCACTTCCGTTCCAACTTGATTTCAATGACTTCGGGCAGTGGGCTTAACGTTTCAACGAATACTGCGCTTGGAGGTAGTGTACTACTCACTGACGACGGCTAGTAAACCAAAAATGGTCAGTTCCGGTCCCCTTGTTTTGGCCGATAATATCATATGCTTTTTCTACCATTTGTGTACTGCTACGCTTTATCAGCCCTATCTGGGATTTAAAATGAAAAAAAAGTATTTAACACCCAATGAGTCCGCCAGCAAGGCGAACCCCAGGCTACGACAAGGGTGAGATTGCACGACAATCAGCCCCGAGAGTGTGCTTGACGTATAATAAGCTACTACAGGTATTTCCTCAAAACACTAGTCACCGTCTGTTATCTGACTCCTTAACTAGGCATCTAACGCTGATTTTTCAGGCAGCAGAATTCCAAGATATTTCAGTCGTACCGATCTGCAGGTAGCCGACACAAATCCAACATCGAAAGAAAACGTCACTGCATACATTACGCGCATGTAGCAGTACGTTTTAATGCCCTTATGAATTCGAACTTATTTTATATCCTGTTATGCGCTCAGGTTGTTTTCGTCAAGTATTCTTAAAGCAGAAGCAGTCTCTCACGGTTTAAGAAAAAAAATTTAAAAAATTACATTGCTGAAGAAAATTAAATCAGACATGCAGTCTAATTTACAACTGATAAGCCGTGCACTGGCTATTTAAAGACGATCACATGTCCCTCTAACTAACTCAGAGGCTCAGAATGCAAACATGACTATTTGTAAACGGCCAGGCACAATATTGTTTGAAGAGATATTTCACAATACGCAAAAAACCCTAGAATTATATGCACAGTTTTAAACCAAAAGATAGCGTCTATAACTGTCGAAAAATTTAAAACTTAATAAACTAACAAAAACGAACAATGTCAAATATTATATTTGTGCATGCTTACTACCAAATGTATTGCACAATTATTTAGGCCTTGCTAATCCGAGGAAAAATGCCTTCGTCTTGAGTGCCAATTTTCTACCGAGTAGAATTTTTTAGCAAGTTCCTGCAAGTTGGTATCTTTAAAAACCAAGTCGGGCTGATTTATGCCCCCCCCCTGCCTGCGTTCAACTAAATCAGTGTCGACCACCAGCATCACCTCCTACTAAAAGAACAAAAAAAACCGCACGATCTGACTGCTTTATAGGGTTGTCGAGAGGCATAAAAAGCGTGGCCTAACCAAAAAATATTGCGTCGCCTCATGATGTTTGCAAAAATGACGTCATCACATGGTTTGGAGCGTTTAATTTTTTCCTCCCCCGGTCCCCTCCCATCCTAGCAGTCTCCGATCAAACATTACGGGTTGCTGACGTTTTTCCCACACTTCTGAAAAAATGGTTACAGGTCTTAGAATTACTATAAAGTATCAACACAATCGTAAAAATACCGTATTGCAATCCGTTTTCTCATGAACAGTTTAATTTGTATATTGCAAATACATCCATCTGATTTCAGAAAATACTAAAACAAATGCCGGGAAAGTAACATCTTCTTGGTCTTACCTGAAGGGTGGCGGTGAAGCGTCCGAATGCAGACATTCCTATACGCTAATTTTACTTTGATTAGAGGAAAGCTTCTGGATTCCTTCGTGTTGTTTTTTACACATTTTAGTAACTCGAAGCAGATTTTGCTCGAATTATTGCATGGGCTAACTAGGGTGCCTGTACAGTCAGAATTTTTGTTATTCCTAACTCGCAGACGGGGCAACTGACTTGAACTCGGCCAACTGGTGGTTGGAGACCGTGTGGTGACATTTGCTGCCTTTGGGTGGGCTTTTTTAAAATTATTAAATGTGTTGCCTAAACGGACCGCGCGATCTGACCAAAACACGGCGGGGAGGTGGAGAGGGCTAGATTAGAGCACGGCAGGCGTTTCTCGGAATGCTCTCCCATTACAAATGCTGAACATAGGTGGGGAGGGTGAGCGGGGGGCGTGGTCGTACGCGTAGGTGCTGGCTCACGCCGCGCCAGCCGCCTGCACCCCTTCCTGTCTTCTGTCTATCTTGACACCAAACCCATTAGGGGTGAGGGAGGAGCCAGTGTGGTAGTTGCAGCGCAAGCCAACTATCAGTATAAAACTAATTCATGCGTAAGTTAACGTCCTTGTACCTTCCCCCTCCTGTTGTGGAGCGAATGGCTGACCTCATCGGTTTGGATGTTCGTATTCTAGGGGAATAACCCACACACCCCCCCCCCCGTTATAAGTCAATCGGAAAAGGTAGAAGGCCTTTTGACATGATAGTTCCCAGAAAGTAGAGAAGAATTTTAATCTTTGGTGAATGTTGACCGACCGCTAACGCAACTCAATTGTCCCGCTCTGCCTTGGGTCTTATTTCTCGGGCCCTGACAGCAGCCGCACAACGGCTAGTAGTCTTAGGCAGATAGTATGGCCGGCAAAGAGACTGGAGTGGCCATTTCTGGCTTATTGGCCGTCGTCAGCCCGTCATACGTAACCTTAAGCGTTGCACCACTCAATACTCGAAATTGTGAACGGCTGATCAGAAGTTCAATGATCTAACAACTGAACCACGAACTCCTTGTTTTGCCGGTTTAGGCCAGGAAAAAAGCCAACCACTAAAGCCTGCTACAGCAGTCGCCGGCTATTAAGTCTACCTCGGGTCCAGACGAAATTTGGTTTAATAAGCGGTTGGCGCATTAAGCAGAGAGTCCTAGTTCTTGATTAGCAAACGCAGGATAGGCACTTTACACTGCATACGTACTGTATTATGTGTAGAGCTTGGTTATGTACAAGAAAAGAATGCTGCTTGTCTATATTTTACGCAATAACAAAAAAAGTATTTGCGAAGCGTAACCAGTTGCGCACGCAGAGAGATGAGAATTTCACTCTATCCTGTTGGCAAACTGGGCTTTGTAGCCGGTTAGTAAGCTTATTAGCCGGCGGATTTTGCTATGTAAAATTCCGTTCCAAGCTGATTTGGGCTTAATAACCGGCGACTACTGTATCGAACACGGATGATACAGCATTATTGATTTTTGACACGTCTAGAAAATGTGAACTGCTCTTCACACAATTCCCTCGCGTCCGAAGGTGACCTTGTGTGCCAGTGTCGAAAATGTACCATAAAGTTTTTTCCTGTTTCCCGAAGAATCCCTTAAATCAAATATTGACACGCACTGACGAACGTTCACCGGCCACTAACGGAACTCACTTGTTCCGCACTCTGCCTTGGGTATCATTTCCTGGGCCCTGACAGCAGCCGTAATTCTACTTTTAAAAACGCACGCACACCATATGTTGTTCAAACGGAGTATCTTCTATGATTGCATGGATGCAAATGTCAAAGTAACACCATACAGCAGTCGATAATACCTCTATGCGTTTGCCTTGAAAGTTCTCTGTGGCATACATTAGCCTACAACCAACCAGATTGGTGGATGCAAAAGATATGTTAGCGGAAATGCGTATGGTAGCTGTGCAAATGGAAAAATATCAACACGTGCATTTATGAGGGCGGAGGGGGGGGAGGAGGGCGAGGATTTTCGCTTACGCAATGGCGACTTTTCGCTTCAGGCAGTTGGGCCAAATTTGCGCATTTTCCTATGGGTATAATCTAAGCGACGATCTCTATGCCTAAGAGAGAGATAGAGAGAGAAGTCGGACAGCGGAAATAGTAGCAATTGCAGGACTGGTCGGTTGGAAGTTAAGCATTTTTTCGACGAAGGGAAAGTTGGCTGGCTCTTCGCCCCGTTAAATTATGCATCTCTGCGCGCGCCGATTGTTTCGTTGCATTCACGTCCTCACTACATGTTTGCTTCTACCAAGTCAAACAATTCCCCGAGGAAGAGGAAAACAAAAATGAGTGCACATTTTCGATCTAGGAATGGGTTTGTTTCCGAACAGCCCAGTATCTGACAAATAGTGCGCTGTGACGCGTCGGCGCGCACAAATAAATTCATTCTTACAGTTAGATTTATAGAAAATCGATAAATGAAAGCTAGATAAATGACGAGTCCGCGACGGCTCTCGAAACGTCAGGCGAAAAAAAGATAGTCCCAGCGATCGAATCGTCTTCTTCTCAAATCCATACCTGTATTTTTTCGATTTTAAAGTCTATTCAACAATTTTGGCCAATTTTCCATCGGATTGGCACATAATTTAAAGAGCCTAATTTATCCAAGGCAATGGGGCATCGATAACACTGGTGTTTCGCCAATTTAGCATAACAGGTCGATTCTTCTTCCTTTGTAGGATTATATACAATCGTTTTCCACTCTCAACTAACATAACCTTAGCCCATCTATCCATCTGGCCCTGACCATATGGCAAATGTAGTATAAGTGCTGGACCCAATATATTCCCAGCCCCAGCGTTATGTTTAACGGGATCAGTGTTGCTGGGGGTTTTATGGGTGAAGAAATAGGACAGACAGTGAAGGAAAGTTGTAGAAGTAATTGAATAATGGCAAACGAAATTCGATTTTTGAGAAAATTGACGACACCGTGCAGATTTATGTTGGGGTATACTTTAATAACTAATATATGCATCTTAGCCAGTAATTTCACTGATATCTGACCTGTCACAACTGTAGGTCTGGCTGTTTAATTCGAAACCTCTCATTTATTAAATTTTATTTTTTGCTTTTCTTCGATTAAGACACTCAAATCCGCGGCTATACAGTGGCCGCGGTAAACAAATTCAACCAGATTTTGCCGCTTAGCACTTACTGGCACCATTTCTCCTATTTCGACTGAGAGAACTCCTATTACGGCCGGTCCCGTAGAACACAATCCAGGAGTTTGGGGTTTATAAGGTTTACTTCTCAAACTATCTTTGCTCCCGAGAGTTGATCATTTTTTTCGACTATCGGAAAGTTGGCTCGCTCTTTACCCAGTTAAATTTTGCATTTCTGCGCGCGCCGATTGTTTCAGTACATCCACGCCCTTACAGCTTATCCAACTCGAGGGTTGTGTTTTGTTTCTCAAAACTACCTGGCACTACATGTTTACTTCTACCCAGTCGATTCGTTGCCAGATGAGGAGGAGGGGAAAAACAAAATGAGTACAATTTTTCACCCATCTACGCACGAAATTTCTTCCCTTATTTCTATAGAAGGTGTTTTAATACGCCAGCGTTTCTGGTACTTTACCGACCCGGAACTATGGTAAGAATCACTTACATTATCCCCTTAATAGTACACGAGAACAAGAACGTCCCAGCCCAAGTAATAAATGTGGCCACGCACATAATTCTACGATGGATTTATATTCACATGCCCTTATTTTGCTTCAGGAAATGGAAACATCTTTTAAAACTTTAAGATACCATTTTGTAAAAGGTAAATTTTGAAGAAGACGTTATATGCTATAAGTACAAGAAAAGTTAGCTTGCCTTTACCTTCGCCCTGATTTCTCTGGTTTTATGCTGGCATAGGCGGGAAGCCTAAGCATGACACGGGAATAAGGAAGCCCCGCCCAAGTAATAAAGATGCCCCTTCGCCCGATTCGGCACACAGTCCACTGTCCTACCCCTAGCAGTGATCCTAGCGTGGACCAAAACAGTATCTCTGAGCTTAACGCTGACTGTACCCTTAAACATTAACCTTAGAGAGATCAAAAATCCAAAGGAGAAATGTTTACTTTGTTATTGTTGACAGTGTACTTTGCACAAACTTGTGGGGCAAAGGTAGCTAATGTAGCCCCCCCCCCCCCTATTATACCCCTAGTCCCAGCATTTCGTGCTACGAAAACGATGGTTATAGGGTTTCGGCGGGTGGAGAAATAAGATAGGCAGAAAAGACAATTTTTAGAAGTAGGTGCCAAGTGAGAAAAATGTAATCGAGGTTCCTTTCCTCGGCCGCTGGGAGTAAGTTTTTACGCATGTAAATGGAAGGCAAACTATAGTAATTTAACTCCAGAACAGTAATTTGGGCCTCAGGTAAGTTTAAGTAGACAACCTCCTAACCACCATTTCTATTTTTTCCTGCAATCTGATAATTGGGTTTTTCCGCAATGCGTTAAACAATAATAGAGATCAGGAAACTCTACAGATATAAATCAACAACACTTTTGAATACAATAAAATTAAAATACATGCGGCAGTTATTAAAGTATATTCCACTGCGTATCCTCATTCCCACCCATAGAACTCTATAACCACCGTAATCTTAAAACAACGTGCTGGGACTAGAGGTATATGATGGGGGCTACCAAAACTATTGTTGCCACTCTAAGTAGCAAAATTTATTCAAAACCTGGCGCGACTGACATATTATCGGACTGCATTGCATGATCATTAGTATTACCCCTAACCCTAAGGAGACTAAAAATCCATAGGATAAATGCATAAGTCGTCATTTATTACAACGTAGTTATTACAGCCTTTGGTAAGAAATTCATTCGTATTAATCAATATAACAACATCTCTACTTACGTAGTATCTTCGAAGTGACAAGTCAGTGCAGTATGTTGGTGAACGTTTCATCTCCTCTGCTCAGTGACCAGTAGATGGATGCTGTATTGTCCAAAATTAGCTTGCTTTTATACATTCCACGAGTTCGCTTATTTCATGATTTAAGGTAGTAAGTCAGCCGGTAAGAATACCTTATATGACTGCCGCGAAACAGTACACGCAATAGGAATGCCCCACCCAGGTAATAAAGGTGGCCCTACGCTTACTTCCCGGCAGATTTAGTATTCCTACGCATATTCCCCGGTAGATTTAGTATTCCAGTGTCCTAGCTCCCACAATAGCCTTTAAGTAAACCTCACTGGCAAGCCTCCTTTTCATACTAATCCTACAACTAACTCTCACCGTAAGTATAACCCTAGATGTAATCTTGATTTAACTTGAGCTAGCCTTACCCCTAACATTAACCCTAGCCCTAACGCGCAAGCATGCAAGCAGCGAGCCGCGCTCACTAGGGACTATCGATTGGCCTACACGCTTCGAACGCAGACTGGCAGTCAGTCAATCAATAATTTAAAGCTGCGGCCAGCTGTTGCGTCACCAGTCCATCGTGTCGCTACTCATGCCAGGATAATTTCTAATTGGCCTGATGGACAAAGCTTTACACGCGTTTGTTGCCCTTAATATGCTTTACAAATTACACTCAAAGACTTCGGCTTTGGCGCTCTTTTTGTCATGTTCTTTCTTGGGGATTCACACAAGACGCAATTAGGCGGTGACATCTGGGCTTTGGCTACCTCTACGACATAAACTTCCGTAGAAAATGCTCCAAAAATACCTATTTTGAGTTGACCCAATTGTGAAAAAACTCGCGGCATTCGGCGAGCTTTGAACCCGGGGGCCAACGCTTTAATTGCTAAGCTACAAACGCCCCACCTCGCGCCATGAATTTAATCACATTTGGGTCGATATTAGCCGCCCAACTTTACCGCTCGTATGTAATCCACCAAAACGGAACAACAACCTGACTGCTCAAGCAGGATTTCCTAGGCAATCGTCAAGAATCCACCAGAATGACTACTGGGCTGACTTAATGATAAGGGGGTTTGGAAAGTTCTTGCGCGCTTATGACGTTTGGGGTGGGGAAGACATATAAGCCATCTTTACGGAAACATATAGCTAAACTAGTGGCCAACGTTTCTGTGCACAAGCAGTTGGAGAGGATAACGGTCCCACCCTAGAAGAAGTGAAGACGATGGGGGCGAAGTTGGGATCGGTGGTTTCAGATCAGTGAGGTCAAACGTGAAGGCTAAAGAAGACAGAAAAGGAAGCATTGCCCCTACTTCTAGCAGATAGTGCTAGGACTTCATTTTCTACGTTTTTTTTATTTTCTCTAGACTTGAAATCTCTTTATTTTCCTCTTGTGTGCGATGCTGAAACGTTAGAAGAGAACATTTTTGCTTAGGTAAAAGTACCAATGTTAGCAGGGCCTATTCAAATCTACCAATTGAATTCCAGGTATTTCACTGAGCTATTAGATTTTCAGGTCAGGAATCACGTTACAAACGCGTGACCGATCGAGTCATATAAATGGTTCCTTGTTGGTGGTGATTTTGCTCAAAACTTCGAGGAACATCGTATATTTACTATAATATTATAAAAAAATCATGCTGGTTAGATCACCCAAAATAGAAGGGTTACTTTTAACTCCAATCCTATCCTAACTCCTGACCCGGCAGGAATTAAAAGCCTAGAATAGATCCTACTCTTGCCTACTTTAACGCTACTCATAAATTAAATATGAAACTTAACCCTCTAACAAAATGCCTACCATAAAACTAGCCTTAGAATTTGGTGCAAATTCACCTGTACTGAGGTTCGTTCCAGCTATCTTGTTCTGCGTTTGGTGGGCATAATACTTACCGTTGTCCTTGCCTTTTATGACAGTTTCCCCCCCCCAAAGGACTATTGTTGCTAAGTGCGCATGTTGTCTTTGCATTTGCATGGACATTTTCGATTTAACTTCACCTCTCTAGGTTTTGCGACCTTTCTGTGGATTGCCCTGGGCCAGCTAGCCCCTTCTTTCTGCAGGGACATCCCTCAGTCTTTTCGGGCGAAAGTCGATTCAGTCTGAACCTGTCCAATCACACAAAGGGCCAATTTGGTCTTGACAACACTTCTCGAAAGTTCGCGCACAAGCGTTTTGTTTTGGTATGCACAGAAACGGCTGTTATCAACTCCTGAAGTTTTTAAAGCAGCCATCACTTCGTGCCTCATCCATGCTACTTCAGTTGACTGGCGTCAATAGAAGGAGGATAGTAGCACCAAACAAACAGAATGGAAAACAAATGTGCAACTGAATGGCTGCATGAGTAGGAATTATAATTTAAAGTTAGAGGGCTTTTTCACCTCATTAAAATAGCTCCATCTGCGCTGCTGTAGTTTCCGCTCCCCCCTAAGTCCGCTCCCCCCTAAGTCCGCCCCCCGGACTGTAACCGCAACGTGTACGGCAGCTGTTGGTGGCTGACCACTAATACAACAGCAAAAGCATAAATCGATTTCTTATAAGGATTCACTGAACTAGTAAATCCCCAACGATGAAAATGAACAGGATCTGCTGCTGACAGATAGAAGAAAACGGAGCAGAGACGGGCGTCCAAGGCCGCCTAATTGTTTACAGTGTTCTACTGGGACGAGTGCGCACAAACACACAGAGGTCTTCATATTGGTACATCTAACGAGCAGGTCGCTATTTCGAGCCTCGGAGATTAATTATCACTGTCTGATGACGGCATATACGTCAAGACAAGGGACTGGTGGCCCAATGATTAAATCAATAGACTTCTGATCAAGCCTCGGGTGAGGGCACCACTTGGGTCCGGATATGACTGACTGATGACGGCTAATGAGCCAGAAAGGGCCATTCGAGTCTCTTTATCCTTTGTCGGCAAATTTATCTGCCTAGATTACTAACTGATGTGCACAACTGCTAGCGGGACTCGAGAATGAGACCCATTAGCGGCAGGTGAACGTTAATCAACGAATTCACGACGCATGGTGTGGCGTTGTAGCTCAAGTGATAGAGCGTTGGCTGCGTAAAGGCTTTCCTTGCTTTGCGGGTTCGACTCACACCGAAACCACGAGTTTTTTCCCAATTGGGCCAAGTAAATCAAGCAAATCTGCCAAAACCCCCCAAAAAATATCACCACATATCGTTTTATATTGACAACAGTTGGGAAAGCGGTCATCTGTCTTGCAATGCCCTTTCTGTCGCGTACGCGATGGTACAGCTGGTCTCATTCCACGACACCCGATTAACCTGCTCTTACCAGGGAAGGGAAAATATGAGACCAGTTTTCCTGTTGACAGCATTTACCGTATAAACCACTTTACCAGGTACACTCCACCTCCTCCCAAGTTCGGTTTTCTGTTTCTGTTTGGCACGATAGGATTTAATTCGCAACAGACACGTTGGCTCAGCGGCCAATCGCAGATTCCGAAAAGACAGCGCTGGTATCTCTCTCTCTCTCTCTCTCTCTATAATTGCTTATGCACAGCTATGCTTGACCGGCAAGACTCTATGTGTACCGCCAAGCCTCGGCGATTGACAAAACCATGCTTCATGGTTCAGGCTCCCTAGCGTTACCCGCGCAGTCTGCCAAAACGGCCGCCCCTCGTACAGCCATGTCATTCCCTCTCTCACCTCTTAACCGATCAACGTTCCGTTATAGGGGATAAGGGAGAAAACGGGACGGAGATGAAGTGAGACATGACTGACCATCAACGGATGAGCTGGTAGAGGTAACAACGCAGTCCTGGCATTGTTATTTTCAATCAAATTCATTTTAACTCGTTGATGAACGTTCACCTGACCGCTAACGGGGGACTCGTCTGTCCCGCTCTGCCTTGGGTCTCGACAGAGCCCCTGACAGCCGTAATAGCTGGAAGTAGGCAGATAGTATTGTCGCATGTTCGCTTGCATTGGCGAGATAGTATTGTCGGCAAGGACAAGGGAAGGGACTGGAATGGCCATTTCTGGCTTATTGGCCTTCGTCAGCCAGTCATACCCAAACCCAACTGGTGTCCCAACCTAGTTTTGAACTCGCGACCATTTTTATGAGAGTCAAACACCCTAACCATTGAGCCACAAGGCTCCTTGTCTAGGCAGTTTAGGTCGGGGAGGGGTATGGACACTCATTGATGAACTTTTACCTGAGCACTATAGTCGTTAGCATAAAAAATTCCTCCTGGAAGCCTGCATAATTTCAGTTATCCACAGGTTGAGGTAATGAGAAAAAAGCCAACTACCGCAGAGGACAGCGTCCAATGTTTTGACTATCATTGAGGTGACCTGGGTTCAGGTTCAGCTTCCAAGGCGGGCATTTTGCTTCAGCTGAAGCATTCTACTACTACCTGCAAAACCAGGGGTGGTGTATGGCTAGCTGATGAGGGGTGATAATTTATTCGATCTATTGGTGGTATTTGAACCCGCGCCCGCAAGAGGGAGGCTTGATTAAAGTCAACGCTCTACCACTTGAGCTACGAAGGCAAGCCAAAACCCTTGAATTTAATAAAATTCCGGTGTTCCTCGTCTTTGCCGGCAGTACAATCTGCCTATACTACTAGCTGCTACAGCTCCTGACAGGGCCCGGGAAATAAGGTCCAGTGCAAAGGCTAAGTGGGGCAAGTGAGTTTCGTTAGTGGTCGGTGAACGTTCATCAACAGGTGTCACTATCTCTCGACCTAAACCGGCAAGACAGCGACCTCGTGGCTCAAGGGTAAGGGCAAAAGACTCCGGTTACAAAGGTCACGGGTTCGAGGCTAGGGTAATGCAACACTTGGGGCTGGGTATGACTTGCTAACAACGCCTTATAAGCCAAAAATGGCCATTGCAGTCTCCCTTGTCCTTGTCGGCATTACTATCTAAGTGTGTACTCTAGATTGATTGCGGAGGTAACCCTGCTCGGGCAGTCATCGTTCTGTAATAGAATTAGTGAATTCTATACGGTTTAGTAAACTGAACGAGTAATTTGACCAAAGTGGGATTGAACTCACGGCTCCTGATGGAGACTTCATAGCTCATTGAGAAGAAGAAGAAGAAGAAGAAGAAGAAGAAGACTCGATCGCTGGGATCTAATCTTCTTCTTCTTCTCAATTGCTTCCTGGGACATGGATGTTCGCTTGTATTGGCAAACTTCATAGCTCAGTTGGGTTAAGCTTTGACTATGCTAAAGCTTCCTCCTTGCTAGCGTGGTTTCGAATCCTATCGAGGCTTCCGAGTTTTTTGGGTCAAATTTATTATTAAAAGTCGCTTAAACTCCATACTGACGGCTACTGAGCTAAAAATGGCCGCTCCAGTCTGCCTTGTCAGTGTCCGTAGTGTTTTATTCTGCCTATAATGCAAGCTACTGGCTCGAGAGTTAGCCCTAAGGTCTAACGGTCATAAAGAAGCTCCTTTCCATTGCCAGTCCACGAAGTAATTCACTCATTTCCATCCTGGAGGAAAGCCTCCCTTTTGAGGGCTTGAAAGGCAACAGAGTTCTTGCTTATCATTTTTATCTACTCTGTTTGCTCAAGTTAACAATTGTACAGGCAGTCTACAATACCCTTCCCGGGATGGTTCCGCGACGAAAACTGCGACAACATAGGTCCTGCCTAGTAAGCTACCAGATTCAGTGTGGATAATAATAATACACCTAGCAAATCTCGGAGACTCTAAACACTCATGTATCCCGGACTGAGTTTATTTGTTCGCTGACGTTTCGGACAACTGGGCCGGTTGTCCTTTGCCAAAGCGTAAATTGACTTTATTGATTGGCAGTTTGAAGTTGTGGCTGTACGTACGTGTCGGCCGTGGGCCGATCGATTTTTTTTTCGTTCGCTGCATGTCATGACTTGACTGCAGTTAATGTTGGGTTTCGCCTCCATGGTAGAGAATGCTGGCAGTCCTGTTTCCTTTTCCGACGGTCTTGTCACGTGGATTTGGACTTTTGAAAATTTTGCAAGCTACAGTTCACACCTCCCCATTTCATTTTCTGGTCAGACGACAGGCGAACAGGTGGGCACGAACTGCGAGCCAATCAATTCGGCAAGGTAAATTACTTTGAACTCGTATTTCTACGTACACTTTCGGATTGGATCTGCAGAGCCCGTAGCAGAACATGGGAACAGGAACGCTCTCTGCATTTCCCCTCCCCATTTCGACTGTCTGGTACTAATTGCTGGGGAGATGTACAGTTGGTGTTAAGATTATACTTGAAGTTACGTAATAATTATGAATAGTAGCAGACTCGCAGTAAAAAGAAAGGGCGGTAAGGAAGTTTTTCGATCCGTGACGTAGAACAAAGAATAGAGACGGAGGGTTCATTGTCCAGCCAAGTAATTACGCTGAATGTAAGGCGATACTACAAATTGTCAATAGCAGCTAGCCGAGGTTGCCACCAGACAGATTTGATCTTCAAACAAACAATGGCATTAACAGAGTAATTAAATCGAAGCTTCAACCAGAATAGGTACATCCTGAAAAACAGATCGGTTAGCATTTAACTACTATGTACTCGCGATCAACAACCGGCAGGACAGTGAACTCGTGGCTCAATGATTAGGACGTTTGCCTCTGACCGGCGAGACGCGAGTTCGAAACTCAAGTGTGGCAGCAATTTCAGCGGTAACACTAGAGTTGGCTACCCCTAGCTGACGATAGCCAGTAACGCCAGTGATAGCTATCCTAGGGTGCCTGTCTTTACCGGAATACTATAAGATAAAAGTAGTATATGCTACACCAGCCGTAGTTTCGAAGTCGTCACCCATTTCTCCCCAACCCGAACTGGCCTATTTGAAATCAGGACAAATGAGCGTGCCTGAGGCAACGAACTGGTCGAAGAGAGCTGACAGATCAACCACCTATTTGCCATACACCTCCTTTTATACTTTACATTTTTTGCCTGGCCTAGAGCTTCTTCAACTAGCTGCCCACCGGCTCTTCTGTGAGTGTTGCACATTTGAAACGCGGAGTGGCTGCTTAAAAGGCGGGGGGGCAAGATAGTGGCGAATGGTGAGAACTCACAGTTGAGAAGACCAGATCCCGCTTCTGACTGAGCATAGCCCACCGCCAGCGCGCTCGCAGGGTTCGATCAACTGGCTGCTTTTCCTCCGCCAGCTCTGTACATTGCCCATTTCCAATTTTCGGGCCAACGAGCTCATTAGCCTCTGCCACGGTCGCCCTCTGCCGTCGTTGTTCTGCTGGTTGCGGTTCGTCCTCCTGTCGACCATTCTCGCCGCCCTCTTCTGCCTCGCCCCCTCCTCCTCCTCCACCTCCCAATGGTGTGCTGGTGACTTCTGAACTGGAAAAGTTATCGGATCCGGGGGGAGGAGGAGACCGAGGGGAATGAGGTTCATCTGCTACCGCCGCCGCTCCCGTCGTTCTGCGGTCCTCGCTGCCACGCGTCGATGCGTCCGACATGGACTCCACTTCCTTCACGCTTGAGGTCATACTTTTTTCCTCTTCCTTCCCCCTCTCCTCCTCCTCCTCCTCCTTCTTCCATTCATTTTCTTGAAGGGACTGGAGAAGATCGGCCTCAGCAGCGGCTTTGCGTGCCTGCTCAATCTCATAGCTGATGCTCGGTTCTTCCTCCTCCTCTGTTTCCTCCACTTCCTCCGGCACTTCCTGCTCCTCTTGTTCCATGCCTGCGTCCTTCTCCCTTTCCCATCCGTCACAGGGCTGGTCTTCGGAGAGTCGTTCAGCGGCCTGCTTAAAAATATCCGACAGGTCATCCTCCTCCTCCTCCTCCTCCTCCTCATCCACCTCAGCACTTGACTCGAAAGATTCCGCGATGAATCCGTCGCCAATTGCATCTCCAGTCTCCTCCTCCTGCTCGTCTGTGCCACCTTTTTCGTCCGCTCTGACGGTTGGAAAATGTTCAAACGGTGTCGATGGCTCTACTAGGGGCTGCTCTTCAGGCAGCGTCCCTCTCACCACACTACTCTTCTTCCTCCTCCTGTTGCTAGTTGTGGACAGTACTGGGGATGGTGGCTCCCAGTTGCGGCTCTGTATAACCAGACTCCTATCTTCCCCATTGGGTCGCGCATTGGACAACTTCCGAGGGACAGGGCTGGCCTCTATGGCGTGGGTTTCTTCTTTATCGTGCACTTCCTGCATCAGAGGAGTGCTGGCCATGGCAGCAGCAGCAGCAGTACCATCCGCGGTGCTGTATGGAGGTAAGATGGAGGACGGCAGGAGGCCATTACATCGATAGGGTTTTGGTCGACGACAAGACAATGGCGGCCCCACAGTCGCTGCCGCCGAGTCACTTATCGATCCTATCTCCTCGAACGCGCCCAGCCAACCACTCTTGGAAATGAGTGCACTAATAGGCAAACTATCATCCTCCTCCGATTGCTTGCGCTGGCAACCGGCTTCGGGGCCTCTCGGTGGTGTTGATGACGTGGAGGAGGCGTTGGGAGTCCGCCCTGTTGTGGCAGCCATTGGACCCGGGCGCGAGGCTGTGAATGGTGAGGGCACCGGGCTGGGGTCAGCAGAGCCCAGGTGCAGGGTGACAATGTTACTGCTTCGTTCACCAGACCGTCTCAGCGAAGCAAACTGTGTCGACTGTACTGCAGACGGGAACTGCCCCTGCCCCTCCTCCTCATCCTCATCATCCTCACTTGTGCTGTCAATCAAGTCGTCGAGAATGTCGGTTTCGCGACTCGGCAGTAGGGCCACGAATTTAGCCAGGTTCCAACTTTCCATGTTGCTGTCAAAGTGTCGGTGTATCTCCTCGTGAGGGCAAGTGCAGTCGCCGAGCTTATGCCAATTTCGTTGCACCCATCCACTGACCGGCCAGATGCCCTCTTGGGCCTGCATGTAGGGACAGGAGCAGGCGAGATGACCGTCCAGCAGGAAGGACTTCTCAAAGGTGCCCTCCTCCGGGGCTACGGCGGCGCCAAGGTTAAATGAGGTCACACTTTTCCTGGTGATGTTGTCCCCAACCGGTAGTAGAGTCCGCGGGGTAGTGGAGGCTGGCAGCAAGGGTGAGGCAGAGAGGGGAGGTGCCTGCATCAAGATGACCGTTTTGGGCAGCGGTGAGGTGGGCTGATGACGTGGCGGTTCCTGAGGCGCGCAGGGCGCTATTGGAGGAGGGAGGGGCGCGCAGGCCGGCAGCGGCAGCGGCGGGGGTTGGTGGCCCCTTCTGGCGGCGACGGCAGGGGCCCCGGGCTCCATGCCGGCTGGAAAGACTGGCGCGTAGACGGCGCGCGTAGCTGTGGGCTGCTGTACAGGGGGGATTGTGGTGCGAAAGAAGCGCGGCGGTTCAGGTGGCGGCGGCGGCGGCGGCGGCTGGAAGGGATGCATTCGAGTGTAGGCTTCGCCGCCGCTACTGCCTCCTACACCGTTGTCCGGATTGCTGACCCCGTTGAATAGCATTGGTTGCTGATGCTGACGCTGGTAATCCGGGGACGAGGAGTAGGACTGTGGTGAGTGCGCGGGTGGCTGCTGCAGCTGATCAAACCGCCAACGCCGTTCCTGTTGATCGCCACCGGCTAGGGGGTAGGCCGTGCGTTCGGGTCGCGGTAGAGACCCCGTGTTGTAGGGAGCTGCCATCGGAGGCGGTCGCAGGGCGGCGGGGCTTCCTCCTACGCGGCGGCGCTGGCAGCGGGGGTTGAAACAGTTTGTGCGTAGCCGCTGCGGACCGCTGTTGTTGGAGTAGTAGTAGTAGTGGTTGTTGGAAATCATCATGCCCTGGAGCGGCGGCAGGGTGGCTGCCCGGTTCTCCATTATGCGTGCCACCTCGCATTCTGGGTCCGGTCTAAAGGCCGGCGGCGCCAGTGGCGGTGGCTGCGGGAAGCCCAGCTGTTGCTGCGGCAGCTGCGGTTGCAAGTATGCTGGCGGCGCCGCCGGCTGTTTCTGTGACGATGGCTGCTGCTGCTGCTGCTGCTGCAACATCCTACTCGGCATGCAGGTGGCCCGGCATACACAGCCAAACAGGCGTTGCACAAAATCGCATACTTTATCCCATGTCGAGGGCGGAGGAGGATGATTGATGGGAAGCGGTGCTGGGAGGACGGCCGGGAAAGCAGCTGGAGGTGTCGCCGCTGTGAGCTCCTCAGTCAAAGGGTTTGTGAGCACGTAGGCAGCAGCGGCAGCAGCAGTGTCAGCAGGGGGCAAAAGATTGTAATTCCCACGTGTAATTTTTGTGGAGTGGAGGGTCGTCTGTTGACGAAGAGGCGGGGAAAGGAACGGTGTTTGTGTACGTCCTACTAGAGTGTGTGTGTCAATTCGACGAGCATTCCTGCAGACGGCCTAAGACGGCAGATAAGCCTGCTGGTAGCAGCTGCAGTTGTCGTCGTGATGGGAGAGCAGTAATGCCTTCTCATCACGACGCAACGGAGGTCATCATCGCGGATAAATGCGCGAAGTTCAAGTCGCACTGCGGCGCACACACACGAGAGCGCAACAGGAAAGGGGAAATTATTCTGATTTTGGCAAATCTGCTGCTGCTGCTGCGGATGCGACTGCGTGAGTTTGCACGCGTGGGTGCGCGCGCACGGGATTATGTGTGTCCGCGCGCGCACGCCGTGTCATTGGGAGCCTGGTGGATGCATGGCGGGGGGGGGGGGGGGGAGGGGGGCGAGTGTGAGCTGCCCACGGCCAAAAATCGATTTTACGGCGAGCTATGCTTACTGTAAGCTGCGCGTGGATAAGTGCACTTGCGCGTGCGCGCTGTGAGGCTGGTGACTGGCGCAGCGCCTGTCTGTCTGTCTGTCTACTGCCTGTCTATCCTTCCATCCTGCCGTTTCCTCATTCGCCTCGCGGCCAAAGTGGAAGCAGCTTGAGGAGTGAGGAGAGGAAGCCACGAGTCCGCATGGCTATTGGCGCCCAGAACTAGCTTGAGCAACCCGACTCATTCCAGGCACGCACGCTACACAGACCCGGCTCGATGTGCCTGCGTGCTCAAACATTTTTGGGAAACATGTCAAATGCTGGCCAACCTTATAAATATTGAGATACTTTGGCCTTTCATGTAATCCGGCCTAAACTAAATCAAGTACCTTCGTAATGTGTTAAATGCAATGTATGACACATATACGATATAAATATATTTAAGAAGAAAATTTGCTTCATACATTTTCAAGGTAACCGTTAATTATTCCTACACATACCCCATAGTCTGACGACGGGCTGGAGAACCAGCCCCGAAAATTTACGCATTAAATTTTCTACTTTCCCAAAGAAGCTCCCCTGTTCTCAAATAAAGGTCTTTGGTTGTATACATATATACAATTATCTACACATATACAGTTCTGCGAGTGCTGCAAACAAAATTCATAAATTTGTAAATGTTCGATTATTTCTCCCATACCAGCGGGAACGCATTTACGAAAACTTATGTATAACAATGAGTAACATTAGGCATATTAAGTGTCTAAAAGAACTATAAGAAGACGTAAGTGTTTGTTAAGGAAATTAAAATTTTATCAACAATTCCCAGCTTGCGGAGACGTCAAAAATAGCTGTTAATTAGAACAATTAATTTAAATAGTTTGTTAAGTTTTAAACTTAACGCAACCACTTCCTTGATGCAAAAATAACTTGCCTTTAAGCAAAATATTTTGTATATTTTAAAATGAATACATTCGTAGTTACTGAGTATCGTTGAAAGAATGGTCTCTGCATTTCGTTATTTTTTGCTATATTAATAGATCACTGTACCAATTGTCCGTTTGTTCGACCTTTATACCAAAACCTTTAAAAGAAGATATAACTAAACAGCATTTACCGAAAAAATTAGCTTTTGATATTATTTCCTATGGAAATGGCCATTTTGGTCAAATGTCGAAATGATTCAAAACAGCAAACCACATTTTCGAGCATAGAACATGTGTGCTAGATACCATGCATATTGTTATTCCTAAGATTGATAAAAATGCTTCAATAATAGGTTACCTCTTTTAAAAGTGCCTGTATTGTATGTTTAGCGGATGAACTTCTATGTATATTAAACATTTTCAAGGTGATGTCACAGTGAAATTGGAGACTTTTGACAATTTCCTTAATTCAACTGAAGAAAAACGATTAAATTTGACTGGAGATGAAAGAACACACTTTTTTCTTGATAACGTATTATTTTTCGCTTGAGGAGATTTATGAAAAGATCGATGCTAAACGTGCGAATGCAGAAAAAACAGGCCACGTTTATTATCATTTTTTGAAATCGTTAATATTCTTCTGTCTGTTCCGTTTTTAAATAACGCTTGAGCGAAACCTATTGTTTACAAAAAATTATATTTCTACATGACTTACATCTAGAAAGGCTTTCTATAGGCTGTCTGCGCAAGTACATGTAGAAAATTTGTTTGCGCGTACGACGAGCTGTGCAGTAAAAGAAAATATTCTACTAAGCTATTTTTGTGCATTTTTTGCAAAAAAACTTCACATAATAGCTTAGTGTAATTTTTTTAAACTTTGATCGATGTTTGTTTATAAAAATAATTGCGATTCCTTCAACTTCGCTTAACTTCCATTGGATCAACTTCACACAACATTTTCCAGTGCTGGAAGGGATCATTATTCCACCGTTTTTACTAATTATGGAATTCTACCACAGCATAATGTATATTAGAAGAAAGTTTCATCCTGTCTTTCTTTATAGCATACGGAATTTCGTTTATATAAACATAGTCATGATTTAGCAAATGTGAGAGCCTAATTACCCAATAACTTTAAATAGGAGGGCAGTTTTCCAAACCAAAGGCTTTCTTATTATAAAATCCACTCAGTTGATCAAAATAACCTGTCCAGCTATACGCTAAATCACCCGATTAAATTTCGATCTGAATTTTCTTTGCAGCACTCGCAGAACTGTATATGATGACATGGATACGACTAAGCAAAGGGAGACCAGAATGGTCATTTCTGGCTTGTTAGCCGTCATCAGCCAGTCATACCCAATCTCAAGGGTTGGAACCCCCGATATTCGAACCCGGGGTCATTGAGTTTAACACTCTACCTCGGCACCACGGGCTCGTTGCTTCGTCGGTTGCGATCGGGAATATGATGAATATATGTGGTTCGCCGATCCAGTAGAGGAACAATTAAGTGTCGCTTTGTGCATATACATATGTGCGGTTTCTGGTATGACCGGGATATGTCTTTTAAGGGTCATTTCCGAGATGTAAATGCATTTTTGAGTCTAATACAATCAACTCCAGTGAAATAACCACGAAGTGCCAATTCTGCAAACGGGTAGTACTACACGTAGTATATATTTTAGATGACAAAGGCATTATACCGTTCTCCAGAAATAGATACCGGCTAGAAGCCCAGACATACGTCTCGCCGATATTTCTGCTGCTGCATGACACAGCCACGAGAGGTTCGGTGTCTCATTGGATCCCCAGGCGTACTCTACCAGAAACAGGTTCGAGAATGAATCCTGAACATCACATGAGTAAAGTTATAGTTCCAGCGATCGAACCCATTTCTCCTTCTTACTATCCTCGCCCGTTGGCTGTATTTCCAGCTACAACACTTCAGGCATAAAATTCGTTGGAGGAATCCTCCGATTTGTTCTAAAGTGGAGACGCTTTATTTTGGCTTGACCTGCAGAAAGTTACCCAGGCTCAGTTTCGACCAATTTCCGAGTTGAAAGGACTGCTATTGAGAGATCAGGCATGCGTTGCTCACCTGCTTACCGATGTTCGGGATTCGAAATACCGCTTATTAATTGGGGAAAAGTTTTACCGGGTTCTATTTGTGGTTTGTATAATGAGTGAGAGAGGAGAGCGTAGTGTTTGATGATCAGGACTAAGGTGAAAGACGGGACTTTGTAGCTGACCCTCCCCTTTTCAGAAAAAGAAGTTTAAAATTCGACTGCGAGTGGGTGGTCGGGCTGACAACCAGACAGCCACAACCACAGTAATGGTCGATTGGGGAGGTATGGCGGGACCTCGTATGAAGCTGTTAGAACAGCTTTTTTCTGCAACTAGTACATCAAACTGTAATTTATCTTTACACCTTCGGCATCTTCAGCAGAAGGTACTCAAACGGACCCGGCGCCTTATCGAAGGTGGGACAGCCGAAAAGGGTGTCACTTAGATTATTCAACGGTCTTTCTTCTGTTAGATTCGCGACAATCTACGATGAGTCATCTCACAGGAAGGCCCCTGGGTGCAGTTGCCACACCGTGCACCGTGGCTATCGATTTATCATCAAATCTGATTAGTCAATTGTCCTTGAAGCTACGACTTTGTGTGCGCCATGATAATGAACTGCCACGAGGAAGAACACATCAGCCTCACTCTCGCTCTCTGTCACGCCCCGACTGCACCATTGACTAACGTACTGTGGAGCTTCACTCATATGTGTTAGGAGTATAGCCTGAAAAAATGCAATCAACATTGTAGGCTCTCCTGAGGTGTGGTGCCTACCGCTGACTGCCACACTGATTCCTTTGTCAATGGCGGTGTGCCTTCAAGGTCATATGCCTTCGCGGTGGTTATGCCCACACGATGACTTTCCCGACGCAATGACCTTAAACCAGACACGCACGCACGCGAGTATACGCACGTGCCAACTGGTCGCGGTTCATCATTGGGCCACTTGGGTTTACCTTAGCAGGTGATGCGTCCAATCACTTAAAAGCCACTGTCGCCTCTCAGTTAGTGAGTTGCACGCTCACGGACTGCGAGGATACCGCCAGTCCGGTTCCATTGCCGAGCCAGCTGCGAGACGGGACATTCAGCACAGTGGAGATCAACCAACGGCAACTACCACCCGCGGCCGCGACTCCGGGTTTTGTACACAATAAACTCTCGTCGGGGTGGATTCTAAGGTTACGCCCTTCTTTATATGTTGTTTCTTGGGGATTGCAACAGGCGTAATAAGACGGTGACCCCACAAAGTGCCACTGTTAGAACAATCTGCACAAGTGTGGCTATGTGTATGCAGGAAACAGAGCCCTACAGTGCGCTTCCACTTTGTTCTATCTTAATGGCGACTCGGCTACTTTAAAGATTCGGTTCATATCACAACAGCATAAACGTTGCCTTTAAATCTACCAGGCAGCAGGAGGAATTTGACGCCACGCCCTGAGGTTTCGACCCACGAGCTCTCGTTGGCGGAGAGGCAGAGATTGTTTAAGCATACCAGGGACGACGGTAAAATGCGAAGGAGGAGGGGGGGTGGGGTGGGGAAGAATGTTAGTCTGACTATTATCTTGTCATCCGGAGCGAGGAACTGTGGATTAAGTCATCCAGACGCGCGCGCTTAGCCAAAGATGGGCAAGGCCGGATGCGTACTATTTTGTACTTTCACGCTGGATAATCGTCGGTACTAAATTACTAGGGAGCGTGAACATCTGGGCGGATAGGTTGACCATGTTACCGAGACCTGGAATCGGCAAGTAATTGGACGATGAAAGTCCCCTGTCTGTATTCGCGTTTGTGCAGCTGCAACCCGCTGAAAAACTACCACTTTCGGCGGAAGAGTTTTGATATTAAGACCAAAACTGACGAGCTGTAGAGGCAGAACACTCGGCCAGACTGCGATGGCACCCAATGGTGCGAGAGGGAAACAGCCGACTGGAGTTCCGGCACTTACTATGGGCCGGGCTGCATTAAGACATGTCAAAGATCGCCGGTCACTTGGAAAGGATAATGGCATAGGTTTAGTTGTAGAAACCTCGGTTTGATTCGTACAAACTACAGTAATCCTCGTGCTTGAATTTAACCATTGTTGTAACCACCCGAGCGACGTGTTTCGCCTTCCCCCCCCCCCCCCCCCCCAAGAACCGTGAGTTTCATCCTTTTTTTCGAGTCGGCCATCAGTCTGCTTCATAAATTAGCACGCAGTAAGCAGTGGCGGGGGCGGGGGCGGATTACAGTCTTCGTCTTGGAAACATCCGCATGGACTGGATGACGTACCTTTGGCCGGCAACTCCAGATATCACTAGCCCCCGGATTTCGTCTTGAGTGACTGGGACTTGGCCATATCAGGGTAAAGTAAAAAAAATTAAAAACTTAAGTATAGAGGAATAGAAATAATTATTTCAATAATCTAATGTTTGGCGTGCGATAATTAAAATGACAAGAACAAACAATGAGAAACAAGAACTGCGCAAAACTACCCGCGAACCGGGTTAAATCCTACATGGGCTCTATATTGAAACTAAACTAAAACCATGCAATTTAGGCTTTTCCCTATTTTTTAAGAACTCAAAGTAGCTTCTAGTGCATTTTGACTGATAACGTAATGTCGCTTACAATGTTTATTTAGACTTACTGAAACTCAGACTAAAATTAAACTTAAAACTAATAAAAATAAAGGTAACAGCAGGAAGCTTAAGATTTCTGTGTGGAGGGTGCAGTAATAGGCATAACTACCCCTGCTAGAATGCATATAGTTGCTATTTTAGTAGAGTTGGTTAACGTTGCTGGGCAACTAATTGGCTACCTCCACCTTCATAAACGGATCAGCAGTCTGTAGAGCAAAGCATAGGCAGAACGCCAGGTGGGTTGGAAAGGCCAGGATAGTGTGAAATTCCCTATTTTAAGTTGGTCCCTGTCTACTTTTATGCCTTTTTAGGTTTTAGATTCGATTAGCCAGACACCCCCACCCAACCTCCATCCTACAGTAGCACATATACAATAAACACCAAACTTAATGCGAGAGGATGACGAACATAATCATCATCGATCACGGCTTAGGAACGGTACTTAATGCATATGATCATGACTCACCCGTTGCAAGGCCGACACTAACAACATGCCAAAGTATCAGAATGTGATTCCCTTACAGTCAAAGTGCAATTTATATTTTGCCCGATGAGTAATCGCTACATACCCTTGCTTTGCAAGAGCGGCTATTTAAATGAACTTACTATGAACGGTGGTTCTGCAGCAGGTCCTAAACTGATTTTCGTTAACTTCCCTCAACCCCCTTCCTTCCTACGTTGATTTAATGAAGTGTCCTTTACCAGACCATTATTTAAACTGAACCATGGTCCTTCCTGTTATGCCATTCATTCTGTGAAATTTCAAACTGTTTTACGTTCTCTTTGTTATCATCCTCATGCAGCGACAAGATGCAGCTGAGAAGCCTTGACAAAATTTATTGATGTACATAAATCCTGCCATATACGCCTGTTTCAAAATTGAAATAAGTCAACGAACAGCACTGTAAAATTTGTAAACCAGGGTACTAATCTTCTAAGGTAATACATTTAAGAGAGGGGAGGATTTTTAGAAAGCCAATTAGGGAGGCAGAGTGATGAGATTTATGTTGCTGTGTTATCTACTTTACTTAAATTGCTACTATATGCATGTTAGTAGGTGTAGTTATGCTCATTACTGTACAGAATCCGTAATTAGCTTTGGCCATGTATTTTAACATTGCATCCTCCCCCAAACATGAAAATGTTTAGCTACCTGGCGTTTCTTTCAGTTATTTTAGTGTTTGGTATTACTTTATTAGTTTAATTCAAGTTTTACTCAAACGAGACTGGAAAACTGTTTTCAGTGAGGTCTAGAGGGAAGTGTGCTGCCCCCCATTCTGTTTCTCATATACAGGGCGTCTCAAAAATATATACGCATTTTAAATGATTGGAACCTTGCTGTTTCTTATAATTTGACTATTTCAAAAATGCAAAGAGATTTACAAGTATCATTTTATCGTTTTTTTCACTGTATTTTGACTATATTTTCAATAAATGGATTGAGAGAAGCCACCGATCATAAATGCACCCAAACAGCAATTAAATTTTTACATGCTATGTGCATTTCCATTGATTCGCGTTGTCTGTAGTGTCTGGACGTCAGTTTGAAACCATTCAAAGAAACAACAATAAAGTGCTACTTGTGAATGTTCGTAAGTTTTTGAAATAATAATATTATAATAAACACCTAGTTTGCAATCATTTAGAATGTGTATATATTTTTTGGTACATTCTGTATATGAACGACTACCTTCACTGCCTCCCTTGTGAGCAAGTAATGTTTGCAGACGGTTTGAAGCTTTGGAATTAAATCAAAAGCCCGGAGGGTAGGGAGAGCTTGCAAAAAAGATGTGCTAAGTGGCTACTGCAGCTCAATTTCAATAAATGCCAGGTCATCAAACTACGGTCTAGTTGCAGAAAAGTGATACGATTTGAGTATGAGTACTTCATCGAAGTTCACAAACTCGAGCAAGTGAACGAACTAAGGGATCTAGGTGTATGCATGACGCCCGCCCCCAAACCGTCAACGTTTTGTGCCAAGACTGCAGAGGGCTATGGCCATCCTAGGACCGATCATAAAATGCTTCCTCTAGTTTGATGCAGAGCTTTTTTGGCGAGTGTTTAGAATGTTTGTTCGGCGGATTTCAGAATACTGCCTTCAGGGGTGGGGCCCTTGGATGAAGCAAGAGTACCCAGCGCTGGATAAAGTTCAACAAGGGACCATCAAAGTAGTCAACGGCTTCGAAGGTCTACTAAAAAGGTTCAAACTTCTTCCTGTCTCTCATATAGGCAATACAGAGGATATATGGTCATGGTTTTCTGTATACTTAATAGAAGTAATGACTGTCTCTGTGTGCATTCCCGTTATCATTGGTCGCAGGTGCCGCACACTAAGCGCTGTTCACGCGTGCTGGCCTAATTGCGGACAGGCCTGTCCGTTCATCGATCATCTCCTCATTGGTGGCAGGCGCAGCGCATGAATCGCTGTTCACGCGTGTCGGCCTGAATTCGGACAGGCCTGTCCGTTCATCGATCAGCTCACCGTCGCCCCGACCCGTCATTCGCCCGCCAGCGCCGCTCCCGGCCGCTTACGGATGCTGTGGTGGCTGCGACGACGACGACGACGGGCAAGTGGTCAACCACACTGCTGGCACTGCGGGTGATACCCGACGTGACAGGCGGACTTGGATAGGCCTGCGGGGGGTTGGCGGGGGTGGGGAAGGGGTCGTCGCTTCTAGGTTGTCGCGGCTGCTTGAAACGTCGACCCCAAACCCGCCGCCAAAGTAGCAAGGACTATAACCGTGTTTGAACAGCTGCTTCAAACTCAGTGACCGTAAACCAACCGTCCAAAAGCCACCGACACCCTATCAAGCCGTCGATACCTTGCGTCCTCACGCTTCCCAACAAAACTCGAAACGATGACCACGGGACGACATTAACTAATTGTCGGACTCCTTCTCCTCCCCCCCTCCCCCCACCTCCATTTTGCTGCTCCCCAATAATGGCCGTGGTTGACTGAGGACTGGTATTGCATATGCATACAGACCATTCGATCTCAGAAGGGTGAGAGCAGCCCTGCATGAAGCCTGGGCTAACAGCCCCCTGAGAGGGGTAACCAATCAGTCATCGACTGAAAGGCAAATCACTTGACCTTCTACCACTTGGACCCCCATACTTGCGTCCAGGTAGTCGCGGTCACTTGAAAAACCACCCCCCCCGCCCGCAGTAGGGAACCACAGCAAACGCGTCTTCGCCACGTTCCCACCCGCCATCACGGCGGCAAAGGTCTGCAACACCAAACCTCCCTACGGTGGATCAATCATCCCTCCTCTACATCTCTGTTTTTGATGACGGAGCAGCCCCTTCCGACCACGCTGCTCCGATTTCCCCTCCTCGCCACCGGGATTAAGGCCAACCTGGCCGGGCTCCTGATCCAACAAGGGCTACTAGCCAGCCAGCTCCCCCCCCCAGTAATGTGACTTTCTGCCACACCGTCACGCACTGAGTGTATAATCCGGTTGGTCCATTCAAACTGAAGTTCGGCTAGCTCTTAGTCTAGATTGAATGACCTACCATACAAATCAATTCTAGATCTAACCCTTACAAACTATCATTATGAACAACAGTGGTATTTACAGAAATTTTATAAAACAAACAAAATGACGCGTTCTTTGAGCAGTGACGAAGATCTTGGAGAAAAGGTTTTCCCTAATCTTCTTAGCAACTTTTCCGACGCAAAGTGGCTATACGAACAAGGAATTCTTGCTCCTTCAAACAAATTTGTCAATGCCATAAACGAGAGAGTTAGCATCTTCTTCCAGGTGAGGAAGAACTGTACAAATCATACGACACGACGGTTGATCCTTCAGATTGTGTTAATTATCCAGTGGAATTCTTGGCTTGTTTGTAAATATCTGGCGTTCCATCGTACAAACTGATTCTGAAGGTTGGTGCACCGATTATGCTAATAAGGAATCTCTATGCACCATGGCCATGCAATGGCAATAGGCTAACTGTCAAGCGGCTGATGTCATATTTGATAGATGGCACAATTATGGCCGGTTGTGTAAAAAGGAGAAACTGTTTATATCCCCCGCATTCCTATCGTACCATCTGATACTGCGTTCAATTTCCGATGACTTCAATTTCCACAGAAGGTTTGCTTTGCTATGTGCATCAAAAAGTCCCAAGCTCAAACCTTCAAGGTGGCTGGAATTTACCTGTAAGAATCGCGTTTTTTCCACGGACTTCATCAAGCATGGCTTAGTCATTGTAAATATCATGATGATGGGCACCGCGTGCTCCAACAGCCTAGATTTACATTTAGTTGATTGCGCAGACTTTGAACTTTCACATTACGGTTTTTCATTGCTACTTTCTCCACAATTACTCCTTCCGAGCATACACCTATTTTACATAAAGTCAGAGCGACCTCAGAAATGCCGAGCTATTCAACTTATACTGCATGATTTTAAGAGCTTCCCATATACAATACACATGCAGTAAAGGGCAAGGGAGCCTTAAGGCGAAGCCGGAACTTATGGAAAATGCCCAAGGAGTTTTTTATGGTCTGCCCCACCTAACACATTTCCAGTACTGACAACGCCACATGTTCTGCATCATAACTATGTACAAAGAGGGAGTTCAAAGGTATTTACCTATATTTTCCTAATAAAACTGAATTGAACTGAACATAATCATTTGAAGAGGTGCTCATATACGGTTTGCCTACTTATGGGACAGCAACATGTAAGGAAGCCCAAGGCGAAGCCGAGTTTCCGCGCTAGTGATTATTATAATGGACACATGTGGTTCTGAAACATACACATGAATTGCCAGAATCTACCTGTAACTATATTGAAATGTAATAATGCTGAATTTGGCATTTAAGCGGCATGCGGTTGCTAGTCAGTTTATCGTACTAAAATATCCGTCCTGATTAATTGAAGGCTATTGTGAGCTTTGAAAATTGAGGAAAATGCCTATCTCTCGTGGTGTTGCTTTTATCTTTAAATTTCGAAATCGAGTCAATATAGGATCGCATCCAATTAACCGGTACTTTTGCGCAGTTCCTTATTCCTGTTGGCTGCATTTCTCATTTTTTATTATTGCACGCTAAACGTTAGGTTATTTAAATAATTCTTCACATTATTTTCTGCTTTTATGCACACTACGTATTTATGTTTTTCTTCCCTGATATGCTCCACACATTTAATCCATTTTACTCCCCGGCGACTAACTTTAATTTTGCGTGACCGTTGTCTACACATGGCTGCCAGTAAACCCTGAGGACCCGGCGCTAAGCCTTGGAAGTATCGCAGGAAAAATAAGTGCAAGAAAACGGTGCTCACTCTGGTAAGTGGAGCGGAAAGGGGCTGTGGTTTGGAGTCGGGGCGTAGTTGGTCGTACCAGGAGGGCATCCTGTCTAGAGCAGAATTTAGGCCGCCCCGATGGGCCAGCCAGACAGCCCTGCGAAGGCGCATCACCACCCGGTTGTGTCGCGCGTAGTCGCTGTCCCAGTCCCCCGCGGCAGTTTCAGCCGACGGTGCCGTGCTTGCCTCATGCCGACCTTTGACAATTTAGGAAAAAAAAATACAAACGCCTACTGAAATTTAAACGGTAATAAAGTTATTGTTTGCAAACGTGGTTTTGAAGTCAAAATGCGGTCATGGCTGTGGGATAGAATGAATGAGAATCAACTGAACCCCAGAGTACAAAATTCTGATGTTTAAATGCCATTTTCTAAATTTTTATTCATTCATCATTGGAACAACACAAAAAGTATGATAAGTGTGCGGCTATGCCAACCTTCTATCCCTGAAACGATACAAATCACTGAATTGACTCAATAAGGAGGAAAATCCATTATTGTGTTTTACCAAGTGCGATCAACAAAAAGCGATGGGCAGGAGTGGAGGAGGAGGTTGAGAAGGCGCAAATTCGGGAGTTAGACAAAACGTCGCCTTCCGAGTCGGCCACAAGTAAGGCTTTCGAACACTGGTGTCACTTCTGCCAATATTCTATTCAAAGATCCGTCCTTACGTTCTAGGGTGTATCTGGTTACCTAAAACTGGCGTTAGTTATTTGAGGTTGAAAATCGCTGGAAAAAGGGTTTGGTTTTTTTCCATTTTTTCAGTTTCCCGTTGTGTTTTAAGGTAAAAGGTGCCAAAAACGTACGGACTATAATGGCATCCTCTTGCATGTTTGCTTGTCGTTTAGGTTGTTTGCAAAGTGCATGCACAACCTTTAGACTCTCTACCATTTTTATCAGAGCGACTTAGGGACTTAGCGGTAATTTCAGCATTTCAAGGCAAGAAAAGCACAGATACGCGTTTTGCGGGGTTCCTGCCGCTGTATCTGAGGGAACTGTAGTTCACTGACTGGCCTCTTTCGCTTATGGTCTTCCGTTTTCTCTGTCTCTTTCCCCAGCTTCTCAAGTCTTACGCTACTACTTATGAGGCAGCCAAAATAACTTAGATTTCGCGAGCCTTTAAATTTCGCTCATAACCGCCCTGATGATAACCTTATCCGTCTGCAAAGTTAATAGGCTTCCGAGCCACACAGCTGAACGCAACCCTTTTTCTGCTGTCAGTTCTGAAAAGGGTTTCGAGCGATAATCTGAAACGCTCTTGCTGCAGTTACTACATCTTCTCCTTCTGAACTTAGCATCATTGGTCTGCAGAATGCATGGTCACTGTCAGCAATTTTAAACCCTTCCGACATTAAAATTTTCAAATAAACTTTTATTCCCGGCTTTAGAGAAAAGAGTCTTCCTTGTTTTAAAAATGATGAAAAAGAGTAGAAAAGTATTTACAATAATGATACTTATTTGTGGATCGATGGCAGTAAACACGTCACTAAACTAGGCTCGGCAATAAAAGTGGACTTAACATACTTTGCGTACTTCTGCGTAAACCAGCGCAGCTATACGAGTACAAGCAACATGATTAGAGAGTTAACCACCGTTACCGGGAAAGATGGCATTTAACTATTTCCCATATGTCCCGAATCTCATTAAATATCAACCAAAATTGTGAAATAGTTTTTTGATCAAAACAAATTACTACTGTGGCGTCATAATATTGATTATCGTGTAGTCTTATTTTGATTTTAAAAAAACACTCGCGCCAGGAAGCAGGTTTGTGAAGAGATCCTCTCAGACCACCTACAAAGGGCATATGCTCTAAAACATGGCTACTTAATGAGCCCGTATAACTCCAAGCATATTTTTTTTTAAAAAATGCACACTAAGGTATTTTTCTTGTGCTCATATGTTAGCAAATTATGCCTTCTTTAAATGGTGTGCTTAAAGAAGGAGTATCGCTAGCCTGTTACTAAATTTTCGACAACAGAAGTTTATGTAGCGCACCTCATTAATCCCTAGTCTCAGCATTTTTTCCTACGAAAACGGTAATTATAGGGTTTTATGGTTGAGGGAATTAAGATAAGCAGTAGAATATACTTTAATAACTACTATATGCATTTTTATTTTAGTGTACTTAGAAGTGTTGTTGATTTATAGCTGTTAATTCTCCTAATCTGCATTATTGTTTAACGTACTGCGGAAGAAACCCGATTATCAAAATGCAGTTTTCTCGAAATTCCTGAAAATAGAAACGGTGATAAGGAGGTCCTCTTCTTCAA
>JAYGXS010000008.1:240365-262832 GCA_036362985.1 Ligula intestinalis | reverse complement strand
ATTTCCTTGCTATTTAAGGGCGATAATATTCTGAACACCATTAAAAGACGCCTTCTGAACGCTGTTTAAAGGATGCTGCCGAACTCATAATTTGCAATCCAACGAAGCCCTCACCAATTTCTTATGCGATGGATGCCGTGCCGTTGCACACCACTTCTAACTGTGTTGACAAATTTACATGCACTTGCGGATGCCAGTTCGTAGGGTGAACGCAATGGCAATTTGCCACCATAACTAAGGCGCATTTACCTAGCTGGTTATTAAAACCAGAACACCCGTTCGTCGATGACTGAACACGGGCCATTATGTTGACCCCAACACTTCTTTCCGAACGTTTGTTCGGGCACGAACAACTCGTACGATACGCTACCTAGAGGCAGCGTACATGCAGCGGTTCAACCCTGACCTATGGAGCATGTAGTGCACCTTACTCTGTGGTGGTTACCTTGATTATTGGTTAACACATTCATTTCCGATTTTTTTTAATTTACACGTCTTTCCCCGTTTTTTGCAGTTTTAACTTTCTTACTTTATTGATTAGTATATTGGCCATTTCCTGTCACCTTGTTGATTGTATCAACTTTTCTGTAAGAATTTAATTAGTATTTTCCTTTGCTTCATTAGCATTATGCAATGAGAGGCTGCAAGTAAAGAGCTTTCTCGAAATGTCATGGATACATTAAATCGAGTTGTTGTTGCCATCTCTAAAAAAGTAAAAAGCTTTTCTCATAGCAGCTAACACAAATTTAAAAATATATTTTTCAGCCGACAAGAACCTGTCAACTGCATGCAACTTACTGAGCGGACGTCTGCCTTATTTTGATCGAAATAAGTAAGCTGCAATAATACAAGTAGTATTTTAAACAAACGTTTGAGAGTCATAATAGTTTTGCACGTATAGCTGCATTGCATTTCGCACACTTTCTTGAGCGAGATAAATAGATTGTCAGCTGTGTGTTGCCACCTTGAAAGTTCACCCTTAGTTCACCGGAGACATTCACAGTCGCCTGGTCTCACCTACTCAACTAACCTTAAAAGAATCGAAATCGAGGTGTGCAGATGTTGGGCAAGCCAAAAAATGTAAACTGCAATAACTCTGAAGATAAACTGATAAAATAGTTACACTTTTGACGCTCATTTGTCATTTGCCATGCTTGAGTAATTGTCCGTCTGCTTATTAGGTCGTTATGTACCACTAAATGCTCCCATTTTCATCCTTTTGCTCTTTCTCTCTCTCTCAGGTTATAATCAATGCCCGAAGGCCACGGTCTCTAATGATCTAGCAGCGTTTGTTGAAAACAGCCTCAGAAAATTGTTTCCGTTGACATTAGTGAAACAAATGCCAAATTTGCAATGGGTCACCTTTCGAATGGACAGCCTTGCTGCAGTAGTGATAACGGATTGTGATTTGACGCGTGTTTTAAGCGAAGGAAAGTTATTTCAATATCACTGTTTGGCTGAACTCCGCCAAGTGTCCGTCAGTTTTGCTCTAAAGGTAATAAAACATAGTTGAGTCAGCAAGGAAAGCACTCTTTGTGCAACTGACACATTTTGCTGTTCATAATTAACATATTCTCTGCCCTAGACAACGTGCCTTTGCCTTCATTATCACCTGGACTGGCGATTTTTAATTTCAGGTACCGACAAGAAACTGGAAGATGGAACGGCTATTTGCACGGCTAACAGGTTTAGAGGTTACGTTAGCAGGTGTACCCGTGAGGCCAACGGTTACTCATTATTATGGAACCGCCCAGGACAAAACACTTCGTTTGACGGGTCTCACCTTCCCTAACCTCACCCAAATGGTATATGAGGCTTTTGATGCAACGAGCAACAAGGCGTATGCAGAGTGGCATATAAAGACGATAGCAAGGCTGCCGGCGTTCACGGAAGAAGCCTTCAACAGCCAACCTACGATAACTTGTACGGTTGATTAATAATTTTGCAGAAACCTCATCTTTCTTTTTTGGTACTTTTCGAAGGCATCATTTACACCATCGGTTTTGGGAAATTTAGTATTTATTCTTTTGACGAGATAACTGCAATGTGTTTTAATTTTTGAATATGAATTCCACAGAAACCTCTTTTGAAGATGACTTTAATAGACAGTGGTTTTGTAATCGTTTTTAAAATACATTTGCTACCCCTTTTTGAAGACTTTTGTCTTTGGTCTACAGCCTTAAATTAAACTTGATGATTGTAGTGCTCTGAGTGCCCCCGCTGAGTATATGGTAAGAACGGTAAAGCTTTGCTGGGCTGGCAATATCTATATATTTGGCAAAAGTAGCTAATGTAGCCCCACCCATATACCCATAGTCCCAGCATTTGTTCCTGCAAAAGCGGTGGTTTTAGAGTTTTGAGTGGTGGGGAAATAGGATAGGCAGAGAAACAAAGTTTTAGAAGTCAGTGTTAAGTGAAAACATGAGGTTTAAGTTGCTTCTCGTGGCCGTTGGGAGTATGTTTTGCCGCAGGACAATTGATAGTTGTGTGTAGCGCTTCGCGCCGCGGACTACACTAATCTAACTCCAGAACGGTAAGATGGACCACAAGTAAGTTGAATTAGACGACCTCCTAACCACCACTCAAATTTTTCGGGAAACTAAAAAAACCTGGAGTCTGATAATTAGGTTTTACTGCAATAAGTTAAACGTTAATAGAGATTAGGAAAATCAATAGATATCGATCAACAATACTTCTAAATACAGTAAAATAAAAAAACATCGAGCATTTAGTGAAGTAAATTACACTGCGTGTCCTAATTTCACGTTATAAAACCCGATAAACACCGCTTCCGTAGGAAAACATGCAGGTTGTAGGGATTAATGAGTGGGTTTCATCAGCTGCCGTTGGCGTATATTTTTATATACTTACAAAACGCTTGCTCACACAGTATTCGCTAAGAACCGTGCAATTTGCCTAACGTTGTAAATGTTTGATCATTAATCGTATACCAGTGCAAATGCATTGAGCAAAACTTACAAATAATAATGAACAGAATTTGGCACATTTTAATCTAAACCAAAGTGAAAGAATTTGTAAGTTTTTTTAAGAAAAATAAATGTTTCTTGAAAACCTCCAGGTTCCTTTGACGTAATAAAACTTGATATGATGTATAAACAGTAAATCTGAATATGTAATTTATCTTAAAAGTTTAAAGAACTACATTCTTTATATAAAACGAAAAATTTATTAAATAAATTTCGGTACACCTTACTTTTAGTGAAAATTTATTTATTGAGCACCATCGAATAGATTATGACATCATTTTTTTCCGTTTTCAATCTATAAAGTATGATTCTCTTGAGCATTTGCATCAAAATCTTTAAAATTAGCTATTGATAAAGAGTATTTACCGAAAAAAAGTGTTTTTGGATAAAAGTTCTCATAAAGATGGCTATGTGGACCATATTTACAAATGCCTCGAAACAGCAAACCACAGTGTCCACTGTAAAGGACGTCCGCGATATAAGTCGAATATTGTTATTTCTAAGAAAATTATCTATTTGGTAACCTCATTAAAAAGTTCTTTGATTAGATATTCGGCTTTCCAATTTCTTCACATAAACTATTTCCAAGTAAATTTCACAATGAAATTGGAGACCTTTGACGATTTTTTTATATTTTCCTGGTTAGCTCGGAGATATACGATTCACTTTGACTGGAAGTGAAAGAACTGACTGTTCTACGCACAGGGAGCTTAATTCCACGGTGCGATATAAGCTTGCGAATGCAAAAACAGACGACATATATGGTTATTTTTCAAATGCTTATTATTCTTCTGTCTGTTTCGTTTCTGTGCGACGCATCAGTGGAACGTAAGGTTTCCAAAAATGTGTTTTTTTTAATAGCTTAGTTTCAATAAAGCTTTCTTTACTTTACCTTCGAGGTAAAATATGCGGACATATTGTCTATGCGCATGTAAAGCGGTATGGTAAAACAAAATGCCCACGAAAAATGTTTCTATTACTACAGTTTTTGCAAAAAACCTCACAGGTAAGCTTAGCATTATTTTGAAAATGTAATCTTAAAGAAGAATATATTTGGGAAAATGTTGTTTATCGAGTGAATTTTCGGAAATGGGTTACCAGGTCGTTATCAGACGGATAGAAATCGTACGAAAATGTTAATCCACACTGATGGCTGACGGAGGCTAATTTAGTGGGTCGCGGTAAAAAAATAGGTAATTGTCACCCGCATGTGGTTATGCAGTCAGTAGGGAAGAAAACAGTGGGCAAGAATAAGACTCGATCGATGGGACAATATATTTATTCGCCTGACGTTTCAACATTTGTCGCGAACTCATCATCAGAGACATTAGGTAGCAGAAACTGGTAAAGCATGCACATAGTTTCGCAGTATTTATAGGATACAGCAACACTTAACGTTAATCGCCATCTTGCATGTGGGTAGTTTGTTGGACGGCACGCGAGCTCTGACCTGTTGAACTTTCATCACGGGTGGTGGGCTCGGGTGTGATGACTATTCGGCCATGTGGCTCTCCGGTGTTGGCGTAAGAGCTGGCCGTGGTCTGCCCGTTCCTCAAGTGACGACTTGCATTGGCCAAATTAAATCTCAGCATTTAATATGGGTTGGGCAAATCGTTGCACTTGTTTATGGATTAGAGGCCCATTAACCATGACTCCAGTAGTTCTCGGCTCACCCGATTGTCACTTTTTTGTGAGAATTTCGACCTCATCAAATTTGAACGTGTGGGCGGGTGTCGTCATATGAACCGCAACTTGATAATTGGGATCATTTCGCTGCACAGCTGCCGCGTGTTCGGCAATTCGCGTATTTAGAAGTCTGCCAGTTTATCCGAAATAGGTGCTTTGCCCGCAACTGCACCAGATCATGTAGAGGACCCCAGATTTTCCGTACCGTGAGAGCTGTTCTTTCGATTTCATTATCTGACGCCTTATGGATGCCTCCGGACTGTGTGCGTCTCCATCTCCAAGTGGTGCGATAAGGCGTCCGACGGCTTCCAATACGTTTTTGACGTGCGGGATCGAACGCCAAATCTTGGGGTTGATACGCTATTGTCGTACACCTTCTTTGCGCAAGCACCGGTTGAGGAAGTTGCTCGGGTAGCCATTCTCGCTGAACACCTGTCAAATTAATTTTAACTCGGCAATTTTGTCTTCTTGTTCGCTGCAGTGCGTCTCAACACGCCGATAGAGCGTCTTTACGCAAGTGGGTTTGTGGCTAATTGGGTGGTTGCTGTTGTTATTCATTACTTGCATCGTGTTCGTCGCTTTCCGGAATATGTCAGTCTTTCGACCACTTCAATCTTTGCGACAGACGAGGACATCAAGAAAGACCAGCTGGTTGTTCTCTTCTTCCTCCATCCTACATTGGATGTCCGGGAAGACGCTGTTAAAGCGTTCGTTGAACGTCAGCACCTCATTCCGTTTGATGACGACAAGGGTGTCATTTACATAGCGCATTCAGAAATTTGGTCTGTGGTGTTGTAAAAACCATTGACTCCAGGCGTTGCAGGTCCGTCACGGCTATGATTCCCGAAATCGCTGAACCCATCGGTTTCCCCTGCAATGACTGTATTCTATGAATACTGCAAACTTCTGTCCATGGTTTATCTGTTTCTGCTATTCATGTCTGTGATGATGAATCCGCGACTGATGTCAAAACGTCAGGTGAATAAACATATTGTCCCAGCAATCGAGACTTCTTCTTCTCAATGGCTTCCTGAGACACGCATGTTCGCTTGTATTGGCAAGATAATAGTCGTTAACCGCATGTTATTATGCGGTCAGTCAGGGACTACTTGTCGTCCGCATCTAATTGTGCGTTTGGTGGTTGTTGGTTGTGGATTCCTCCAGTGCGGGTAGGCTGACATTTTTTTCATGCTTCTCTGAGGTTGATGTATGTCGCATCCAATTCGACATGCCTGTTGACGCACGAGTCGTCGGAGTTAATGGCTTCTAAGAATTCGCGGTCTTTCTTGTGTGCACAAAATCCAAGAGTTGTCCAGTTTCTAGTGTGTGCATGGTGACTTCACACAGGTGATAACGCCCTCACGCCACTATTTGATGTTCCCGTAAGCGGATAGAGGCTGATCTTTCTGTCTGTCCATAACTTGTCAATAACTTCTGTTTTGTCCAAATAGCTTACCCTGCTCTTAGCGTATACAAGCTGGTTTCGCAGATTATTGTTTGGTTTGTGGTCCACTTCGATGAGGTGCTGCGTCAGTTGTCTTTCAACGAGTTTAGACACGCTCTAAAAATAAGGAAGTGTTCGCCAAGTTCGAGGATCAGGTGCCTGAACAGAACAAACTAGTTTTTTCTTTCTGTTTTATTTTTTGTCGTCTAATACATCGGTGCACAAACTCTCTGGGGTAACCTTTTTTTGAAATCAGTTTGAAAAGGTAATCGAGTTTGACTTGGAATAGTTCAAGGCTAAAACAATGTGTTCTAGCTCAAATGATTAGGGTGGTAACGGCACTCTGTTTGTGAGTAACAGGGTGGTTGCTCTCGTAGTGCAGGATAATATCCGTATGCCCATTTTGCGGTAGACTGATATTTGGAGAGTTCCGTCAGTGTTCCGCTGTAAGAGGTCGTCAAGGAATGGTAGTGATAAGACTGTACGTGTATGTGTGTTGCGACCATCCCCCCTAAAGCGGCCGACAGGTAGGCCTTGCCTATGACAGTCGATTGGAAAGAGAGCTAGGCCAACCCTCGGCACGTTTCTTTTCTCACTATAAAGAATCCGATGTGATTGAAGCAATGGTGATGCGCAAGCAGCCGTTGCGTGGCAGGGTTGTAAGTTGGAGAGTTAACGCAGCCACCACAGTCGGTCCGGTGAGTCTTGTCACTTAACCTGGCTGTATGCGGGTCATTTGCAATGGCTTCCTCTTTATCTGGACTTTGTGATGGTCCCTGTTGGGAACGTACCTAGCGAGACGTACAGTTTTGTAAGTGTGTTGAGTGTTTGTCACGCCAGCCGTCTGCGCCCTCCCGCATTATATTTTTCCGGCCTTCTTGATTCTGTCTGGACGTCGGTTGCCGGTGTGGGTCTGGTGATAGAGCGGGGGTTGACCCGGCGTTTTTGCCTTCACTTTAATTAACCAGAGTCACCCCGTGCTTCAAATCGTTGAAGCTTGTAGTGGATACCGTCAAAGTCGATGGTGGACCTGTCGTGGTTGTATGGGAGCGTAGATTCGGCTAGCTGGTCTCTCCCCCTGTTTCTTCATCTGGAAAACTGCAGAAAAATTGTATTTGATCGGCTGCAATTGAATGGCAATTGCGCAGTCACCTGGCCGGTATGAATTCCAGTTGGGAGCGTGCAGAAGCAACAGGAAAAAAGCTACACAAATCGTTCGTCTACTACTACTCATCCTACTGTCACTACTACTACTACTTCTACTACTGCTACTCGCGTGAGACTGAACGCTTGCTCGCGCATACATGAACGTCATTTGGCCGGCATGGTTGCAGGACAACAAAGTAACTATCCACCAGCTACGAAGCGCGCTCAAAACGAGTCTAAATTATAAAGCATCGCGACGACGCCCGAAAGAAGCAAGACAGGCAAAACGTATGTTGAATCAAGGACTTCGGCAAATTATCTTCATCGGTGGATATGGCACCGGCACTTCCTGATTGTCTTCATTGGATGAAAATTAAACAACTTTTAATTGCGACCTACACAACTATCTGACAGTTACATTTAACCCCCTGCCTCCTCATAAAGCGTATTCATCACCATTATAGAAGACCTTGCTTTCAGCGCTGCCAGAAGAGTCGTGCAACCAATCATCTCAAGACGCTCACAATGCACTTTGACCTTCATATTCTGGATAATATATTGACAGTTGTATGTTCGGGTTGCAAGAATTTGGTCAAAATTGTTTGTAACTGTATTTAGTAAAAACAACTTCCTTGGTAAGCAACAAGTAATTTAAAAAAAAATGAAATGTTTCGTGGATTCTGGAAATAAACACGCTTCCCCAAACTTAGGTTTGACAAAATTCAAATAAATTCTCCGGTTATAGAATTGACATATGTTAAGGTTTTAGCTCATATTGGTATCCCTATATGCCTAATGCGTAAAATTGAAAAATATGTAGAAGTGAACATACCTTCATACCGTCATACCTTCATACCTACATTATTAACTAAATTTATGCCTATTACCTCCAAAAATTAAACCAAAATGTTTTCTAAGGTTAAATCCATAATCATAACATATAAGAAACTTGGAGCAGACAATTCTCCTCTTATATTTGTATATGTGATTATCGAAGACGATGGATTAGTCGAGTCACTGTTAAGGACCTCCTCCTGTTGAATGTCTAATGTGAAAGCGCTACCTTAAGATGAAATATCCTAAAAGTTTAGCGAAAAATGGCTCCACTCACGAAGAGCAAAGGATATGTTAAGAAATGGGTCATGCTAAAAGATATAAGGTCATGACAAATACTGAAAATTAAAGTTTTACACGATATTCGCATCTACTATGGAGACAGGTCAGTTTTCAACTTCTAAATTTCCGCTTCTTCACACGTGATGTAAAGTGCTAGGAATGGGAGTAGAGAATGCTGAAATGCTGTCGTCCGGTAAGACATATAACGGAAGTCTGTACGGGAAGCCTTTGCTGCCATTAGTTCTGAGTGTAGAAGGTGAGCCACCTCATTAGGGATGCAATCAACAATTTGCTTTACCGTTTTAAAGTGCCGTTGCATTATAATCTCAGCTAAAAACGTTGGAAACGGCGGCAGCTGAAGAGAGCATTCGGAGGCTACGTTTAAACATGACTATCTCTGTAATAGTAAGGCTGGATAAATAACTCGAGAGCAGTAAAGAATAAGGGGGAAAAAAGGCATATATAAAACACCCGATAAAGGCTTGCGTTGTGTCATATGTACGCAAGCGGCGGATCAGGTCAGGAAACCAACGGCTTCTCCACTAACATCTTGAAGAGTGGCGAACGGAAAATTGAAAGTGATGCAACCGGAAACATCCACAATAGTTTGTTAGCAACTTTGTTGAGCATTGGCAAATACCTGAGAGAAAAATTTTTCCCTGATCTCCAAACTAAATTTCCCGACGCAGAATGGCTATGCTAACGGGGAATTCTAGCTCCGACTTACAAATTTGTCAATGTCATTAACCACAGAATTAGCTGTCTATTAGCAGGTGAGGAAAAACTGTACAAATCATTCGATACGACGGTTACTCCTTCGGACTGTGATAACTACCCAGTGGAATTCATGAACATTTACTCGCTCTTATTTTAATACCATCTGTGGACATGCTAAAATGCAGGTGGAAAAACATGAAAAAATATGTTCTTTGTAATGATGCTAGACTAATTACCCTGCCCCACGTCAGCAAGCAAGAGTTGCCACCAAACTTCTCTGGCAGAAATTTTCGTTAAAAAGCCATCCGGCTTGCTACTTTTTAATACTTTGTTTGTTTAGAATAACTGCTGATGATCGTTGGGCTCCCGTGTTTCGTTAGCTGGTCTGCGGACCCGGTACCCAGCAACGGCGGACGATGGGCTATGTACAAAGAGGGAGTTCAAAGGTGTTTACCTATTTTTTTCTAATAAAACTGAATTGGACTGAACATAATCATTTTAAGAGGTTTTCACATACGGTTTGCCCACTTAAGGGAAAACAATATGTAAGGAAGCCCACGGCGAAGACAAGTTGGCAAACATATGTTTTTAGCAAATCATCATCAGGCCAGAACTTTTGCAGGGTAATTGAAACAGTACACTTGGACAGGGATCAAAGTGTAGTCTTATTACAATTCATCGTTCACGCGTCGCCTGCATGGTGAGGTCGCTGTGTACAGGTTCGTGCGTTAGGAGAAGGGGAGGAATAGGGGAGGTATATGGGTTAAAATATGAGAGTTGATCAGAGGGCAGATACATGGAGGGATAATTGCTGTTATTTGCGTGCAGCGAACGACTGTTACTGGGGGATGCGGGTAAAATGCGATCGACACGTGGCGTCGGGGTCGGCCACGGAAGTGCAAGGGCTTCTGTCCGCTTCTTCTGACAGCACAGCACCGGATTCGCCAGCCGTATAACGACTTCTTCGGCTGTTGCAAGCACCCCTTGGCATAGGCCCTTGGAAAAGTTAGGTGCTGTCCGGTAGAAAACCTGGAAGGCTTCGTTAGCATTGACTCGATGATTCGTCTGGACAAGATATGCGAGAATATAACTGGATATTGATCTAGTTTTACCGTTAATTAACAAGGCCGGTATGTGCTCCCGACCCTATTTTCCAGGTGGCTCGTTTTTGGCCTATGTATCCTGCTCCACAGGAGAAAGTGAAAGAGTTAATACACATGGGTGTGGCATTCAACGGGAATCAGATTTTATCTCCTAATCTTAGAAGGGGAGAATTCGTGCAGAGCATCCGTAAGTTTGCTTCGGGGAAACCGCTTGCGATTGCGGTTCTCATACGTCATCTGACCAGCTCGCTTGCTGCTTTGCCTTAGAAAGGCAGTCTAATGAAAATTTGCTTTATCTCTGCAGTTAAGGAATCAGGCTTATTGGCTCGCATCATAAAATTAGCCATTGACCAGTTCATCCTCAGAAAAAATACACGACATTACTATTTATGAAAATACTTATTTGACATAATAGTTTAACTGCAAATGTTAATTCCCTGAGATGCGCCCAATATTAAGATTTAGTTTACTTTGATTCTTTTTAGTCCACCAATGTTAGGCGACTAGGCGTCATGACACCGACAGTGTCCTCTGTGAGCTCACATGCCTGGTTGTTGGGAGCTACTGGCCATCAGTCAAGTTCAGCTGCGTGATCCATTGATTAATAATACAAAACGAGTCTCAGAAAAAAAAGAGGACCGCGATTTCCTCAAGTTGTCATGTCACAGGTTAATTTAGAACGAACTTTTAAGGTAGTAACTCAGAGCTGACTGTCTCTCTTTCTGAAGAAAATGTGCAGAGTTCAAAGCAATGATGCTTCAAAACAAGTATGCCTGGTGAAAGTTTGCTCTAGATACTACTATTAATGTAGCTTTCTTTTTTCGACCAAAATAAAGCAGGTACTGCCTGTCATTAAACTGTATGCAGTTGAAAGGTTCTTATATGATAACAAATATATTAAAGAATTTATTTTAAAGTATACTGAGACAAGTTATGAACTTTTTAAAATACGGCAAAACAGTAAGATTAATTGAATTCATGACATTACGGGAGACAGCCCTTCAGTTGCTGCCTCTCATTGCATAACGTAAATCAGATAAGGGAAAATACAAATTTTATTCATGCAGAAAATTTGAAACAACCAGGAAGGTCACAATAAATGTTAAAAAAGCTAATCAATAACTTGAAAAAGTTAAAACGCTCTGGGCAGCAAAAAAGCAAGGAAAGGCGTCTAAGGTAAGACAATTGGGAGGGGAATAATTACACAGGGAGCCAATGTTACCACGGCAGAGTAAGGCTCACTACATGCTCCAGCTGTTTGCATAGATCGCGTTTGAACTGAGGTATGTACGCTGCCTCTCGATAGCGTAAGGTATGGGCTGTTCCTGTCCGAACAAGTACCCGGAAAGAGGTTTTGGGGTCCACAGGGTTGTCCGTGTTTAACATATACTTAATAATCGATGAACGAGGAGATCTGTGTTCTTGTTTGAAAAACCAGTTAGGTAAATGTTTCTAAGCTCCGGCGGCCAATCACCGTTGCGTTTGCCCTATGTGCTTGCATTTGTACAGTGCACAGGGAAAATTATCGGTGTCACGACGCCTAGTCACCTAGAGGAATATAGACAAGCAAAATCGAAGTGTGCAGATATTGGGCGCACCTCAGAGTATTTATTTTGCGGTTTGACTATCGCGCAAAGTATATGTAGTTTCGAAAACCATTAAGGTCACTCATAACTCACTTATTCTCTACCCTAGAGAATGTTCCTTTGCCTGCATTATTAAATGGACTGGCGACTTTTAATTTCAGGCACCGAAAATAAACTCTAAGGTGGCACTGACATTTTTACGGCCAAAGAGTCTAGAGGTTACGTCAACAGGTATGTCCGTGAGGTCAATGGTTACTCATTATTATGGAACCGACCAGGACAAAAAAGTTCCTTTGACCGGTCTCACCTTCCCTAACCTCACCCAAATGGTATATGAGGCTTTGGATACAACAAGCGATAGGACGTTTGCGAAGTGGCGTCTGAAGATGTTAAAATTGTTGCTGAATTTTATGCAAGATGCATGACACAGCCAACCTACGATAACTTGCGTCGTTGAGTAATAAATTTCCCCGAAACACATTTATCCTTTTTGATGCTTTTGAGAGGCATTATCGATTTTGCGATATTTTGTATTAACTCTGGTGACAAAAAAATTACAATGTGTTTTAATTTTTGAATAGAAATTCCGTCGAAACCTGTTTTGTGGATACCCTTCATCAACAGTGGTTTCTTATTGTTTTTAAAATAGACTTTATACCCTCTTTCTGAAAACTTATGTCTTTGACCTGCAACCTGGAATGGGATTTGATGATTGGAATGGTGTGAGCACATCCGCTTAGCATACTGTAAAAATGGTAAAGCTTTTCTGGACTGACAAGACGTAAACTTGGAAAACGCTTGCTCATACAGCATTCGCTAAAAACCGTGCAAATTTCATAACCTTGAAAAAGTTTGATCCTTACTCTAATAGAAGTTTGAATGCATTTGGCAAAAGTTAGAAATAATAAAGAACAGCATTAGGTATATTGAAAACTTAAAAGAAATGAAAGAATCACTGTTTCTTAAGAGAAATTAAGTATTCCCGATGATCCGCATGATCCGCATGGTCTGAAGACGTAAAATAAGGCTATAACTTAAAAAAATAAAGTTTAATATTTTATTTATCTTAACATTTTACATAACCACTTTCGTTATATGGAAGGAACTTTTCTTTAGTCCAGATTTTTTACAGATTACAATAATTTGATAGCCAGTATTTGCATATCGTGGAATAGAATTTGGTATGGAGACGCTAACGTTAGTGCACTCAGTGCCCACAGCTGAAAGTGCACCCCAGTTGAACCATGTCCGCAGACCGGCCGCGTGCACCGAGAGTTAACTTGACACACGTCCCGGCATGCTCTGCAATGTACCAGAGCTTCCTGCAGCGTGAAAACTACGCCGATAGGCCAGGAACAGTCTTGAAGGACCAGCGCCTTATAATAGGCTGTAGTGGACACGCTGATTCATCATCCCGCTGTCTCTGTGTTAGCTGGAATAAAGACTCTTACGATCAGAACCGGGTTTGCCTCCTTCTACGTATTAGTTTTGGGGTCAAATCAGAATCTGGCATCATTTCCTTCGGTTTCAGTGTCTTCATTTACTGATTGATGCTATGCGCTTCGGTTCGACGTTTACGTCAAGACCTTTAAAATAAGGTATATATAAAGAGCAAGTACCGAAAGGAAGCGTTTTTGAAAATTAGTTCTCATGGTGATGGTCATTAGGATCATCTTTACAAGGGCCCCAGAACACTGTGTCACTGTACAAAACATCCGCAAGTTAAGACGAACATTGTTATTTCTGATATGAATTTTTTTTAAAAACTTTCTCTTATAAGTTACCTCGTTCAAAAGTGCACTGATTAGATATTCGGCTGCATTATTTTTGTGCATATAAACTGCCTCTAACGTAAAGTCGCAATAAAATTGGGAATTTTGACAAATTATTTAATTTAACTGAAGATTAACAATTCAATTTAACTGGCGACGAACAAAGTTACTTTTCTATTTATAATAGATTTTTGTTGTATAAGAGGAATAATTCCACGATTCACTATAAGCTTGTATTTGCAAAACACAGTCCACATATGTGGCCGGTTTTTAAACTGCTAATTATTCTTCTGTCTGTTGTGTTTCTATGTGACGCATAAGCGGAACGTATAGTTTACAAAAAAAGTGTTTTCTAAATGCCTTACGCACAATAACGCATTTTTTTCATTACCTTCCCTGTAGCAAGTGCAGACATACTGTTTATGCACAAGTTGTGCGGTTCGGTACGACAAAATTATGAGAAAAATTATTTTGTTACAGCAATTTATACAAAAAAAACTTTGCGTGTTAGCCAAACATAATTTTTACAATATAAATCTCAAATTTGTTCTGCAAATAAATGCAATTCCTTCAACCGCAATGAATATTTTCGATATCCATTTTACTTGTTTTGGAGTTCCTCCATATTATTATCAACATTAATAAGCAGTTTGCTTCTGTATTTCGTAATAGAATAGGAAATTCCTTCGACATGAGACTACTCCCAATTTGGCCAAACGTAATGGCCATTTATCTTAATAAACTAATCTACAAAGATGATTTTCCTAACTAAGACATTTTGGCAGAATTAAATCATCTCAATGCATCAAAATAGTGTTACCGAATATATGCTAAAAGTAACAAGTCAAATTTCATCATAAAAGTTGCGTCGTATTTAGCAACATGTAGTCTTTTTTACAAATTTAGCCCTTTCAAACTGAAAAAATTGAAACAAACAAATGATAAGTTCAATTCCTAGACAGCCGCAATCATTACAGAATTTGAGAGAAAAATGCGTCACTTCTAAATTAAGAAAAGCCAAAAACCTTTCATTCCAGCATAACTAATTGTAGGTGTTCTAGAGAATTCCACATCCTAAAGAAGGTTAGGCACAAGGACTAGCGTCATGTTACTAAATCTGAGTATGGGCTAGACAAATGCCAATTTTGTGAAGAAGCGTCATTTTCGTTTGCAGAAAAACAAGAAATAACAGATTATGTAGATAAACTGTGTCACCCTAAGCCGAATATTTGAATGTATAACTCCTGCGGTGCTTTTATCGACGTGCTAAGCCTAAGCAGTTTTAACCCCTAAGGGCTGGGATTTTCCCGACCCAGTTCCTTGGGGAGGAGAGAAGTCACGGACAAGCCAGATTGTTGGCAAGAGCGTTCTCTGTACAGAATGAAAAGTAGAATGAGCAGTGGGAAATTGACTATCAGACGACCGCAGAACCACAAGCCAGCGGATGGCGTCTGTAATAAAGTCTGCTTGTTAGTTGTCACATGAGGTTCGGGGTGAGTTGGCCTGTGCCTGGCTGTAACAGAGGCCGGAATCAGTTAGCCTTCCGATAGCGCACTTCGACTTGAGTTAGTCACGACAGAATTGTGTAATTTTGGAGATCAGCATGGAATCATTTGACAATGAGTTGTCCCGAAACCGACAACGTCCTCTATGTCGTCACTCGCCTGCTTGCTCCGAGGGCATTCTCAAGGGGTCGTCTCTGTGGGCCATCTCTGGTGCGCGCCGTAAACTTGATTTTGCTTGCCTTACGGGGCTCTGTAGGGGAGCAAAACCAGGGACCTAGCACCAATCCCCTTTTCTCCACGTTACATGGAATTGACTTTCTTGATTTTCTACAATTTCATGAATCACAACGATACGCAACATACGATCTCTTTTACGGCATCCGTGGTAACCGACGCACCCCAGCCTCTTGGCATCGTGGGACGGGTGTTAAATATGCGAGCTTATGCCAGATTGTGAATTGCAGGCTGGAATGTTCAAACTCTGAGGGATGATGGTGCCCAACTGTTAACAGGCAAATCCTTTTCTGAATACCGTGTTGGTGTGGCGTGACCCTCTGAGGTCCGCCTACCTGGCACTGGCCACAAACTGCTGCAAGTACCAGGAGCTCACTCTGCGAACCATCTCTACCACAGTGAAGTCTCCGACAACTCTGGACTGTATGATGTCGCTATAGCTTTGGCCGATGAATTTCGCTCGAGTCTGCTAGAGTGTGAGGCTGTCTCACAGCGGATGGCTTGGGTCCGTTTGAAAAGTGCCCTAGTAAACGTTTCCATCATCTCGGCGTATGCGCCTACTCTGGCTTCTGTTGACAGCGTAAAAGATGACTTCTACAGCGACCTCCAGCTAACAGTTGACGGCATCGCAAGAAGCGATATACTCGTCATTGCTGGTGATTGGAACGACCGACTAGGTGTGTATGACGCTGGAACCCGTCATGTGGTAGGCAAATTTGCTGTCGGAGCGCAGTGTGCCAACGGTGAGCGCCTTGTCAACTTCGCATCGTCGAACCGCCTCGTTGTGTCAAGCAAACGTTGTGATCATCCTTGCCACCACCTTGTCACTTGATACTCAAATGAAGGCATATTCAGGCCCAAATAGATCAAATCCTTGTCCGAGCATGCTGGGCCAACTCGGTCTTGGATTGTCGAGCCTAGTGCGGTGCTGATACAGGAAACGCTCATACATCGGACCATGTCCTACAGCGGGCAACCCTTCGCTTGCGTTAAACAGCTATTTACAGACTCTCTAGACTACAGCGGATCGATTTCGAAAAGGTGAATTTCTCTGCTTGCGACGCCTTCCACTTAGCACTCCAGAACTGTTTTGATGGCCTGTATCCTGACGCCCGAGTGGACCCAGAGCCCGCGTGGCAGTCCCTGAAGGCCACGATGTCAGAACTGGCATACTCCCATCTGGGCAAAACCCGGCGGTGACATCGCGACTGGATCACTAGACCCACGCTTGCGTTCACTAAGGAGGCCGGCCGAGCCAGGTTTACTGGCTCCCCCAATTACAGGAGCTACAGCGCTAAACGACAAGGGCCATCCGAGCCGATTTGAACGCCCACTAGAGCAACTTTGCCTTAGAAACGGAGCGAGCAGCTACCAGAGGTGATACCCACAAGCTCTACCGACTCATAAAGCAGGCCAGCAGAGGTTCGGAGAACACCAGCGAGACTTTACTGGATCGCAACGGTGCTGTCATCACTAATATCGATGACCGGTTAGAGAGATGGCGTGAACATTTCTGTGACCACCTTTACCAGGATCCCCCTGTGATGTCTGACCTATCACCTAATGCTGACGATCCTCACCATTTGTATGATTGCAGCACAGAGCCACCCAGTGTAGAGGAAGTCTTCTCCCTTTTCTTGAGGCTTCGCAACAACAATGCACCTGGTGAGGATGATCTCCCACCGGAGCTCTTCAAATGTGCACCCGAGGTTATTGGGACATGGCTAGAACAAACATTTCCCAAAATATGTGACAGCGAAGTTGTGCCCTCTGACTTGAGAAAAGCCGTGATCCTCCCCTTGTTTAAAAAGGGCGACAGACGAGCGTGGAGCAATTATAGAGGCATTAGCATTATCGATGTAGCGGTGAAAACGTTCACGTCTCTTCTTCTCAAACGTTTCCAAACTGCGAGAGACCAGCGCACCCGCCCAAACCAGAGTGGATTTCGACCCGGCCGTGGTTGCACCGACTCGATCTACAATCTCCGCTGTGTGCTGGAACTAAGATGGGGTAACAAACAACCCACTGTCCTATGCGTCATCGACTTTGCCGCATTTGACTCTGTTGATCGCAGTTCACTGTGGAACATAATGAGGACGGACGATCTACCACCTTAGCTTCTCAACCTCATGCAGGCACAATATCGGGGCACTTTTACACGAGTGAGGACGCAGAACGGCGACACTGAAGCCTTAAGCGTCAGGACGGGCGTCCGCCAAGGCTGTGCCTTTTCACCAACCCTGTTGAACTATGCGGTGGACTGGATCATGACCAAAGCACTGGATGACTTGCCGGGAGTGCAGTTTGATTACTTGAAATGGGTGACTGACTTGGCGTATACTGATAACGTCGTCCTCTTTGGCGACAACTGTATTGCAGTTCAGCAGACGTTGGACAAGGTCAATGAGCGTGCTTGATCCATCGGATTACGCCTAAACGCGAATTAGACCCAAGTCATGCTCTCTTGTGTGTCCCCTACATCTGTCTCTCCTATTGTTCTCGACGGTGCTCCTCTCGAAGTGGTCGACTCGTTTAGATACTTGGGCTCCTTGGTCACGGAAATGGGTCAAGGTGTCGACGAGGTTGTATCATACTTCAACCGTGCCCGATCTGCTTTCTACCGTCTGTGCGCTCCTCTATGGAATAGAAGACAAAAACTACTACGCACAAAGTCCCATGTTTACCAAGCAGTGGTTCGATCTATCCTGCTCTATGGCGGAGAGACGGTTTATGCGTGCTGAGGACATGAGGCGCCTTGCGGTGTTTGACAATGACAGCCGACGCCGCATCCTTCGTCACCGTCAAGTCGACCGAATTCGCTGCTCCAATCCCCGCCGACGCTGTCAACTGGACGCAAAGGATAGGTTTAGAAATGGGTAATGCTAAAAGTTACAAGGTCATGTTATACTAAAAAATAAAGCTTTACACGATATCCACATCTACTGTAAAGACAGGTCAGCCTTCAAGTTCTAAATTTCCGCTTTTTCACAGGTAAGAGAAGCGTGATAGGAATGGTATTACAGAGTCCTCTTAGGCTGATGTGCGGCAAGACATATAATGAAATCCTCGACAAATTTGATGGGAAGACTTCGCAGCCATTAGTTCACAGTACACATGGTTAGCGATCCCATTGAGGATGCAATATGCACTTAACCGTTTTAAAGTGGTGCTGTCAGTTAAAAAAATATAACACCGGCAACTTAAGAGAGCATTTAAAGGCTTCGTTTAAAAATGACTAGGTATTTTTTTCATAAGAATGCTTGAAAAAATAACGGTAAAGCAGTACAGAATGAGAGGGACAATGCAGGTATCTACACAACGCCAGATTAGGACTTGCAGTGCATGATATGAATGCAAGTGGCGGATCATGTCAGGTTCAGGTCAGGTATTATAAAGGGAAATGTAAGTAAATACCTTTGACCTCCCTATTCGTACATAACAGTTATTCAATGCATATGTTCAGCAGAACATTTCAGATCAGTGGTGTTGCCAGTATTTGGAGCACTTGCGACGAATATAATATAAAAGTATGGGAATTTTTATTAGAAAGGCCTTCAATATGAAGATGGATGCTAGAGCAACACCGAGGTTTCGGAAAGAGGACGTAAAAAGCTGATTAACAAAAATATCGATCAGTTTGGAAATATCATGCTTTATTTGGATGTTCACATCCTTAAGTCAATCTCGTAGACCTAGTTTTAGAACAATACCTTTTGCCATGTCAACTTTTTGTAGGTGGTGAGAAGAGATGCTGTCAGGTCTAAATTTAACAGTGTCAAGAGGACAGGAGACAGTAAAAATGTCATTTAAAATGCTGCAAGATAACTGGAGCATGACTGGACATTCCAGTGCTCATGAAGGGCAAAAGGTTTGTCAAACCACTTATCTGCACATGTCTAAGATTTTTTCATGGTAACCTATGTCTAAGGATTCCCAACGGAATCCGACACATCAGGACAATGAAACTCTTATATCAGTGATCGCTTCTTCTTCCTCTTCTTTTTCTTTTCCTTCTTCTTCTTCTTCTTCTTCTTCTTCTTCTTTTTTTGAACTGTTGCTGCAACTCGGATATTCTCCTCAACGTTTCAGATATGTCAGTCTGGAGCTATGAAATATTATGTGGGGACGTGTCTTGAACCTTAAACTTTCTGTCGGGTTTTGTTAACAGCCCTTTATTAGAACTCCAATAGATGTTTGGCAGACCCAATAACACAGAACAATCGAAGCCTGACAACGAAGCTCCATATTTGATTACAAAATGTTTGGGATGGTTGGTCAATATGTGATGAAGAGGGGCGTCAGCACGAGCGTTGAAGGACACTTAGTCATAAAAACCTAAAAATGTAAGGGGGCGAAGATTTACACAGTTGAAGTCACCACTTAAACTAATAACATGCTCGGAAGACAGAATAGCAAGTCTTGGGCAAATAAAACCAAAAAACCGGACTCAAGCACCTTGACATACTCAGGGGGTAATGTTAATACTGACTTGAATCGTGCTTTTAAAATAGCTTCAAAATAAAGGCTTACACTCAACAACAATGGTCTCTAATAATTCATCCGATTAAGAAAATGAGGACTTACTATGTTTGCACCTTTGCTGGTTTATAAAGACAACCACTTTACCGCCTCTGTTGCTGAATAAGGATTTTTTGTCTGCTGGAAAAATAATCCGGATGAGTGATGCGTTGCGACTTAATGTCATTATTAAGCCAAGTATCTTGCAGACAGATAACTGCAGACTTACTGTGCTCTCTTTTCAACAAAAGTGCCAATAACTTGACATATTTGTTAAATAGATCAAAGTGTAATTAAACTCACAGTGTGAAGCGTGACATTCGTAGCTCAAGTGAGTAGAGCATTGGCTTGGCTAAAATGCCACTCTCCTATGAGGGTTGCGAATCCCACCGAATATTGCGATTTTTCTCGCAATTAGGTCAACTAAAATAGAGATCTGCAATTTTTTGACATAAATCGTGGAAATGTCACTACACTCAGAGGCTTACGCTTATTTCCTTGCTGCCAATTTTAACGATGCCTTCATTTTCGTGTGGTCGTCCTGCGGAGAATTGTCGAGGTTAATGAAGTGCAAATGCGACAGACTGGACGCATCTGCTTATTTTTAAAACCCCTCAAATTAAAGGTAACTAACAAAACGAAGACATCTCTGACACGTGGTACACCAAGGTCCAGGTTGTGGTAAGATAACAGGTTTCATAATTCAAGTCACACTTAACTACGTCAAACAAATTTGCGAATGTAATTAATGGACGCTGGTAAAGCTTTATTTGTATCAGGCCAAAGTGAGCTATCGGCTCTCTACAGTGCAGCACCCAAAACCCATCGGATTTTACAAGAAATCAGTTCAATCGGTCACACAACGAGCCACAGAATATGCATTGGATTTTAAGCTGCTAATATTCTGAAAGGAAAATTCTTCATGGTTAATTCACAATGCAGTTCCACAACGGTTCGTGTGTTACTATCTTCGTTTATCAGTAAAATATCGCCAAATAGAAGCGAACATCCACAACTGTATATATTACATATCATTTTGTAAAACCCATATTCCATCAGTTTGATTCGCTTTCTAAAATTAAATAAAGTCAATAACTCTAGATGGTATTTTGGATTAAGCTTCAAGCGGCTGTCCATTTGCACGGTTAAATTTTACCAAATTGTGCTGTAAACTTGAAACAAAATGTTAAAAAAATTTCGTTTTCCATATTTAGACAGTGCAGACTTCGTTATACTAAACCAAGCTTATTTGACAAAAAATTGCCCTTGGTGATTGGCTGACATTCATTGGTCACTTTTGGCTAATATATGCTCACCGTATGACATGGGAGACTGTTTTGTAGTCACGCACGCAGAAGATGTGGTTGAAAGTGGTGTGTCTGTCTGCGTTTGCATGCTGCGTTTCTAGCTGCTTCACTCTATTTAGTAAGTGCTTCGATTTTAAGATATAACCCGCTCAAATTGTGTCAAAACACCTTAGCGTATTCAATAATTGCAGACTTTTAAAAGCCAGTTATATATCCGAGTTCTTCCATTCATGATCGTTGTACCAGGTCGATGGCAGCCATTTTAAACTGGTCGTTTTTTTCATTGGTGAGTAACAAGCTGGCTTAAGAGTACGGATTCAATATCTAAAGATGAGTTTTGATTGCAGCTGCATGCTAAGGGCACATACAGTAGTAAATTCCTAAATCGTAGGTCACCACACGTGCTGTCCAAAATATATTATTTAAAAAGTCAGTTTCTCCATCAGGCCAAACTTTCGCAGGGAAAATGACAGCAACACAAAATAAATAAAGTCTGAACATGAAAAAAAATCAATATATCGTCTGGTATAGACGCCGATTGGCCACTGCGGTCTATGCAAGTCTGCACCAACAGGTGCTAGAAACAGCCGAAATAGTGCCTATACGGCTACCAAATGCAGTGTTGTGTTGCCAGATGACGCTGACACAAGCCTTTACGCTTCCGTGGCCAACACCAACGCCAAGTGTCAACCGCATTTCGCATTCATCCACCAACCGCACCCGTCTCGCCTACTTGCGCAGATTGCCACAGTCTGCAGCGGCCAATCTACATCCATATCAGCCAGCGACTGCTTTTCTACATGTTCAAACTTTAATTGATTTGTACAGCTTTCATTTTCCCTGCAAATGTTTGACCTGGTGAAGACTTGCTGGAAACATATATATTTGCTTCGAACTGACTTTTTAGATTACTATTTCTAAGGAAACTACTTAGTTAATAAGAAAATTGCCAAAATGTGAGGTAATTATAGCAGTTCATAGGGAACCAACTACCATCTGACCTTCTATCCTTTTTTTATTAATAACCATAGTGAGTTGGGTGATACGTCACCAGTGGTCATGCTCAATTTTCCTTATTTGTAGCTACAACTATGGTGGTATAAAAGCTATTTCCACCAGAACATGGTTAGGGGTAATGCTTTCAGCTTATTGATAGTATACGACACCAGAAGAAGAAAATCTGCATGATTGGAGGGCGCCAATATCCTAACTGATACTTGATTATCCACGTCCATAATAGACTGATTAATATAAAAACCCGGGTGGTTGGGGTCTGCACGGCCGATAAGCAATACAATTGAGTAACTCTTCTTAATAGTGAATATTAAAATGAATAAGCTACAGGT
>JAYGXS010000008.1:208624-240265 GCA_036362985.1 Ligula intestinalis | reverse complement strand
TTGAAGAAGAGGACCTCCTTATCACCGTTTCTATTTTCAGGAATTTCAAGAAAACTGCATTTTGATAATCGGGTTTCTTCCGCAGTACGTTAAACAATAATGCAGATTAGGAGAATTAACAGCTATAAATCAACAACACTTCTAAGTACACTAAAATAAAAATGCATATAGTAGTTATTAAAGTATATTCTACTGCTTATCTTAATTCCCTCAACCATAAAACCCTATAATTACCGTTTTCGTAGGAAAAAATGCTGAGACTAGGGATTAATGAGGTGCGCTACATAAACTTCTGTTGTCGAAAATTTAGTAACAGGCTAGCGATACTCCTTCTTTAAGCACACCATTTAAAGAAGGCATAATTTGCTAACATATGAGCACAAGAAAAATACCTTAGTGTGCATTTTTAAAAAAAAAATATGCTTGGAGTTATACGGGCTCATTAAGTAGCCATGTTTTAGAGCATATGCCCTTTGTAGGTGGTCTGAGAGGATCTCTTCACAAACCTGTTTCCTGGCGCGAGTGTTTTTTTAAAATCAAAATAAGACTACACGATAATCAATATTATGACGCCACAGTAGTAATTTGTTTTGATCAAAAAACTATTTCACAATTTTGGTTGATATTTAATGAGATTCGGGACATATGGGAAATAGTTAAATGCCATCTTTCCCGGTAACGGTGGTTAACTCTCTAATCATGTTGCTTGTACTCGTATAGCTGCGCTGGTTTACGCAGAAGTACGCAAAGTATGTTAAGTCCACTTTTATTGCCGAGCCTAGTTTAGTGACGTGTTTACTGCCATCGATCCACAAATAAGTATCATTATTGTAAATACTTTTCTACTCTTTTTCATCATTTTTAAAACAAGGAAGACTCTTTTCTCTAAAGCCGGGAATAAAAGTTTATTTGAAAATTTTAATGTCGGAAGGGTTTAAAATTGCGGACAGTGACCATGCATTCTGCAGACCAATGATGCTAAGTTCAGAAGGAGAAGATGTAGTAACTGCAGCAAGAGCGTTTCAGATTATCGCTCGAAACCCTTATCAGAACTGACAGCAGAAAAAGGGTTGCGTTCAGCTGTGTGGCTCGGAAGCCTATTAACTTTGCAGACGGATAAGGTTATCATCAGGGCGGTTATGAGCGAAATTTAAAGGCTCGCGAAATCTAAGTTATTTTGGCTGCCTCATAAGTAGTAGCGTAAGACTTGAGAAGCTGGGGAAAGAGACAGAGAAAACGGAAGACCATAAGCGAAAGAGGCCAGTCAGTGAACTACAGTTCCCTCAGATACAGCGGCAGGAACCCCGCAAAACGCGTATCTGTGCTTTTCTTGCCTTGAAATGCTGAAATTACCGCTAAGTCCCTAAGTCGCTCTGATAAAAATGGTAGAGAGTCTAAAGGTTGTGCATGCACTTTGCAAACAACCTAAACGACAAGCAAACATGCAAGAGGATGCCATTATAGTCCGTACGTTTTTGGCACCTTTTACCTTAAAACACAACGGGAAACTGAAAAAATGGAAAAAAACCAAACCCTTTTTCCAGCGATTTTCAACCTCAAATAACTAACGCCAGTTTTAGGTAACCAGATACACCCTAGAACGTAAGGACGGATCTTTGTATAGGATATTGGCAGAAGTGACACCAGTGTTCGAAAGCCTTACTTGTGGCCGACTCGGAAGGCGACGTTTTGTCTAACTCCCGAATTTGCGCCTTCTCAACCTCCTCCTCCACTCCTGCCCATCGCTTTTTGTTGATCGCACTTGGTAAAACACAAAAATGGATTTTCCTCCTTATTGAGTCAATTCAGTGATTTGTATCGTTTCAGGGATAGAAGGTTGGCATAGCCGCACACTTATCATACTTTTTGTGTTGTTCCAATGATGAATGAATAAAAATTTAGAAAATGGCATTTAAACATCAGAATTTTGTACTCTGGGGTTCAGTTGATTCTCATTCATTCTATCCCACAGCCATGACCGCATTTTGACTTCAAAACCACGTTTGCAAACAATAACTTTATTACCGTTTAAATTTCAGTAGGCGTTTGTATTTTTTTTTCCTAAATTGTCAAAGGTCGGCATGAGGCAAGCACGGCACCGTCGGCTGAAACTGCCGCGGGGGACTGGGACAGCGACTACGCGCGACACAACCGGGTGGTGATGCGCCTTCGCAGGGCTGTCTGGCTGGCCCATCGGGGCGGCCTAAATTCTGCTCTAGACAGGATGCCCTCCTGGTACGACCAACTACGCCCCGACTCCAAACCACAGCCCCTTTCCGCTCCACTTACCAGAGTGAGCACCGTTTTCTTTCACTTATTTTTCCTGCGATACTTCCAAGGCTTAGCGCCGGGTCCTCAGGGTTTACTGGCAGCCATGTGTAGACAACGGTCACGCAAAATTAAAGTTAGTCGCCGGGGAGTAAAATGGATTAAATGTGTGGAGCATATCAGGGAAGAAAAACATAAATACGTAGTGTGCATAAAAGCAGAAAATAATGTGAAGAATTATTTAAATAACCTAACGTTTAGCGTGCAATAATAAAAAATGAGAAATGCAGCCAACAGGAATAAGGAACTGCGCAAAAGTACCGGTTAATTGGATACGATCCTATATTGACTCGATTTCGAAATTTAAAGATAAAAGCAACACCACGAGAGATAGGCATTTTCCTCAATTTTCAAAGCTCACAATAGCCTTCAATTAATCAGGACGGAAATTTTAGTACGATAAACTGACTAGCAACCGCATGCCGCTTAAATGCCAAATTCAGCATTATTACATTTCAATATAGTTACAGGTAGATTCTGGCAATTCATGTGTATGTTTCAGAACCGCATGTGTCCATTATAATAATCACTAGCGCGGAAACTCGGCTTCGCCTTGGGCTTCCTTACATGTTGCTGTCCCATAAGTAGGCAAACCGTATATGAGCACCTCTTCAAATGATTATGTTCAGTTCAATTCAGTTTTATTAGGAAAATATAGGTAAATACCTTTGAACTCCCTCTTTGTACATAGTTATGATGCAGAACATGTGGCGTTGTCAGTACTGGAAATGTGTTAGGTGGGGCAGACCATAAAAAACTCCTTGGGCATTTTCCATAAGTTCCGGCTTCGCCTTAAGGCTCCCTTGCCCTTTACTGCATGTGTATTGTATATGGGAAGCTCTTAAAATCATGCAGTATAAGTTGAATAGCTCGGCATTTCTGAGGTCGCTCTGACTTTATGTAAAATAGGTGTATGCTCGGAAGGAGTAATTGTGGAGAAAGTAGCAATGAAAAACCGTAATGTGAAAGTTCAAAGTCTGCGCAATCAACTAAATGTAAATCTAGGCTGTTGGAGCACGCGGTGCCCATCATCATGATATTTACAATGACTAAGCCATGCTTGATGAAGTCCGTAGAAAAAACGCGATTCTTACAGGTGAATTCCAGCCACCTTGAAGGTTTGAGCTTGGGACTTTTTGATGCACATAGCAAAGCAAACCTTCTGTGGAAATTGAAGTCATCGGAAATTGAACGCAGTATCAGATGGTACGATAGGAATGCGGGGGATATAAACAGTTTCTCCTTTTTACACAACCGGCCATAATTGTGCCATCTATCAAATATGACATCAGCCGCTTGACAGTTAGCCTATTGCCATTGCATGGCCATGGTGCATAGAGATTCCTTATTAGCATAATCGGTGCACCAACCTTCAGAATCAGTTTGTACGATGGAACGCCAGATATTTACAAACAAGCCAAGAATTCCACTGGATAATTAACACAATATGAAGGATCAACCGTCGTGTCGTATGATTTGTACAGTTCTTCCTCACCTGGAAGAAGATGCTAACTCTCTCGTTTATGGCATTGACAAATTTGTTTGAAGGAGCAAGAATTCCTTGTTCGTATAGCCACTTTGCGTCGGAAAAGTTGCTAAGAAGATTAGGGAAAACCTTTTCTCCAAGATCTTCGTCACTGCTCAAAGAACGCGTCATTTTGTTTGTTTTATAAAATTTCTGTAAATACCACTGTTGTTCATAATGATAGTTTGTAAGGGTTAGATCTAGAATTGATTTGTATGGTAGGTCATTCAATCTAGACTAAGAGCTAGCCGAACTTCAGTTTGAATGGGCCAGCCAGATTATACACTCACTGCGTGACGGTGTGGCAGAAAGTCACATTACTGGGGGGGGGAGCTGGCTGGCTAGTAGCCCTTGTTGGATCAGGAGCCCCGCCAGGTTGGCCTTAATCCCGGTGGTGAGGAGGGGAAATCGGAGCAGCGTGGTCGGAAGGGGCTGCTCCGTCATCAAAAACACAGATGTAGAGGAGGGATGATTGATCCACCGTAGGGAGGTTTGGTGTAGCAGACCTTTGCCGCCGTGATGGCGGGTGGGAACGCGGCAAAGACGCGTTTGCTGTGGTTCCCTACTGCGGGCGGGGGGGTGGTTTTTCAAGTGACCGCGACTACCTGGACGCACGTATGGGGGTCCAAGTGGTAGAAGGTCAAGTGATTTGCCTTTCAGTCGATGACTGATTGGTTACCCCTCTCAGGGGGCTGTTAGCCCAGGCTTCATGCAGGGCTGCTCTCACCCTTCTGAGATCGAATGGTCTGTATGCATATGCAATACCAGTCCTCAGTCAACCACGGCCATTATTGGGGACCAGCAAAATGGAGGTGGGGGGAGGGGGGGAGGAGAAGGAGTCCGACAATTAGTTAATGTCGTCCCGTGGTCATCGTTTCGAGTTTTGTTGGGAAGCGTGTGGACGCAAGGTATCGACGGCTTGATAGGGTGTCGGTGGCTTTTGGACGGTTGGTTTACGGTCACTGAGTTTGAAGCAGCTGTTCAAACACGGTTATAGTCCTTGCTACTTTGGCGGCGGGTTTGGGGTCGACGTTTCAAGCAGCTGCAACAACCTAAAAGTGACGACCCCTTCCCCACCCCCGCCAAACCCCCGCAGGCCTATCCAAGTCCGCCTGTCACGTCGGGTATCACCCGCAGTGCCAGCAGTGTGGTTCTCCACTTGCCCGTCGTCGTCGTCGCAGCCACCACAGCATCCGTAAGCGGCCGGGAGCGGCGCGGGCGAATGACGGGTCGGGGCAACGGTGAGCTGATCGATGAGCGGACAGGCCTGTCCGCATTCAGGCCGACACGCGTGAACAGCGATTCATGTGCTGCGCCGGCCACCAATGAGGAGATGATCGATGAACGGACAGGCCTGTCTGCAATTAGGCCAGCACGCGTGAACAGCGCTTAGTGTGCGGCACCTGCGACCAATAATAACGGGGATGCACATAGAGACAGTCATCATTTTTATTAAGTATACAGAAAACCATGACCATATATCCTCTGTATTGCTTATATGAGAGGCAGGAAGAAGTTTGAACCTTTGTAGTAGACCTTCCAAGCTGTTGACTACTTTGGTGGTCCCTTGTTGTACTTTATCCAGCGCTGGGTACTCTTGCTTCATCCAAGGGCCCCACCCCTGAAGGCAGTATTCTGAAATCGGCCGAACAAACATTCTAAACACTCGCCCAAAAAGCTCTGCATCAAACTAGAGGAAGAATTTTATGATCTATCCTAGGATGGCCATAACCCTCTGCAGTCTTGGCACAAGGAGTTGACGGTTTGGGGGCGGGCGTCATGCATACACCTTGATCCCTTAGTTCGTTCACTTGCTCGAGTTTGTGAACTTCGATGAAGTATACATACTCAAATCGTATCACTTTTCTGTAACTAGACCGTAGTTTGATGACCTGGCATTTATTGAAATTGAGCTGCAGTAGCCACTTAGCACATCTTTTTTGCAAGCTCTCTCTACCCTCCAGGCTTTCGATTTAATTCCAAAGCTTCAAACCGTCTGCAAACATTACTTTCTCAGGAAGGAGGCAGTGAAGGTAGTCGTTCATATACAGAGTGTCCCAAAAAATGTATAAACGTTTTAAATGATTGCAAACTAGGTGTTTATTATAATTTTATTATTGCAAAAACTTACGAACATTCGCAAGTATCACTTTATTGTTGTTTCTTTGAATGGTCTCAAACTAACGTCCAGACACTGCAGACAACGCGAATCAATGGAATTGCACATAGCATGTAAAAATATACTTGCTGTTTGGGTGAATTTATTTTCGGTGGCTTCTCTCAATCCATTTATTTAAAATATAGTCAAAATACAGTGAAAAAAAAAACGATAAAATGATACTTTTTAATCTCTTTGCATTTTTGAAATAATAAAATTATGAGAAACAGCAAGGTTCCAATCATTTAAAATGTGTATATATTTTTTGAGACGCCCTGTATATGAGAAACAGAATGGGGCGCAGCACACTTCCCTCTAAACCTCACTGAAAACAGTTTTACAGTCTCATTTAAGTAAAACTTGAAGTAAACTAATGAAGTAATACCAAACACTAAAAAAACTGGAAGAAACGCCAGGGAGCTAAACATTATCATGTTTGTGGGAGGATGCAATGTTAAAATACATGGCCAAAGCTAATTACGGATTCTGTACAGTAATGAGTATAACTACACCTACTAACATGCATATAGTAGCAATTTACGTGAAGTAGATAACACAGCAACATAAATCTTATCACTGCCTCCCTAATTGGCTTTTTAAAAATCCTCCCCTCTCTTAAATGCATTACCTTAGAAGATTAGTACCCTGGTTTACAAATTTTACAGTGCTGTTCGTTGACTTATTTCAATTTTGAAACAGGCGTATATGGCAGGATTTATGCACATCAATAAATTTTGTCAAGGCTTCTCAGCTGCATCTTGTCGCTGCATGAGGATGATAACGAAGAGAACGTAAAACAGTTTGCAATTTCACAGAATGAATGGCATAACAGGAAGGACCATGGTTCAGTTTAAATAATGGTCTGGTAAAGGACACTACATTAAATCAACCTAGGAAGGAAGGGGGTTGAGGGAAGTTAACGAAAATCAGTTTAGGACCTGCTGCGGAACCACCGTTCATAGTAAGTTCATTTGAATAGACGCTCTTGCAAAGCAAGGGTGTGTAGCGATTACTTATCGGGCAAAATATAAATTGCACTTTGACTGTAAGGGAATCACATTCTGATACTTTGGCATGTTGTTAGTGTCGGCCTTGCAAAGGGTGAGTCATGATCATATGCCGTTCATATGCTGATCATAGTACCGTTCCTAAGCCGTAATCGATGATGATTATGTTCGTCATCCTCTCGCAGTAAGTTTGGCGTTTATTGTATAGTTGCTACTGTAGGATGGAGATTGGGTGGGGTTGTCTGACTAATCGAATCTAAAAGCTAAATAGGCATAAAAGTAGACAGGGACCAACTTAAAATAGGGAATTTCACACTATCCTGGCCTTTCCAACCCACCTGGCGTTCTGCCTATGCTTTGTTCTACAGACTGCTGATCCGTTTATGAAGGTGGAGGTAGCCAATTAGTTGCCCGGCAACTTTAACCAACTCTACTAAAATAGCAACTATATGCATTCTAGCAGGGGTAGTTATGCCTATTACTGCACCCTCCACACAGAAATCTTAAGCTTCCTGCTGTTACCTTTATTTTTATTAGTTTTAAGTTTAATTTTAGTCTGAGTTTCAGTAAGTCTAAATAAATAGTTTAAGCGACATTACGTTATCTGTCAAAATGCACTAGAAGCTACTTTGGGTTCTTAAAAAAATGGGGAAAAGCCTAAATTGCATGGTTTTAGTTAAGTTTCAATATAGAGCCCATGTAGGATTTAATCCGGTTCGCGGGTAGTTTTGCGCAGTTCTTGTTTCTCATTGTTTGTTCTTGTCATTTTAATTATCGCACTCCAAACATAAGATTATTTAAAATATCATTCCTATTCCTCTATACTTAAGTTTTTAATTTATTTGTACTTTCCCCTGATATGGCCAAGTCCCAGTCACTCAAGACAACATCCGGGGGCTAGTGATATCTGGAGTTGCCAGCCAAAGGTAAGTCATCCAGTCCGTGCGGATGTTTCCAAGACGAAGACTGTAATCCGCCCCCCCCCCCGCCACTGCTTACTGCGTGCTAATTTATGAAGCAGACTGATGGCCGACTCGAAAAAAAGGATGAAACTCATGGTTCTTGGGGGGGGGAGGAGATGGAAGGCGAAACTCGTCGCTCGGGTGGTTACAACAATGATTAAATTCAAGCACGAGGATTACTGTAGTTTGTACGAATCAAACCGAGGTTTCTACAAATAAACCTATGCCATTATCCTTTCCAAGTGACCGGCGATCTTTGACATGTCTTAATGCAGCCCGGCCCATAGTAAGTGCCGGAACTCCAGTCGGCTTTTTCCCTCTCGCACCATTGGGTGCCATCGCAGTCTGGCCGAGTGTTCTGCCTCTACAGCTCGTCAGTTTTGGCATTAATATCGAAACTCTTCCACCGAAAGTGGTAGTTTTTCAGCAGGTTGCAGCTGCCCAAACGCGAATTCAGACAGGGGACTTTCATAGTCCAATTACTTGCCAATTCCAGGCCTCGGTGAAATGGTCAACCCTTCCGCCCAGATGTTCACGCTCCCTAGTAATTTAGTACCGACAATTATCCAGCGTGAAAGTTCAAAATGGTACGCATCCGGCCTTGCCCATCTTTGGCTAAGCGCGCGCGTCTGGATGGCATAATCCACAGTTCCTCTCCCCGGATGACAAGATAATAGTCAGGCTACCATTTTCCCCCAACCCCCCCCCCCTCCTTCGCATTTAACCGTCGGCACTGGTATGCTTAAACAATCTCTGCCTCTCCGCCAACGAGAACTCGTGGGTCGAAACCTCAGGGCGTGGCGTCAAAGTCCTCCTGCTGCCCGGTAGATTTAAAAGCGACGTTTGTGCTGTTGTGATATGAACCGAATCTTTAAAGGAGCCGAGTCGCTATGAAGATAGAACAAAGTGGAAGCGCACTGTAGGGCTCTGCTTCCTGTATACACATAGCCACACTTGTTCATATTGTTATAAAAGTGGCACTTTGTGGCGTCACCGTCTTACTACGCCTGTTGCAATCCCCAAGAAAGAACATATAAAGAAGGGCGTAACCTTAGAATCCACCCGGACGAGAGTTTATTGTGTACAAAACTAGGAGTCGCGGCCTCGGGTGGTAGTTGCCGTTGGTTGATCTCCACCGTGCTGAATGTCCCGTCTCGCAGCTGGCTCAGCAATGGAACCGGACTAGCGGTATCCTCGCAGTCCGTGTGCGTGCAACTCACTGACTGAGAGGCGACAGTGGCTTCTAAGTGATTGGACGCATCACCTGCTAAGGTAAACCCAAATGGCCCAATGATGAACCGCGACCAGTTGGCACGTGCGTCCACTCGCGTGCGTACGTGTCTGGTTTAAGGTCATTGCGTGGGGACAGTCATCGTGTGGGCATAACCACCGCGAAGGCATATGACCTTGAAGGAACACCGCCATTGACAAAGGAATCAGTGTGGCAGTCAGCGGTAGGCAACACACCTCAGGAGAGCCTAAAATGTTGATTGCATTTGTTCAGGCTATACTCCTAACACATATGATCGAAACTGCACAGTACGTTAGTCAATGCTACAGTCGGGGCGTGACAGAGAGCGAGAGTGGGGCTGATGTGTTCTTCCTCGTGGCAGCTCATTATCATGGCACACACAAAGTCGTAGCTTCAACGAAAATTGACTAATCAGATTTGATGATAAATCAATGGCCACGGTACACGGTGTGGCAACTGAACCCAGGGGCCTTCCTGTGAGATGACTCATCGTAGATTGTCGCGAATCTGACAGAAGAAAGACCGTTGAATAATCTAAGTGACACCCTTTTCGCCTGTCCCACCTTCGATAAGGCGCCGGGTCCGTTTGAGTACCTTCTGCTGAAGATGCCGAAGGTGTAAAGATAAATTACAGTTTGATGTACTAGCTGTGGAAAAAGCTGTTCTAACAGCTTCATACGAGGTCCCGCCATACCTCCCCAATCGACTGTTACTGTGGTTGTGGCTGTCTGGTTGTCAGCCCGACCACCCACTCGCAGTCGAATTTTGAACTACTTTTTCTGAAAGGGGGAGGGTCAGCTACAAAGTCCCCTCTTTCACCTTAGTCCTGATCATCAAACACTACGCTCTCCTCTCTCACTCATTATGCAAACCACAAATAGAACCCGGTAAAACTATTCCCCAATTAATTAGCGGTATTTCGAATCCCGAACATCGGTAAGCAGGTGAGCAACGCATGCCTGGTCTCTCAATAGCAGTCCTTTCAACTCGGAAATTGGTCGAAACTGAGCCTGGGTAACTTTCTGCAGGTCAAGCCAAAATATAGCGTCTCCACTTTAAAACAAATCGGAGGATTCCTCCAACGAATTTTATGCCTGAAGTGTTGTAGCTAGAAATACAGCCAACGGGCGAGGATAGTAAGAAGGAGAAATGGGTTCGATCGCTGGAACAATAACTTTACTTATGTGATGTTCAGGATTCATTCTCGAACCTGTTTCTGGTAGTGTACGCCTGGGGATCCAATGAGACACCGAACCTCTCGTGGCTGTGTCATGCAGCAGCAGAAATATCGGCGAGGCGTATGTCTGGGCTTCTAGCCGGTATCTATTTCTGGAGTACGGTATAATGCCTTTGTGATCTAAAATATATACTACGTGTAGTACTACCCGTTTGCAGAATTGGCACTTCGTGGTTATTTAACTGGAGTTGATTGTATTAGACTCAAATTTCATTGACATCTCGGAAATGACTCTTAAAAGACATATCCCGGTCATACCAGAAACCGCGCATATGTATATGCACAAAGCAAAACTTAATTGTTCCTCTAATGGATCGGCGAACCACATATATTCATCATATTCCCGATCGCAACCGACGAAGCAACGAGCCCATGGTGCCGAGGTAGAGTGTTAAACTCAATGACCCCGGGTTCGAATATCGGGGGTTCCAACCCTTGAGATTGGGTATGACTGGCTGATGACGGCTAACAAGCCAGCAATGACCATTCTGGTCTCCCTTTGCTTAGTCGTATCCATGTCATCATATACAGTTCTGCGAGTGCTGCAAAGAAAATTCAGGTCGAAATTTAACCGGGTGATTTAGCGTATAGCTAGACAGGTTATTTTGATCAACTGAGTGGATTTTATAATAAGAAAGCCTTTGGTTTGGAAAACTGCCCTCCTATTTAAAGTTATTGGGGAATTAGGATCTCACATTTGCTAAATCATGACTATGTTTATGTAAACGAAATTCCGTATGCTAGAAAGAAAGACAGGATGAAACTTTCTTCTAATATACATTATGCTGTGGTAGAATTCCATAATTAGTAAAAACGGCGGAATAATGATCCCTTCCAGCACTGGAAAATTTTGTGTGAAGTTGATCCAATGGAAGTTAAGCGAAGTTGAAGGAATCGCAATTATTTTTATAAACAAATATCGATCAAAGTTTAAAAAATTACACTAAGCTATTATGTGAAGTTTTTTTGCAAAAAATGCACAAAAATAGCTTAGTAGAATATTTTCTTTTACTGCACAGCTCGTCGTACGCGCAAACAAATTTTCTACATGTACTTGCGCAGACAGCCTATAGAAAGCCTTTCTAGATGTAAGTCATGTAGAAATATAATTTTTTGTAAACAATAGGTTTCGCTCAAGCGTTATTTAAAAACGGAACAGACAGAAGAATATTAACGATTTCAAAAAATGATAATAAACGTGGCCTGTTTTTTCTGCATTCGCACGTTTAGCATCGATCTTTTCATAAATCTCCTCAAGCGAAAAATAATACGTTATCAAGAAAAAAGTGTGTTCTTTCATCTCCAGTCAAATTTAATCGTTTTTCTTCAGTTGAATTAAGGAAATTGTCAAAAGTCTCCAATTTCACTGTGACATCACCTTGAAAATGTTTAATATACATAGAAGTTCATCCGCTAAACATACAATACAGGCACTTTTAAAAGAGGTAACCTATTATTGAAGCATTTTTATCAATCTTAGGAATAACAATATGCATGGTATCTAGCACACATGTTCTATGCTCGAAAATGTGGTTTGCTGTTTTGAATCATTTCGACATTTGACCAAAATGGCCATTTCCATAGGAAATAATATCAAAAAGCTAATTTTTTCGGTAAATGCTGTTTTGTTATATCTTCTTTTAAAGGTTTTGGTATAAAGGTCGAACAAACGGACAATTGGTACAGTGATCTATTAATATAGCAAAAAATAACGAAATGCAGAGACCATTCTTTCAACGATACTCAGTAACTACGAATGTATTCATTTTAAAATATACAAAATATTTTGCTTAAAGGCAAGTTATTTTTGCATCAAGGAAGTGGTTGCGTTAAGTTTAAAACTTAACAAACTATTTAAATTAATTGTTCTAATTAACAGCTATTTTTGACGTCTCCGCAAGCTGGGAATTGTTGATAAAATTTTAATTTCCTTAACAAACACTTACGTCTTCTTATAGTTCTTTTAGACACTTAATATGCCTAATGTTACTCATTGTTATACATAAGTTTTCGTAAATGCGTTCCCGCTGGTATGGGAGAAATAATCAAACATTTACAAATTTATGAATTTTGTTTGCAGCACTCGCAGAACTGTATATGTGTAGATAATTGTATATATGTATACAACCAAAGACCTTTATTTGAGAACAGGGGAGCTTCTTTGGGAAATTAGAAAATTTAATGCGTAAATTTTCGGGGCTGGTTCCCCAGCCCGTCGTCAGACTATGGGGTATGTGTAGGAATAATTAACGGTTACCTTGAAAATGTATGAAGCAAATTTTCTTCTTAAATATATGTATATCGTATATGTATTATACATTGCATTTAACACATTACGAAGGTACTTGATTTAGTTTAGGCCGGATTACACGAAAGGCCAAAGTATCTCAATATTTATAAGGTTGGCCAGCATTTGACATGTTTCCCAAAAATATTTGAGCACGCAGGCACATCGAGCCGGGTCTGTGTAGTGTGCGTGCCTGGAATGAGTCAGGTTGCTCAAGCTAGTTCTGGGCGCCAATAGCCATGCAGACTCGTGGCTTCCTCTCCTCACTCCTCAAGCTGCTTCCACTTTGGCCGCGAGGCGAATGAGGAAACGGCAGGATGGAAGGATAGACAGGCAGTAGACAGACAGACAGGCGCTGCGCCAGTCACCAGCCTCACAGCGCGCACGCGCAAGTGCACTTATCCACGCGCAGCTTACAGTAAGCATAGCTCGCCGTAAAATCGATTTTTGGCCGTGGGCAGCTCACACTCGCCCCCCTCCCTCCCCCCCCCCGCCATGCATCCACCAGGCTCCCAATGACACGGCGTGCGCGCGCGGACACACATAATCCCGTGCGCGCGCACCCACGCGTGCAAACTCACGCAGTCGCATCCGCAGCAGCAGCAGCAGATTTGCCAAAATCAGAATAATTCCCCCTTTCCTGTTGCGCTCTCGTGTGTGTGCGCCGCAGTGCGACTTGAACTTCGCGCATTTATCCACGAGGATGACCTCCGTTGCGTCGTGATGAGAAGGCATTACTGCTCTCCCATCACAACGACAACTGCAGCTGCTACCAGCAGGCTTATCTGCCGTCTTAGGCCGTCTGCAGGAATGCTCGTCGAATTGACACACACACTCTAGTAGGACGTACACAAACACCGTTCCTTTCCCCGCCTCTTCGTCAACAGACGACCCTCCACTCCACAAAATTACACGTGGGAATTACAATCTTTTGCCCCCTGCTGACACTGCTGCTGCCGCTGCTGCCTACGTGCTCACAAACCCTTTGACTGAGGAGCTCACAGCGGCGACACCTCCAGCTGCTTTCCCGGCCGTCCTCCCAGCACCGCTTCCCATAAATCATCCTCCTCCGCCCTCGACATGGGATAAAGTATGCGATTTTGTGCAACGCCTGTTTGGCTGTGTATGCCGGGCCACCTGCATGCCGAGTAGGATGTTGCAGCAGCAGCAGCAGCAGCAGCAGCAGCCATCGTCACAGAAACAGCCGGCGGCGCCGCCGGCATACTTGCAACCGCAGCTGCCGCAGCAACAGCTGGGCTTCCCGCAGCCACCGCCACTGGCGCCGCCGGCCTTTAGACCGGACCCAGAATGCGAGGTGGCACGCATAATGGAGAACCGGGCAGCCACCCTGCCGCCGCTCCAGGGCATGATGATTTCCAACAACCACTACTACTACTCCAACAACAGCGGTCCGCAGCGGCTACGCACAAACTGCTTCAACTCCCGCTGCCAGCGTCGCCACGTAGGAGGAAGCCCCGCCGCCCTGCGACCGCCTCCGATGGCAGCTCCCTACAACACGGGGTCTCTACCGCGACCCGAACGCACGGCCTATCCCCTAGCCGGTGGCGATCAACAGGAACGGCATTGGCGGTTTGATCAGCTGCAGCAGCCACCCGCGCACTCACCACAGTCCTACTCCTCGCCCCCAGATTACCAGCGTCAGCGTCAGCAACCAATGCTATTCAACGGGGTCAGCAATCTGGACAACGGTGTAGGAGGCAGTAGCGGCGGCGAAGCCTACAATCGAATGCATCCCTTCCAGCCGCCGCCGCCTCCTGAACCGCCGCGCTTCTTTCGCACCACAATCCCCCCTGTACAGCAGCCCACAGCTACGCGCGCCGTCTACGCGCCAGTCTTTCCAGCCGGCATGGAGCCCGGGGCCCCTGCCGTCGCCGCCAGAAGGGGCCACCAACCCCCGCCGCTGCTGCTGCCGGCCTGCGCGCCCCTCCCTCCTCCAATAGCGCCCTGCGCGCCTCAGGAACCGCCACGTCATCTACCCACCTCACCGCTGCCCAAAACGGTCATCTTGATGCAGGCACCTCCCCTCTCTGCCTCACCCTTGCTGCCAGCCTCCACTACCCCGCGGACTCTACTACCGGTTGGGGACAACATCACCAGGAAAAGTGTGACCTCATTTAACCTTGGCGCCGCCGTAGCCCCGGAGGAGGGCACCTTTGAGAAGTCCTTCCTGCTGGACGGTCATCTCGCCTGCTCCTGTCCCTACATGCAGGCCCAAGAGGGCATCTGGCCGGTCAGTGGATGGGTGCAACGCAATTGGCATAAGCTCGGCGACTGCACTTGCCCTCACGAGGAGATACACCGACACTTTGACAGCAACATGGAAAGTTGGAACCTGGCTAAATTCGTGGCCCTACTGCCGAGTCGCGAAACCGACATTCTCGACGACTTGATTGACAGCACAAGTGAGGATGATGAGGATGAGGAGGAGGGGCAGGGGCAGTTCCCGTCTGCAGTACAGTCGACACAGTTTGCTTTGCTGAGACGGTCTGGTGAACGAAGCAGCAACATTGTCACCCTGCACCTGGGCTCTGCTGACCCCAGCCCGGTGCCCTCACCATTCACAGCCTCGCGCCCGGGTCCAATGGCTGCCACAACAGGGCGGACTCCCAACGCCTCCTCCATGTCATCAACACCACCGAGAGGCCCCGAAGCCGGTTGCCAGCGCAAGCAATCGGAGGAGGATGATAGTTTGCCTATTAGTGCACTCATTTCCAAGAGTGGTTGGCTGGGCGCGTTCGAGGAGATAGGATCGATAAGTGACTCGGCGGCAGCGACTGTGGGGCCGCCATTGTCTTGTCGTCGACCCAAACCCTATCGATGTAATGGCCTCCTGCCGTCCTCCATCTTACCTCCATACAGCACCGCGGATGGTACTGCTGCTGCTGCTGCCATGGCCAGCACTCCTCTAATGCAGGAAGTGCACGATAAAGAAGAAACCCACGCCAGGGGTGCCAGCCCCGTCCCTCGGAAGTTGTCCAATGCACGACCCAATGGGGAAGATAGGAGTCTAGTTATACAGAGCTGCAAATGGGAGCCACCATCCCCAGTACTGTCCACAACTAGCAACAGGAGGAGGAAGAAGAGTAGTGTGGTGAGAGGGACGTTGCCTGAACAGCAGCCCCTAGTGGAGCCATCGACACCGTTTGAACATTTTCCAACCGTCAGAGCGGACGAAAAAGGTGGCACAGACGAGCAGGAGGAGGAGACTGGAGATGCAATTGGCGACGGATTCATCGCGGAATCTTTCGAGTCAAGTGCTGAGGTGGATGAGGAGGAGGAGGAGGAGGATGACCTGTCGGATATTTTTAAGCAGGCCGCTGAACGACTCTCCGAAGACCAGCCCTGTGACGGATGGGAAAGGGAGAAGGACGCAGGCATGGAACAAGAGGAGCAGGAAGTGCCGGAGGAAGCGGAGGAAACAGAGGAGGAAGAACCGAGCATCAGCTATGAGATTGAGCAGGCACGCAAAGCCGCTGCTGAGGCCGATCTTGTCCAGTCCCTTCAAGAAAATGAATGGGAGAAGGAGGAGGAGGAGGAGAGGGGGAAGGAAGAGGAAAAAAGTATGACCTCAAGCGTGAAGGAAGTGGAGTCCATGTCGGACGCATCGACGCGTGGCAGCGAGGACCGCAGAACGACGGGAGCGGCGGCGGTAGCAGATGAACCTCATTCCCCTCGGTCTCCTCCTCCCCCCGGATCCGATAACTTTTCCAGTTCAGAAGTCACCAGCACACCATTGGGAGGTGGAGGAGGAGGAGGGGGCGAGGCAGAAGAGGGCGGCGGGAATGGTCGACAGGAGGACGAACCGCAACCAGCAGAACAACGACGGCAGAGGGCGACCGTGGCAGAGGCTAATGAGCTCGTTGGCCCGAAAATTGGAAATGGGCAATGTACAGAGCTGGCGGAGGAAAAGCAGCCAGTTGATCGAACCCTGCGAGCGCGCTGGCGGTGGGCTATGCTCAGTCAGAAGCGGGATCTGGTCTTCTCAACTGTGAGTTCTCACCATTCACCGCTATCTTGCCCCCCCCCCGCCTTTTAAGTAGCCACTCCCCGTTTCAAATGTGCAACACTCACAGAAGAGCCGGTGGGCAGCTAGTTGAAGAAGCTCTAGGTCAGGCAAAAAATGTAAAAGTATAAAAGGAGGTGTATGGCAAATAGGTGGTTGATCTGTCAGCTCTCTTCGACCAGTTCGTTGCCTCAGGCACGCTCATTTGTCCTGATTTCAAGTGTGCCAGTTCGGGTTGGGGAGAAATGGGTGACGACTTCGAAACTACGGCTGGTGTAGCATATACTACTTTTATGTTATAGTATTCCGGTAAAGACAGGCACCCTAGGATAGCTATCACTGGCGTTACTGGCCATCGTCAGCTAGGGGTAGCCAACTCTAGTGTTACCGCTGAAATTGCTGCCACACTTGAGTTTCGAACTCGCGTCTCGCCGGTCAGAGGCAAACGTCCTAATCATTGAGCCACGAGTTCACTGTCCTGCCGGTTGTTGATCGCGAGTACATAGTAGTTAAATGCTAACCGATCTGTTTTTCAGGATGTACCTATTCTGGTTGAAGCTTCGATTTAATTACTCTGTTAATGCCATTGTTTGCTTGAAGATTAAACCTGTCTGGTTGCAACCTCGGCTAGCTGCTTTTGACAATTTGTAGTATCGCCTTACATTCAGCGTAATTACTTGGCTGGACAATGAACCCTCCGTCTCTATTTTTTGTTCTACGTCACGGATCGAAAAACTTGCCTACCACCCTTTCTTTTTACTGCGAGTCTGCTACTATTCATAATTATTACGTAACTTCAAGTATAATCTTAACACCAACTCTACATCTCCTCAGAAATTAGTACCAGACAGTCGAAATGGGGAGGGGAAGGGCAGAGAGCGTTCCTGTTCCCATGTTCTGCTACGGGCTCTGCAGATCCAATCCGAAAGTGTATGTAGAAATACGAGTTCAAAGTAATTTACCTTGCCGAATTGATTGGCCCGCAGTTCGTGCCCACCTGTTCGCCTGTCGTCTGACCAGAAAATTAAATGGGAAGGTGTGAACTGTAGCTTGCAAAATTTGCAAAAGTCAAAATCCATGTGACAAGACCATCGGAAAAGGAAACAGGACTGCCAGCATTCTCTACCATGGAGGCGAAACCCAACATTAACTGCAGTCAAGTCATTTCATGCAGCGAACGAAAAAAATCGATCGGCCCACGGCCGACACGTACGTACAGCCACAACTTCAAACTGCCAATCAATAAAGTCAATTTGCGCTTTGACAAAGGACAACCGGCCCAGTTGTCCGAAATGTCAGCGAACAAATAAACTCAGTCCGGGATACATGAGTGTTTAGAGTCTCCGGGATTTGCTAGGTGTATTATTATTATCCACACTGAATCTGATAGCTTACTAGGCAGGACCTATGTTGTCGCAGTTTTCGTCGCGGAACCATCCCGGAAAGGGTATTGTAGACTGCCTGTACAATTGTTTACTTGAGCAAACAGAGTAGATAAAAATGATAAGCAAGAACTCTGTTGCCTTTCAAGCCCTCAAAATGGAGGCTTTCCTCCAGGATGGCAATGAGTGAATTACTTCGTGGACTGGCAATGGAAAGGAGCTTCTTTATGGCCGTTAGACCTTAGGGCTAACTCTCGAGCCAGTAGCTAGCATTATAGGCAGAATAAAACACTACGGACACTGACAAGGCAGACTGGAGCGGCCATTTTTAGCTCAGTAGCCGTCAGTAGGGAGTTTTAGCGACTTTTAATAATAAATTTGACCCAAAAAACTCGGAAGCCTCGATAGGATTCGAAACCACGCTAGCAAGGAGGAAGCTTAAGCATAGTCAAAGGTTAACCCAACTGAGCTATGAAGTTTGCCAATACAAGCGAACATCTGTGTCCCAGGAAGCAATTGAGAAGAAGAAGAAGAAGAAGAAGAAGAAGAAGAAGAAGATTCGATCCCAGCGATCGGGTCTTCTTCTTCTTCTTCTTCTTCTTCTTCTTCTCCTCAATGAGCTATGAAGTCTCCATCAGGAGCCGTGAGTTCAATCCCACTTTGGTCAAATTACTCGTTCAGTTTACTAAACCGTATAGAATTCACTAATTCTATTACAGAACGATGACTGCCCGAGCAGGGTTACCTCCGCAATCAATCTAGAGTACACACTTAGATAGTAATGCCGACAAGGACAAGGGAGACTGCAATGGCCATTTTTGGCTTATAAGGCGTTGTTAGCAAGTCATACCCAGCCCCAAGTGGTGCATTACCCTAGCCTCGAACCCGTGACCTTTGTAACCGGAGTCTTTTGCCCTTACCCTTGAGCCACGAGGTCGCTGTCTTGCCGGTTTGGGTCGAGAGATAGTGACACCTGTTGATGAACGTTCACCGACCACTAACGAAACTCACTTGCCCCACTTAGCCTTTGCACTGGACCTTATTTCCCGGGCCCTGTCAGGAGCTGTAGCAGCTAGTAGTATAGGCAGATTGTACTGCCGGCAAAGACGAGGAACACCGGAATTTTATTAAATTCAAGGGTTTTGGCTTGCCTTCGTAGCTCAAGTGGTAGAGCGTTGACTTTAATCAAGCCTCCCTCTTGCGGGCGCGGGTTCAAATACCACCAATAGATCGAATCAATTATCACCCCTCATCAGCTAGCCATACACCACCCCTGGTTTTGCAGGTAGTAGTAGAATGCTTCAGCTGAAGCAAAATGCCCGCCTTGGAAGCTGAACCTGAACCCAGGTCACCTCAATGATAGTCAAAACATTGGACGCTGTCCTCTGCGGTAGTTGGCTTTTTTCTTATTACCTCAACCTATGGATAACTGAAATTATGCAGGCTTCCAGGAGGAATTTTTTATGCTAACGACTATAGTGCTCAGGTGAACGTTCATCAATGAGTGTCCATACCCCTCCCCGACCTAAAATGCCTAGACAAGGAGCCTTGTGGCTCAATGGTTAGGGTGTTTGACTCTCATCAAAATGGTCGCGAGTTCAAAACTAGGTTGGGACACCAGTTGGGTTTGGGTATGACTGGCTGACGAAGGCCAATAAGCCAGAAATGGCCATTCCAGTCCCTTCCCTTGTCCTTGCCGACAATACTATCTCGCCAATGCAAGCGAACATGCGACAATCCTATCTGCCTACTTCCAGCTATTACGGCTGTCAGGGGCTCTGTCGAGACCCAAGGCAGAGCGGAACAGATGAGTCCCCCGTTAGCGGTCAGGTGAACGTTCATCAACGAGTTAAAATGAATTTGATTGAAAATAACAATGCCAGGACTGCGTTGTTACCTCTACCAGCTCATCCGTTGATGGTCAGTCATGTTTCACTTCATCTCCGTCCCGTTTTCTCCCTTATCCCCTATAACGGAACGTTGATCGGTTAAGAGGTGAGAGAGGGAATGACATGGCTGTACGAGGGGCGGCCGTTTTGGCAGACTGCGCGGGTAACGCTAGGGAGCCTGAACCATGAAGCATGGTTTTGTCAATCGCCGAGGCTTGGCGGTACACATAGAGTCTTGCCGGTCAAGCATAGCTGCGCATAAGCAATTATATAGAGAGAGAGAGAGAGATACCAGCGCTGTCTTTTCGGAATCTGTGATTGGCCGCTGAGCCAACGTGTCTGTTGCGAATTAAATCCTATCGTGCCAAACAGAAACAGAAAACCGAACTTGGGAGGAGGTGGAGTGTACCTGGTAAAGTGGTTTATACGGTTAATGCTGTCAACAGGAAAACTGGTCTCATATTTTCCCTTCCCTGTTAAGAGCAGGGTAATCGGGTGTCCTGGAATGAGACCAGCTGTACCATCGCGTACGCCACAGAAAGGGCATTGCAAGACAGATGACCGCCCTCCCAACTGTTGTCAATATAAAACGATATGTGGTGATATTTTTTGGGGGGTTTTCGCAGATTTGCTTGATTTAATTGGCCCAATTGGGAAAAAACTCGTGGTTTCGGTGTGAGTCGAACCCGCAAAGCAAGGAAAGCCTTTACGCAGCCAACGCTCTATCACTTGAGCTACAACGCCACACCATGCGTCGTGAATTCGTTGATTAACGTTCACCTGCCGCTAATGGGTCTCATTCTCGCGTCCCGCTAGCAGTTGTGCACATCAGTTAGTAATCTAGGCAGATAAATTTGCCGACAAAGGATAAAGAGACTCGAATGGCCCTTTCTGGCTCATTAGCCGTCATCAGTCAGTCATACCCGGACCCAAGTGGTGCCCTCACCCGAGGCTTGATCAGAAGTCTATTGATTTAACCATTGGGCCACCAGTCCCTTGTCTTGACGTATATGCCGTCATCAGACAGTGATAATTAATCTCCGAGGCTCGAAATAGCGACCTGCTTGTTAGATGTACCAATATGAAGACCTCTGTGTGTTTGTGCGCACTCGTCCCAGTAGAACACTGTAAACAATTAGGCGGCCTTGGACGCCCGTCTCTGCTCCGTTTTCTTCTATCTGTCAGCAGCAGATCCTGTTCATTTTCATCGTTGGGGATTTACTAGTTCAGTGAATCCTTATAAGAAATCGATTTATGCTTTTGCTGTTGTATTAGTGGTCAGCCACCAACAGCTGCCATGCACGTTGCGGTTACAGTCCGGGGGGCGGACTTAGGGGGGAGCGGAAACTACGGCAGCGCAGATGGAGCTATTTTAATGAGGTGAAGTAGCCCTGTAACTTTAAATTATAATTCCTACTCATGCAGCCATTCAGTTGCACATTTGTTCTCCATTCTGTTTGTTTGGTGCTACTATCCTCCTTCTATTGACGCCAATCAACTGAAGTAGCATGGATGAGGCACGAGGTGATGGCTGCTTGAAAAAATTCAGGAGTTGATAACAGCCGTTTCTGTGCATACCAAAACAAAACACTTGTGCGCGAACTTTCGAGAAGCGTTGTCAAGACCAAATTGGCCCTTTGTGTGATAGGACAGGTTCAGACTGAATCGACTTTCGCCCGAAAAGACTGAGGGCTGTCCCTGCAGAAAGAAGGGGCTAGCTGGCCCAGGGCAATCCACAGAAAGGTCGCAAAACCTAGAGAAGTGAAGCTTAATCGAAAATGTCCATCCAAATGCAAAGACAACATGCGCACTTAAAAACAATAGTCCTTTTGGGGGGAAACTGTCATAAAAGGCAAGGATAACGATAAGTATTATGCCCACCAAACGCAGAACAAGATAGCTGGAACGAACCTCAATACAGGTGAATTTGCACCAAATTCTAAGGCTAGTTTTATGGTAGGCATTTTTTAAGAAGGTTAAGTTTCATATTTAATTTTTGAGTAGCGTTAAAGTATGCAAGGGTAGGATCCATTCTAGGTTTTTTAATTCCTGCCGGGTCAGGAGTTAGGATAGGATTGGAGTTAAAAGTAACCCTTCTATTTTGGTTGATCTTACCAGTATGATTTTATAATAATATTATAATAAATATACTATGTTCCTCGAAGTTTTGAGCAACATCACCAACAACAAGGAACCATTTATATGGCTCAATCGGTCACGCGTTTGTAACGTGATTCCTGACCTGAAAATCTAATAGCTCAGTGAAATACCTGGAATTCAATTGGTAGATTTGAATAGGCCCTGCTAACATTGGTACTTTTACATAAGCAAAAATGTTCTCTTCTAAAGTTTCAGCATCGTACAAAAGCGGAAAATAAAGAGATTTCAAGTCTAGAGAAAATAAAAAACGTAGAAAATGAAGTCCTAGCACTATCTGCTAGAAGTAGGGGCAATGCTTCCTTTTCTGTCTTATTTAGCCTCCACGTTTGACCTCACTGATCTGAAACCACCGATCCCAAATTCGCCCCCACCGCCTTCATTTCTTCTAGGGTGGGACCATTATCCTCTCCAACTGCTTGTGCACAGAAACGTTGGCCACTAGTTTAGCTATATGTTTCCGTAAAGATGGCCTATATGTATTCCCCACCCCAAACATCATAAGCGCGCGAGAAATTTCCAAACCTCCTTATCATTAAGTCAGCCCAGTAGTCATTCTGGTGGATTCTTGACGATTGCCTAGGAAATCCTGCTTGGGCAGTCAGGTTGTTGTTCCGTTTTGGTGGATTACATATGAACGGTAAAGTTGGGTGGCTAATATCGATCCAAATTTGATTAAATTCATGGTTCGAGGTGGGGCGTTTGTAGCTTAGAAATTAAAGCGTTGGCCCCCGGTAAAGAACTTCTCTACTACGCGGGTTTAATGCCCGCTGAATGCCGCGAGTTTTTTCACAATTGGGTTAACTCAAAATAGGTATTTTTGGAGAAAATTCTAGGAAGGTTTATGTCGTAGAGGTAGCCAAAGCCCAGATGTCACCGCCTAATTACGTCTTGTGTGAATCCCCAAGAAAGAACATGACAAAAAGAGCGCCAAAGCCGAAGTCCTTGAATGTAATTGGTATAGCATAGTAAGGGCAACAAACGCGTGTAAAGCTATGTCCATCAGGCCAATCAGAAACTATCCTGGCATGAGTAGCGACACGATGGACTGGTGACGCAACAGCTGGCCGCAGCTTTAAATTATTGATTGACTGACTGCCAGTCTGCGTTCGACGCGTGTAGGCCAATCGATAGTCCCTAGTGAGTGCGGCTTGCTGCCTGCATGCTTGCGCGTTAGGGCTAGGGTTAATGTTAGGGGTAAGGCTAGCGTCAAGTTAAATCAAGATTACATCTAGGGTTATACTTACGGTGAGCGTTAGTTGTAGGATTAGTATGAAAAGGAGGCTTGCCAGTGAGGTTTACTTAAAGGCTATTGTGAGAGCTAGGACACTGGAATACTAAATCTACCGGGGAGTATGCGTAGGAATACTAAATCTGCCGGGAAGTAAGCGTAGGGCCACCTTTATTACCTGGGTGGGGCATTCCTATTGCGTGTCCTGTTTCGCGGCAGTCATATAAGGTATTCTTACCGGCTGACTAACTACCTTAAATCATGAAATAAGCGAACGCATGGAATGTATAAAAGCAAGCTAATTTTGGACAATGCAGCATCCATTTACTGGTCACTGAGCAGAGCAGATGAAACGTTCACCAACATACTGCACTGACTTGTCACTTCGAAGATACTACGTAAGTAGAGTTGTTGTTATATTGATTAATACGAATGAATTTCTTACCGAAATTCTGTAATAACTACGCTGTCATAAATGAGGACTAATGCATTTATCCTATAGATTTTTATTCTCCTTAGGGTTAGGGGTAATACTAATGATCATGCAATGCAGTCCGATAATATGTCAGTCACGCCAGGTTTTGAATAAATTTTGTTACTTAAAGTGGCAACAATAGTTTATGTAGCCCCCATCATATACCTCTAGTCCCAGCACGTTGTCTTAAAATAACGATGGTTATCGAGTTCTATGGGTGGGAATAAGGATACGCAGTGGAATATACTTTAATAACTGCCGTATGTATTTTTATTTTATTGTATTTAAAAGTGTTGTTGATTTATATCTGTCGATTTTCCTAATCTCTATTATTGTTTAACGCATTGCGGAAAAACCCAATTATCAGATTGCAGGAAAAAATAGAAATAGTGGTTAGGAGGTCGTCTACTTAAACTTACCTGAGGCCCAAATTACTGTTCTGGAGTTAAATTAGTATAGTTTGCCTTCCATTTACATGCGTAAAAACTTACTCCCAGCGGCCGAGAAAAAGAAACTCGATTACATTTTTTTTCCCTTGGCACCTACTCCTAAAAATTGTCTTTTCTGCCTATCTTATTTCTTCACCCGCCGAAACCTTATAACCATCGTTTATGTAGCACGAAATGTTGGGACTAGGGGTATAATAGGGGGGGCTACATTAGCTACCTTTGCCCCACAAGTTTGTGAAAAGTACACTGTCAAAAATGACAAAGTAAACATTTCTCCTTGGGATTTTTGATCTCTCTAAGGTTCATGTTCAAGGTTACAGTCAGCGTTAAGCTCAGAGATACTGTTTTGGTCCACGTTAGGATCACTGCTAGGGGTAGGACAGTGGACTGTGTGCCGAATCGGGCGAAGGGGCATCTTTATTACTTGGGCGGGGCTTCCTTATTCCCGTGTCCTGCTTAGGCTTCCCGCCTATGCCAGCATAAAACAAAAGAAATCAGGGCGAAGGTAAAATCAAGCTTACTTTTCTTGTACTTATAGCATATAACGTCTTCTTCAAATTTTACCTTTTGTAAAATGGTATCTTAAAGTTTTAAAAGATGTTTCCATTTCCTGAAACAAAATTAGGGCATGTGAATATAAACCCATCGTAGAATTATGTGCGTGGCCACATTTATTACTTGGGCCGGGACGTTCTCGTTCTCGTGTACTATTAAGGGGATAATGTAAGTGATTCTTACCATAGTTCCGGGTCGGTAAAGTACCAGAAACGCTGGCGTATTAAAACACCTTCTATAGAAATAAGGGAAGAAATTTCGTGCGTAGATGGGTGAAAAATTGTACTCATTTTGTTTTTCCCCTCCTCCTCATCTGGCAACGAATCGACAGGGTAGAAGTAAACATGAAGTGCCAGGTAGTTTTGAGAAACAAAACACAACCCTCGAGTTGGATAAGCTGTAAGGGCGTGGATGTACTGAAACAATCGGCGCGCGCAGAGATGCAAAATTTAACTGGGTAAAGAGCGAGCCAACTTTCCGATAGTCGAAAAAAATAATCAACTCTCGGGAGCAAAGATAGTTTGAGTAGTAAACCTTATAAACCCCAAACTCCGGGATTGTGTTCTACGGGACCGGCCGTAATAGGAGTTCTCTCAGTCGATATAGGAGAAATGGTGCCAGTAAGTGCTAAGCGGCAAAATCTGGTTGAATTTGTTTACCGCGGCCACTGTATAGCCACGGATTTGAGTGTCTAAATCGAAGAAAAGCACAAAATGAAATTTAATAAATGAGAGGTTTCGAATTAAACAGCCAGACCTACAATTGTGACAGGTCAGATATCAGTGAAATTACTGGCTAAGATGCATATATTAGTTATTAAAGTATACTCCAACATAAATCTGCACGGTGTCGTCAATTTTCTCAAAAATCGAATTTGGTTTACTATTATTCAATTACTTCTACAACTTTCCTTCACTGTCTGTCCTATTTCTTCACCCACAAAACCCCTAGCAACACTGATCCCGTTAAACATAACGCTGGGGCTAAGGGTATATGGGGTCCAGCACTTATACTACATTTGCCGTATGGTCAGGGCCAGATGGATAGATGGGCTAAGGTTATGTTAGTTGAGAGTGGAAAACGATTGTAAATAATCCTACAAAGGAAGAAGAATCGACCTGTAATGCTAAATTGGCGAAACACCAGTGTTATCGATGCCCCATTGCCTTGGATAAATTAGGCTCTTTAAATTATGTGCCAATCGGATGGAAAATTGGCCAAAATTGTTGAATAGACTTTAAAATCGAAAAAATACAGGTATGGATTTGAGAAGAAGACGATTCGATCGCTGGGACAATCTTTTTTTCGCCTGACGTTTCGAGAGCCGTCGCGGACTCGTCATTTATCTAGATTTCATTCATCGATTTTCTATAAGTCTAACTGTAAGAATGAATTAATTTGTGCGCGCCGACGCGTCACAGCGCACTATTTGTCAGATACTGGGCTGTTCGGAAACTAACCCATTCCTTGATCGAAAATGTGCACTCATTTTGTTTTCCTCCTCCTCGGGGAATTGTTTGACTTGGTAGAAGCAAACATGTAGTCGAAAAAAGCCACCCTCGAGCTGAATAAGCCGTGAGGACGTGAATGCACCGAAACAATCGGCGCGCGCAGAGATGCATAATTTAACGGGGCGAAGAGCCAGCCAACTTTCCCTTCGTCGAAATAATGCTCAACTTCCAACCGACCAGTCCTGCAATTGCTACTATTTCCGCTGTCCGACTTCTCTCTCTATCTCTCTCTTAGGCATAGAGATCGTCGCTTAGATTATACCCATAGGAAAATGCGCAAATTTGGCCCAACTGCCTGAAGCGAAAAGTCGCCATTGCGTAAGCGAAAATCCTCGCCCTCCTCCCCCCCCTCCGCCCTCATAAATGCACGTGTTGATATTTTTCCATTTGCACAGCTACCATACGCATTTCCGCTAACATATCTTTTGCATCCACCAATCTGGTTGGTTGTAGGCTAATGTATGCCACAGAGAACTTTCACGGCTAACGCATAGAGGTATTATCGACTGCTGTATGGTGTTACTTTGACATTTGCATCCATGCAATCATAGAAGATACTCCGTTTGAGCAACATATGGTGTGCGTGCGTTTTTAAAAGTAGAATTACGGCTGCTGTCAGGGCCCAGGAAATGATACCCAAGGCAGAGTGCGGAACAAGTGAGTTCCGTTAGTGGCCGGTGAACGTTCGTCAGTGCGTGTCAATATTTGATTGAAGGGATTCTTCGGGAAACAGGAATAAACTTTATGGTACATTTTCGACACTGGCACACAAGGTCACCTTCGGACGCGAGGGAATTGTGTGAAGAGCAGTTCACATTTTCTAGACGTGTCAAAAATCAATAATGCTGTATCATCCGTGTTCGATACAGTAGTCGCCGGTTATTAAGCCCAAATCAGCTTGGAACGGAATTTTACATAGCAAAATCCGCCGGCTAATAAGCTTACTAACCGGCTACAAAGCCCAGTTTGCCAACAGGATAGAGTGAAATTCTCATCTCTCTGCGTGCGCAACTGGTTACGCTTCGCAAATACTTTTTTTGTTATTGCGTAAAATATAGACAAGCAGCATTCTTTTCTTGTACATAACCAAGCTCTACACATAATACAGTACGTATGCAGTGTAAAGTGCCTATCCTGCGTTTGCTAATCAAGAACTAGGACTCTCTGCTTAATGCGCCAACCGCTTATTAAACCAAATTTCGTCTGGACCCGAGGTAGACTTAATAGCCGGCGACTGCTGTAGCAGGCTTTAGTGGTTGGCTTTTTTCCTGGCCTAAACCGGCAAAACAAGGAGTTCGTGGTTCAGTTGTTAGATCATTGAACTTCTGATCAGCCGTTCACAATTTCGAGTATTGAGTGGTGCAACGCTTAAGGTTACGTATGACGGGCTGACGACGGCCAATAAGCCAGAAATGGCCACTCCAGTCTCTTTGCCGGCCATACTATCTGCCTAAGACTACTAGCCGTTGTGCGGCTGCTGTCAGGGCCCGAGAAATAAGACCCAAGGCAGAGCGGGACAATTGAGTTGCGTTAGCGGTCGGTCAACATTCACCAAAGATTAAAATTCTTCTCTACTTTCTGGGAACTATCATGTCAAAAGGCCTTCTACCTTTTCCGATTGACTTATAACGGGGGGGGGGGTGTGTGGGTTATTCCCCTAGAATACGAACATCCAAACCGATGAGGTCAGCCATTCGCTCCACAACAGGAGGGGGAAGGTACAAGGACGTTAACTTACGCATGAATTAGTTTTATACTGATAGTTGGCTTGCGCTGCAACTACCACACTGGCTCCTCCCTCACCCCTAATGGGTTTGGTGTCAAGATAGACAGAAGACAGGAAGGGGTGCAGGCGGCTGGCGCGGCGTGAGCCAGCACCTACGCGTACGACCACGCCCCCCGCTCACCCTCCCCACCTATGTTCAGCATTTGTAATGGGAGAGCATTCCGAGAAACGCCTGCCGTGCTCTAATCTAGCCCTCTCCACCTCCCCGCCGTGTTTTGGTCAGATCGCGCGGTCCGTTTAGGCAACACATTTAATAATTTTAAAAAAGCCCACCCAAAGGCAGCAAATGTCACCACACGGTCTCCAACCACCAGTTGGCCGAGTTCAAGTCAGTTGCCCCGTCTGCGAGTTAGGAATAACAAAAATTCTGACTGTACAGGCACCCTAGTTAGCCCATGCAATAATTCGAGCAAAATCTGCTTCGAGTTACTAAAATGTGTAAAAAACAACACGAAGGAATCCAGAAGCTTTCCTCTAAGCAAAGTAAAATTAGCGTATAGGAATGTCTGCATTCGGACGCTTCACCGCCGCCCTTCAGGTAAGACCAAGAAGATGTTACTTTCCCGGCATTTGTTTTAGTATTTTCTGAAATCAGATGGATGTATTTGCAATATACAAATTAAACTGTTCATGAGAAAACGGATTGCAATACGGTATTTTTACGATTGTGTTGATACTTTATAGTAATTCTAAGACCTGTAACCATTTTTTCAGAAGTGTGGGAAAAACGTCAGCAACCCGTAATGTTTGATCGGAGACTGCTAGGATGGGAGGGGACCGGGGGAGGAAAAAATTAAACGCTCCAAACCATGTGATGACGTCATTTTTGCAAACATCATGAGGCGACGCAATATTTTTTGGTTAGGCCACGCTTTTTATGCCTCTCGACAACCCTATAAAGCAGTCAGATCGTGCGGTTTTTTTTGTTCTTTTAGTAGGAGGTGATGCTGGTGGTCGACACTGATTTAGTTGAACGCAGGCAGGGGGGGGGCATAAATCAGCCCGACTTGGTTTTTAAAGATACCAACTTTCAGGAACTTGCTAAAAAATTCTACTCGGTAGAAAATTGGCACTCAAGACGAAGGCATTTTTCCTCGGATTAGCAAGGCCTAAATAATTGTGCAATACATTTGGTAGTAAGCATGCACAAATATAATATTTGACATTGTTCGTTTTTGTTAGTTTATTAAGTTTAACATTTTTCTACAGTTATAGACGCTATCTTTTGGTTTAAAACGATGCATATAATTCAAGGGTTTTTGCGTATTGTGAAATATCTCTTCAAACAATATTGTGCCTGGCCGTTTACAAATACTCATGTTTGCATTCTGAGCCTCTGAATTAGTTAGAAGGACATGTGATCGTCTTTAAATAGCCAGTGCGCGGCTCATCAGTTGTAAATTAGACTGCATGGCTGATTTAATTTTCTTCAGCAATATTTTTTTTTATTTTTCTCTTAAACCGTGAGAGACTGCTTCTGATTTAAGAATACTTGAAGAAAACAACCTGAGCGCATAACAGGATATAAAATAAGTTCGAATTCATAAGGGCATTAAAACGTACTGCTACATGCGCGTAATGTATGCAGTGACGTTTTCTTTCGATGTTGGATTTGTGTCGGCTACCGGCATATCGGTACGACTGAAATATCTTGGAATTCTGCTGCCTGAAAAATCAGCGTTAGATGCCTAGTTAAGGAGTCAGATAACAGACGGTGACTAGTGTTTTGAGGAAATACCTGTAGTAGCTTATTATACGTCAAGCACACTCTCGGGGCTGATTGTCGTGCAATCTCACCCTTGTCGTAGCCTGGGGTTCGCCTTGTTGGCGGACTCATTGGGTGTTAAATACTTTTTTTTCATTTTAAATCCCAGATAGGGCTGATAAAGCGTAGCAGTACACAAATGGTAGAAAAAGCATATGATATTATCGGCCAAAACAAGGGGACCGGAACTGACCATTTTTGGTTTACTAGCCGTCGTCAGTGAGTAGTACACTACCTCCAAGCGCAGTATTCGTTGAAACGTTAAGCCCACTGCCCGAAGTCATTGAAATCAAGTTGGAACGGAAGTGGTTGCTTGACTAACTTACATAACCCACCACCACGGTTGTTAGAACGTCCTCGTATTACGCGTGAAATTGTGCTTAATCCTCGAGGGTTGGGGTTAGGGATGAGATTGAGGTTCGGATACAGAAGTACGTACCCCCCCGCTTGCGAAATTAAGCTTAATAAAAAAACTGTCGAATGTCTACGTGTGGGAGGTACTTATACGGGTGTCAAAATCCGACCAGAAAGGGAATTATTCTCCAGCTTCCATGGGCTTCCTTGCAAATTACTTCATGATGGCGAATTACAGTCCTGAACCTTATAACTGCTGACTTAGCAAACATTTTGTGTAAGAAAATAGTTTAGAAATAATATCATGTTTCCTAGGAAGTCTACACATGAAATTCCTTCTCCAGCTTCTTTGCGTAAAAGCTTATTTTATTATGATGTTTTTTACAGTTGCCTAGAGTCTGAGGTTCATATGTTTCTATATTGAATGGGCGCTAAGGGATCGAGAACGGAACGCACTTATTCCGTTTTCCTCATTCTCGGGTCCCGCCAACGGCCGCTTATCAACTAGTACATTACTGTTGGCAGTTTCCAACTGCCTTTAATACTTTCCACTATGTGGCTACTTGCCGGGCTTGGGCATGAGCCCAGGACGAGTGAGTTCCGTTAGAGATCGGTGAGCTTTCATCTAATAATCTCGATCGAAACCTACTTAACAACGAGTCTGTGGCGTAGCGGGTAGAACGTTAAACTTCTAACAAACAGTTAATCTGCCATTGTTAATATTATTTAGCAAAAGCTGCATAACACGAGCCAATGGCGCAGTGGTTAGGGTGTTTAACTTCTGATCAGCTGCTCGCGGGTTCGAGCCCCGCGTGACAGAGTGCCAGGATTTGGGCGTAGCTGGCTGATGATGCTGATGATGGTTAATAAGTCAAAATGGCCATTCCAGCCTCTCTTGTCTTTTTTAAGGAGGTTTGGCAGATTTGTTTGATTAAGTTGACCCAATTGTTAAAAAAACTGGCGGCATTCGGCGGGATTCGAGCCTGCAGTCAGTAGTGTTCTTCGGTCCATTTTGCACCCTTGTTTTTCTCTAACGCTTAAGACTGACCATCTAATTTCGATTACTCTTTAGTTAAAGTATCCTCGCAGTACTGATGTATGCACGTGCTTCAAACTGTCATATTCCTGATGGGTAGTTACAGCGTTGAAAGTATCTGTTCTGTGATCGCGAAGTCTGCAGCGTCCCCCGAACAGCTTTCCTAACGCAACAGCGGTAACTACCTAGGGGTTGTCAGCCTGTATTTATGTATGTACGTATGCATGTATGTATGTATGTATGTATGTATGTATGTATGTATGTATGTATG
>JAYGXS010000008.1:195340-208524 GCA_036362985.1 Ligula intestinalis | reverse complement strand
TCCAAACAATGGAGCAGGTTCGTCACGCAGGACCTGCCTCTGCGGAACCCATGTTGCGCATCCGATAGAAGGTTATGCTGCTCTAAGAAACGCATCACCTCTCGTTTTACTACTTTTTCCATAATCTTGCAACAGATCGAAGTGAGGCTGATTGGTCTATAACTGTTTGCAGCAACCTTTCTGCCGCCTTTATACAACGGTGTGATCCGTGCGGATTACCAATCGGCGGGTAAACAACCTGCGTTAAACGAGGTACTGAAAAGCATAGAAAGCGGTTTGGCTAGATCCCCAGCAAGTTCTTTCAGTAATTTAGGCGGGATGTCATCGGGACCGGATGATTTCGAGTCGTTTAGTGCCATTAACTCCTGAAGAATGGTTTCTTCGGCAAAGGCCACATTTTCAATCTTTGGACCGTCATCTAAGCCATAGTTTGGAGGAATGAATCCGATTTCAGTTGTAAAGTTCGATTTGAAAAATTGTGAAAGATGCTCAGCTTTTGCTCCATCCTCACTCATTTCTGTTCCATCGCTAGCCTTCAGAAGGGGAACTGGGTCCCTGTTTCGTGTGGTCTTTCTTAAGTAGCCATAAAATAGCTTCGGATTTTTAACTGCCCGGTTTAGTAAATATTTTTCAAAGTCTTTGCGCGCTTTGAAGATAAGTCGCTTCACGAGATTCCTCTGCGTTTTGTATGCATTTAGGGATACAGGATTTCTGTCTGCTCTATAATTTCTAAACAATCTTCCCTTTTTATTTATCGCTTTCTTCAGCGCTTGAGTCAGCCACTGAGGTTTTTTGTTTAGCTTCTTCCGTGTAATCGGACAGTGGTTTCTCAGGAGAGTTTGCAATAACTCACTGAACCATCCCCAATCATCAGCTATATTGCCAGAAAAAACCAATTCCCAATTTATGTTGTTTATTTCGGTCTTCATTTGATCAAAGTCACCACGCCAAATATTCCTTCTAACCTTGGTGGGTTGTTCGGGTACCGAAAATATAGAATAGTCCCAATTTAGTATGATGTGATCACTTTTACCTAGAGGAGGTAGAGATTGCACCTCGTCGATGCTGTCCAGCGATTTCGTAAGTACCAGGTCTAGGCAGTCTGATTGCTGCCACGCACGCACCCTGGTGGGAAATAGAACATGTTGACTGAGAGATGCATTAAGTGTCAGAGCTAGTAAATGCCAGTCGAATGCTTGCTCTGGGCCTCGTGCGTATGATGAACCCCAATCGATAAGCGGGGCATTGAAGTCTCCTATAATCAAGACGTCGGGCCGATCAGCTAATCTCGCTAACTCTTCTAGTAGACCAGTGTCAGCCTCATGATCATATCTAGGCGGACGGTTCACGGTCAGAACTTCCAGGCTGGGTGATTCCGGTACCTTTATAGTAAGCCAGATGGCCTCTGTGCTGCAATGAAACCGCTCTGTTTTTTCCGAGACTAGCAGTCCATGTTTGACGTTAGTTATAATTCCTCCTCCTTGGCGCCCTCTTCTATCTCTCCGGAACAGATTAAAGCCAGGTAGTGCCACTTCGCGGTCATCCACGTTTTAAGACAGCCAGGTTTCTGTCAGAGCGATAATGTCGGGAGAAAGTTCATATATCTGCACTTTTAGTTCATCTAACTTGGACAACAGACTCTGTGCGTTGGTGTAGAAGAATTTAAGTGACATATTTTTGACGAATTTTGTCTCGGTGGAATTTGAACTTTGTTTGACATCGGCTATGTAAGCCACGCTCAGGCCATTGTTCGAAGTATTATCGGTTGGTTCAAGAACCTCATATTCCTGTAAATAATCTTCCCGTTCGAGATAACCAGGCTGGTCTCGCCATTTTTTCTTCTCAAAAGTAATTCTGCCACAAGTTCCCGACGTTTGAGCCGTTCCGCTAGAGAGTACTCTGGCCGAAAAAAAACTTCTTTGTGTGACTGGCTAAGGCTGGTCTTTTTTGATAAGATCAGTTTAACGTGTTCGTTATTTTGCATCACAATTTTTAAAGGTCGTGGTCACGGCGTACCTGTGGCCTCGTCAGGTTTTTTTCCTATCCGAAACGATTTCAGAACTGGAAATTCTAAACCTGGCTCGAACAGATCGTTTAGAACACGGTTGAAGGATGCCATGTCCTCCGCGTTATGGTCTGAACTGACTGAAGTCCATTCTTCTAGGCCCTGGACAATAATACAGTGCTGTCGTCCCTGTGGGTGTTGGAAAACGTTTTCTACAGTGTTTGTCATATTGGCCTCTGTGTGACTCGAGCTCGGGATGGCCGATGTAGATGGTTCTCCAGCATGGGCCTCATTTCTGTTGCTATGTGTATTCGGGAAGCCAAACCCTTCGTTGTTGCATGTCATTGCGGTGTTGGACACGGTCTCTAAGTTGGCCTCAGAATCCGTGTCTGCGATCTGGGAGCTTGGGCTGGCAGCGGGCCTCGAGCTCGGACTGGCTGGAGTCAATATTTCGCCAGTATTGACTTTGCTGTTTTCGCTAGGGGTGCTCGCGAGGTCAGGCACGGCAGCCTTAGGCACCTTCACGCTGGGTGGTGGCACAGTCTTGCAATTTTTTTTGAGAGCCTTAGGTTTTGGTGGTGGCCAAGCGGTCCCTTTGTTGTCCACAGCGGGGGTGTTCGAATTTGCCTCCACTGTGGCTGCATGGTCAACTATGGGAGGCTGTACTTTAGGTATAGGTACACGCATAGGTGTCTGAGGTGTTCTACACGTAAGCTCGGCAGCTGTCAGGTTTTCTGTTGACACGTGGGTCTGCTGGATAAAAGCTCTCATGCCCTTCATTTCTTCTTCGAGTTTTTCCTTTGAAACGAGGGTCTGCAGCATAAACTCCTGCATATTTTTTACTACGTCGACAAGTTTATCAAACTTAGAGGCTAGCACATCATATCCGTCGCAATAGTCTACTACTTGCGGCAGTCGCACCCAATTGGTAAGACTTTTGGATCTTATCTCACACCGTGCGTCAGTGGCGAAATGGTTAGAGACGCGGCCTCGTGAAGAAGCGGTTTCGAGTTCGAGCCCACTTCGCGTCAAATTTTGCATCTGCATAACTGCGTACAACAATTGTATTTTCAACACAAAAGGTTAAGATATGCAGTTTTTGTCTTATATACGAGATAGAAAGCCTAAGGCTACGCTTTGCTGATACAATAATCCTTTAGGCGTTGAATATTTTTACTGAAGACGATTGTGGTTAGAATTTAAGCAGCAGAGCTTTGACTGACTACTAGGTAACTGTCTCAACTTGTAAACTTAGTTCTGGGTTGATAAAAACAGGCGTAGCAACCGAGCTAGTTTAGTTTCTAAGTATGCAGTAGGTAAGTGTAATACTGGTATCAACAAATGTGATATAATATAATGGAGTGACTCAGCCTTTGTCGTTTTCTCCGTAGATACTCCTCAGAAATCCTAACGAGATTGATTTGGGCAGGTAGACTGTGTAATCCAAGCCAATTATTCCAGCAGGATGCTCGATTTGGAGAAATTTCCTGGTCAAACAGTGACAGTATGGCAGGGAATTGAATGAAGGATCGTTGCAAAACAGTGTGTTTTTTGATCCAATTTTTGTCTTTCGACAATTTATTTCAGTGTTAAACTTGAATTTATTTCGCCTTCGTGTTGCTCGAAAATTCAAACCGCGCGGGTTCAGTTCAGTTCATCAACAGGGTTGGTGAAAAGTCGCAGCCTTGGCGGACGCCCGTCCTTCCTCATTATGTTCCACAGCGAAATGCGATCAACAGAGTCAAATGCGCCAGCAAAGTTGATAAAGCATAGAACAGTGGGTTGTTGGTGACCCCATCTCAGTTCCAGCACACAGCGGGGATTGAAGATTTGGTCGGTGCAGTCATGGCCTGGTCAAAATCCACTCTGGTTTGGGCGGGTGCGCTGGTCTCTCGCAGTTTGTAAACGTTTGAGAAAAAGAGACGTGAAGGTTTTCGCCGCTACATCGATAAAGCTAATGCATGTAGAATTGCTGCACGCTCGTCTATCGCCTTTTTTAAACAAGGTGAGGATCACTGCTTCTTTCCAGTCAGAGGGCTCAACTTCGCTGTCCCATATCTTGGGAAATATTTGTTGGTGCCAGGGCCCAATAACCTCGGGTGCACATTTGAAGAGCTCCGGCGGGAGGTCATCCTCACCAGGTGCATTAGTGTTGCGAAGCCTCAAGAAAATGGAGACAATTTCCTCCACACTGGGTGGCACTGTGTTGCATTCATACAGATAGTGAGGATCGTCCGCATTAGGTGACAGGTCAGATATCACAAGGGGCTCATGGTTAAGGTGGTCACAGAAATGCTCGCACCATCTCTCTAACCGGTGATCGATCTTAGTGATCACAGCACAGGTGCGATCCAATAAAGTCTCGGTGGCATTCCCCGAACCTCTGCTAGCCTGCTTTAAGTGTCAGCAGAGCTTGTGGGTGTCATCTCTGGTAGCTGCTCGCTCCGTTTCCGTGGCAAATCCGCTCCAGTAGGCGTTCTTAGCGGCTTGGATGGCTCTTGTCATTTGGCGCCGCAGCTCTCTGTAAGTCGGGGAGCCAGTGAGTCTGGCTCGGCCGGCCTCCTCAGCTAACTCAAGCGTGGGTCTAGTGATCCAGTCACGATGTCGCCGCCGGGTTTTGCCCAGATGGGTGCATGCCAGCTCTGATATCGCGGCCTTCAGGGACTGCCACGCGGGCTCTCGGTCCGCTCGGGCATCAGGGTACAGGCCATCGAAACGGTTCTGGAGTGCTAAGTGGAAGGCGTCGCCAGCAGAGAACTTCAGCTTTGCGACATCGATCCGCTGTGGTTGAGAGGGTCTGTGAATAGCTCTCAAACATAAGCGAAGTGCTACCCACTGTAGGACATGGTCCGATGCATGAGCGTTTCTTGTATCAGCACCGTGGTAGGCTCGACAATCCAAGACCGAGTTGGCCCAGCGTGCTTGGACAAGGATGTGATCTATTTGGGCCTGGGTATGCCCGTCATTTCAGTATTAAGTGACAAGGTGGTGGCAAGGATTATCACAACGTGTGCTTGACACATCGAGGCGGTTCGACGATGTGAAGTTGACAAGGCACTCACCGTTGGCACACTGCGCTCCGACAGCAAATTTGCCTACCACATGACGGGTTCCAGCATCACACACAACTGGTCGGATGTTCCAATCACCGGCAATGATGAGTAGATCGTTTCATGCGATGCGGTCAACTGTTCGCTGGAGGTCGCTGTAAAAGTCATCTTTTACGCTGTCAACAGAAGCCAGATTAGGCGCATACGCCGAGATGATGGAAACGTTGACTGGGGCACTTTTCAAACGGACCCGAGCGATCCGCGGTGAAACAGCCTCCCACTCTAGCAGACTCGAGCGAAATTCATCGGCCAAAGCTATATCGACAACATAGAGTCAAGAGTTGTCGAAGACACCACTGTGGTAGAAGTGGTACGAAGAGTCAGCTCTTGGTACTTGAAGCAGTTTGTGGCCAGTGCCAGGTAGGCGGACTTCAGAGGGACACGCCACACCAACACAGTATTCCGAAAGGGATTTGCCTGTTAACAGTTGGGCGCCACCATCCATCCGAGTTTTAACATTCCAGCCTGCAATTCACAATCCGGCATAAGCTCGCATATTTAACACCCGTCCCACGATGCCAAGAGGATGAGGCGCGTCGGTTATCGCGGATGCTGTAGCAGAGATCGTATGTTGCGTATAGTTGTGATTCATGAAAGTGTAGAAAGTCAAGAAAGTCAATTCCGTGTTTCGTGGAGAAAAGGGGATTTGCGCTAAGTCCCTGGTCTTGCTCCCCTACCAGAGCCCCGTAAGGCAAGCAAAAGCAAGTTTACGGAGCTCCCCAGAGATGGCCCACACAGACGACCCCCCTTGAGAATGACCTCGGAACAAGCAAGCATGTGACCACATAAAGGACATTGTCGGTTTCAGGACAACTCATTGGCAAATATTTCCAGGCTGATCTCCAAAATTACACAATCCTGTGGTGACTAACTCAAGTCGAAGTGCGCTATCGGAAGGCTTGCTGATTCCGGCCTCTGTTACAGCCAAGCACAGGCCACCTCACCCAAAACCTCATGTGATGACTAACGAGCAGACCTCATTACAGACGTTATCCTCTGGCTTGTGGTTTTGCGGTCGTCTGATAGTGAATTTCCTTCTACTCATTCTACTATTCATTCTGTACAGAGTACACTCTTGCCAACAATCTGGCTTGTCGATGACTTCTCTCCTCCCCAAGGAACTGGGTCGGGAAAATCTCAGCCCTTAGGGGTTAAACCTTCTTAGGCTTAACACCTCGAAAAATGCACCCCGGAATTTCGAATTTTTGGCTTAGGGTGACACAGTTTATCTTCATAATTTGTTACTGCTTGTTTTTCTGCAAACAAAAATGACCCTTTACACAAAATTGGCATTTTTCTAGCCCCTATCAAGATTCAATAAAGTGACGATAGTCCTTGTGCCTAACCTTCTTTAGGATGTGGAATCCTCTAGAACAACTACAACTAGTTATGCTGGAATTAAAGGCTTTTGGATTTTCTTAATTTACAAGTGAGGCATTTTTCTCTCAAATTCTTTAATGAGTGCGGCTGTCTAGGAATTAAGCCTATCATTTGTTTGTTTCAATTTTTTTTAGTTTGAAAGGGCTAAATTTGTAAAACGACTACATGTTGCTAAAGACGACGCAACTTTTATGATGAAATTTGACTTGTTACTTTTAGCATATATTTGGTAACACTATTTTGATTCATTGAGATGATTTAATTCTGCCAAAACCTTTTGGTTAGGAAAATCATCTTTGTAGATAAGTTTATTAAGATAAATGGCCATTGCTTTTGGCCAAATTGGGAGTAGTCTCATGTCGAAGGAATTTCCTATTCTATTACGAAAGACAGAAGCAAACTGCTTATTAATGTTGATAATACTATGGAGGAACTCCAAAACAAGTAAAATGGATATCGAAAATATTCCTTGCGGTTGCAGAAATCGCATTTATTTGCAGAAAAATTTGAGATTTATAATGTAAAAATTATATTAGGCTAACACGCAAAGTTTTTTTTGTATAAACTGCTGTAAAAAAATAACTTTCGTCATAATTTTGTTGTACCGAACCGCACTACTTGTGCATAAAAAGTATGTCTGCACTTGCTACAAGGAAGGTAATGTAAAAAATGCGTTATTGTGCGTAAGCCATTTAGAAAACACCTTTTTGTAAACTATACGTTCCGCTTATGCGTCACATAGAAACACAACAGACAGAAGAATAATTAGCAGTTTAAAAACCGGCCACATATGTGGACTGTGTTTTGCACATACAAGCTAGTAGTGAATCGTGGAATTAATCCTCTTGTACAACAAAAATCTTTTTTAAATAGAAAAGTAAGTTTGTTCGTCTCCAGTAAAATGGAATTGTTAATCTTCAGTTAAATTAAAAAAATTGTCAAAAGTCCCAATTTTATTGTGACATTACGCTAGAGGCAGTTTATATACACAGAAATAATTCAGCCGAATATCTAATCAGTGCACTTTTGAAAGAGGTAATTTATCAGAGAAAGTTTTTTTAAAATTAATTTCAGGAATAACAATGTTCGACTTAAATTACGGATGTTTTGCACAGTGACACTGTGTTTTGGGGCCCTTGTAAACATGATCCTAATGGCCATCACTATAGGAAGAACGAATAAGAACTAATAAGAACTAATATACTTTCTTTCTGTACATGCTCTTTATATATACCTTATTTTAAAAGTCTTGACGTAAACTTCGAACCGAAGTGCATAGTATCAATCAGAAAATGAAGACACTGAAACCGTAGGAAATGATGCCAGATTCTGATTTGACCCCAAAACTAATACGTAGAAGGAGGCAAACCCGGTTCTGATCGTAAGAGTCTTTATTCCAGCTAACACAGAGACAGCGGGATGATGAATCAGCGTGTCCACTACAGCCTATTATAAGGCGCTGGTCCTTCAAGACTGTTCCTGACCTTTCGGTCGAAGGTAGTTCTGGAGTAGTTTTACACGCTGCAGGAAGCTCTGGTACATCGCAGAGCATGCCAGGACGGGTGTCAAGTTAACTCTCGGTGCACGCGGCCGGTCTGCGGACATGGTTCAACTGGGGTGCACTTTCAGCTCTGGGCACTGAGTGCATTAACGTTAGCGTCTCCATACCAGATTCTATTCCACGATATGCAAATACTGGCTATCAAATTATTGTAATCTGAAAAAAATCTGGAATAAAGAAAAGTTCATCCATATAACGAAAGTGTTTATGTTAAATGTTAAGATAAATAAAATATTTAACTTTATTTTTTTAAGTTATAGCCTTATTTTACGTCTTCGGACCATGCGGATCATCGGGAATACTTTATTTCTCTTAAGAAACAGTGATTCTTTCATTTTTTTAAGTTTTAAATATACCTAATGCTGTTCTTTATTATTTCTAAGTTTTGCCAAATGCATTCAAACTTCTATTCGAGTAAGGATCAAACATTTTCAAGGTTATGAAATTTGCACGGTTTTTAGCGAATACTGTATGAGCAAGCGGTTTCCAAGTTTACGTCTTGTCAGTCCAGAAAAGCCTTACCAATTTTACAGTATGCTTAGCGGATGTGCTCACACCATTCTAATCATCAAATCCCATTCCAGTGTATGAAGTCTATTTTTAAAACAATGAGAAACCACTGTCGATGAAGGATATCCAAAAAACAGGTTTCGACGGAATTCCTATTCAAAAATTAAAACATATTTTAATTTTTTGTCACGAGTTAATACAAAATATCGCAAAATCGATAATGCCTCTCAAAAGCATCAAAAAGGAGAAATGTGTTTCGTATGTATGCTTAGCGGATGTGCTCACACCATTCCAATCATCAAATCCCATTCCAGGTTGCAGTTCAAAGTCATAAGTTTTCAGAAAGAGGGTATGAAGTCTATTTTAAAAACAATAAGAAACCACTGTCGATTAAGGATATCCAAAAAACAGGTTTCGACGGAATTCCTATTCAAAAATTAAAACACATTATAATTTTTTGTCATGAGTTAATACAAAATATCGCAAAATCGATAATGCCTCTCAAAAGCACCAAAAAGGAGAAATATGTTTCGTGCAAATTCATTACACAACGACGCAAGTTATGGTAAGTTGGCTGTGTCATGCATCTTGCATAAAATTCGGCAACAATTTTAACATCTTCAGACGCCACTCTGCAAACGTCCTATCGCTTGTTGTATCCAAAGCCTCATAGACCATTTGGGTGAGGTTAGGTAAGGTGAGAACGGTAAAACGAAGTGTTTTGTCCTGGTTGGTTCCATAATAATGAGAAACCGTTGGCCTCACGGGCACACCTGTTGACGTAACCTTTAGATTATTTGGCCGTACAAATGTCTGTGCCACCTTAGAGTTTATTTTCGGTGCCTAAAATTAAAAGTCGCCAGTCTAGTTGATAATGCAGGCAAATGAACATTCTCTAGGGCAAAGAATAAGTGAGTTATGAGTGAAAAATATGTCAGTTTAAAAAAAGACTATGTTTCTTGATGACTCGCATAGTTTTCCTCAGCTTTGTAGCAACACCGACAAACAGTTGGTGGATTTAAGCCAAACAGTGATACTGAAATAACATTCCTTCGCGTACAGCATGCGTCAAATCACAGGTCGTTATTTCTACTGCTGCCAAGCTGTGCATTCGAAAGGTGATCCATTGCAAATCGGGCAGCTCTCTCAGTAACGTCAGTGGAAACAATCCTCTGAGGCTGTTTTCAAAAAATGGGGGAAATAGCCCGACTCCCTGTTTTTTGGACATTGGTTAACACCTGATAGAGAGAGAGCGCGAAAGGAATTAAGGGGAAGCGTTAAGTGGTACATAACGACTAAATAAGCAGACGGAGAGCTATGATACTAAAGCACGGTAAATTATAAATGAGCGTCATACGAATATCCAGTTACCAGTTCATCTTCAGGACAAATAACGTTACATGATGGTTTTCGAAACTACATCTACTTCGCGCGATAGTCGAACTGCAAAAATAAATACTCGGAGGTGCGCCCAATATCTGCACACTTCGATTCTGCTTGTCTTTATTCCTCTAGGTGACTAGGCGTCGTGACACCGACAATGTTCCCTGTGCACTGTTCAAATGCAAGCACATAGGGCGAACGCAACGGCGATTGGCCGTCGGAGCTAAGAAGCATTTAGCTACCTGGTTATTATAACAAGAAGACAGAACGCCTCGTTCATCGATTATTAAGTATATGCTAAACACGGACAACCCTGTGGACCCCAAAGACTCTTTCCGGGTTCTTGTTCGGACAGGAACAATTAATGCCTTACGCTATCTAGAGACAGCGTGCAAACGCCAGTTCAAACCCGATCTATGCAAACAGCTGGAGCATGTAGTGAGCCTTAGTCTGCCGTGGTAACATTGGCTCCCTAGTGTAATTATTCCCCTCCCAATTGTCTTACCTTAGACGTCTTTCCTTGTTTTTTTGCTGCCCAGAGCGTTTTAACTTTTTCAAGTTATTGATTAGCTTTTTCAACATTTCTTGTGACCTTCCTGGTAGTATCGAATTTTCTGCATGAATTTAATTTGTATTTTCCCTTACCTGATTTACGTTATGCAATGAGAGGCAGCAACTGAAGGGCTCGCTCCCGTAATGTCGTGAATTCAATGAATCTTACTGTTTTGCCATCTTTTAAAAAGTTCATACCTTGTCTCAGTATAACTTAACACAAATTCTAAAATATAGTTGTTATCAGATAAGAACCTTTCAACTGCGCACTGTTTAATGACAGGCAATGCCTGCTTTATTTTGATCGAAAAAAAGAAAGCTACAGTAATAGTAGTATCTAGAGCAAACGTTCGCCAGGCATAATTGTTTTGAAGCATCATTGCTTTGCACTCTGCACATTTTCTCCAGAAAGAGAAACAGTCAGCTTTGAGTTACTACCTTAAAATTTCGTTCTAAATTAACCTGTGACATTACCTTTGGAAGAAATCCCAGTTCTCTTTTTTTCTAAGACTTGTTTTGTATTTTGATCAATGGATCACGCAGCTGATCTTGACTGATGGCCAGTAGCTCCCAACAACGAGACATGTGATCGCACAGAGGACACTGTCGGTGTCACGACGCCTAGTCGCCTAACATTGGTGGAATAAAAAGAATCAAGATCATCGAAATCTTAATATTGGACAAATCTCAGGGAATTCACATTTGCAGTTAAACTATTATGTAGAATAGGTTTTTTCATAAATAGTAATGTCGTGTATTTTTTCTGAGGATGAACTGGTCAATGGCTAATTTTATGATACTCATTTGTTATTGACCGTGTTTTAGTAATAATGTCAGCGGAAGCAATACTGTTCGGCTGTTTTCAACAAAGTCAGCGAAACCAGCAGAGTTTTTGGTTCTATACAAGTTTGCAGTATCAGTCAGTTTATAAGGAAAATGGTAAATTAATGATCAGTAAGTTTATTAACGCGCTACAAGCATACGGATATTCTCCTCCCTCGATGTCGAATATAATAAGTAAGCTGATAACAGTCTCTATTACCACGTTCTCACTATAGTAGCTCATCTACCACCATCGTCTTAGCCCCAAATACGGAACAGTGAACATGGCCGCTGGGTTGCGTATCACCCAACACACTATGACTGTTAACATAACATAATTAAAAAAGGAAAAAAGAAATGAATTAAATGTCACATGGTAGTTATTTTCCTTCGAACTCATATAGTAACACTACAAGTTGACAGTGTACTTGTTAACTAAAAAGCCCCCCCCCGTACCGAAAAACGTAATCTTAAAAAGTCAGTTTTGGCTGAAAAATTCATTTTCTCTTTATCAGGCCAAATATTTGAAGGGCTAAAAAAAGCTGTCCAAACGCTTAGAGTTTAAACATGTAAACAAAATCAATAGCAGTCTGAGATGGACAACGTTAAGCCACTGCAGAATATGTCAATCTGCGAAAGTAGGCGAGGCCGACGTATTTGATGACCGACTGCCACTAGCGGATGGGGGCGAAATACAATCGCCACGTGGCGTAGGTTTCGGCCATGGAAGAAGGGCTTGCATCAGCGTCTTCTGACAATGCAGCACTGTATTACATGGCAGCATAGCTACTGCTGCGGTGTTTGCGAGCACCCGTTCGCGCAGACTGATATAGTTCGCAGCGGTCATTCGGCGTCCATGTCAAACAGTTATTGATTTTTCTACATGTTTAAACTTTAACTGTTTTCTCCAGCCTTCATTTTCCCTGCAAATGTTTGGCCTGATGAAGAGTTGCTGAAAACATATGTTTGTGCCCAAAACTGGTTCGTTAAGATATATTTTTTGGGAGAACAGTTGCGCTGCACTACGATTTGAGGCGTTACAACTGTGTATACCTCCAGTATGGAGTTGCAATCAAAAACAATTTCTGGGTATTTCATAAGTATTTGATAAGTAGTTTGCTTAGTACTACTGAAAATGAAACTAGTTTGAAATGCCGGCCTTCCATCCAGTACAAGGATAATGACTGGATGACTTTCGATTTATAAATGGCTTTCAACTATCAGGGATTATTGAATACGCTTAGGCTTTTTAACACATTTCGAGCCGGTAATATATTAAAAACGGATGACTCACCGAAAAGAGTGAAGCAGCTAAAAACGCAGCATGCAAAAGCAGACAGCGACGCCATGTTCAAACATATCTACTGCGTGCGTCATTACTAAGCAGTCGCTCAAAACATACGGTTACCATATACTATCCAGCAACGAACCAATGAATGTCAGGCACTTACCTAGAGTCATGCCTATCAAAAAAGCTTTGTTTGTTTTACCGAAGGCTGAACTGTCTCTATATGTGAAAGGAAATTTAAGAAGGCAAGATGGCAAACGTATTTCTTCACCAAATCATCATCCGAACAGGGTAATGAAAACTGTACAGTTGGACAGAATTAAATGGCGTAGTCTAATAACAATTCATCTTTAACGAATCGACGGCATGACGAGGTCAGCGTAAAGAGGTTCGTGCGATACCCAGAGAAGTTCATTCTCAGAAATATTGGCAAGAGAGCCAATAAGCCTGATTTCTTAACTGCAGAGATAAAGCAAATTTTCATTCGACTGCCTTTCTAAGGCAATGCAACCAGCGAGCTGGTCAGACGACGTATGATAACCGCAATCGCAAGCGGTTTCCCCGAAGTGAACT
>JAYGXS010000008.1:168513-195330 GCA_036362985.1 Ligula intestinalis | reverse complement strand
TGACTCTTGGACGAGTGCAGTTCGTTTCCTAGTGGGATGGCAGCCGGCGGCATTCATTCTAGTTAGGTCGTGTGCGAGTTGGCCTTGAAGGCGAATGACCAGATAGATCAAGGTCACCCTACGACTGTGGGCGTGTTATTGGCCACCGCGTTCTCGCGGAGATTTCCTCACCTACGATTGGCTGTCCCAGACGCCGGAAGCAGACAGCAGACCAGTTTGCTTAGTACCACTGAAAATGCAGCCAGTTTGAAATGCCGGCCTTCCATCCAGTACAAGGATTATGACTGGATGACTTTGGATTTATAAATGGTTTTCAATTATCAGGGATTATTGAATAGGCTTAGGCTTTTTAACAAATTTCGAGCCGGTAATATATAAAAAATGGAGGACTCACCGAATAGAGTGAAGCAGCTAGAAACTCAGCATGCAAACGTTGACAGACACGCCATGTTCAACCATATCTACTGCGTGCGTCATTACTAAGCAGTCGCTCAAGTCATGCGGTTACCATATACTATCCAGCAACGAACCAATGAATGTCAGCCACTTACCTAGAGCCATGCCCCTCAAAGAAACTTCGTTTGTTTTAACGAAGGCTGAACTGTCTCTATATAGGAAAGGAAAGTTAAGAAGGCAAGTTGGCAAACGTATTCTTTCACTAAATCCTCATCCGAACAGGGTAATTAAAACTGTACAGTTGGACGGGGTTAAATGGTGTATTCTTATAACAATTCATCTTTAACGCATCGCCGGCATGACGAGGTCGGCGTGCAGAGGTTCGTGTGATACCCGGAGAGGTTCATTCTCAGAAATATTGGCAAGAGAGCCAATAAGCCTGATTCCTTAACTGCAGAGATAAAGCAAATTTTCATTCGACTGCCTTTCTAAGACAAAGCAGCAAGCGAGCTGGTCAGACGACGTATAAGAACCGCAATCGCAAGCGGTTTCCCCGAAGCGAACTTACGGGTGCTCTGCACGAATTCCCATTGTAAGATTAGGAGATAAAGACTGACTCCCGTTGAAGGCCACACCCGTGTGTATTAACTCTTTCATTTCCTCCATGTGGAGCAGGTTAAATGGGCCAAAACCAGCCACCTGGCAATTAGGGTCAGGAGCACCTACCGGCCTTGTTAATTAAACGTGAAACTAGATCGATATCCCGTTACGTTCTCGCATCTCTTGTCCATAAAAATCATAGAGTCAATGCTAACCAAGCCTTCCAGGTTGTCTACCGGTCAGCAACTAACTTTTCCAATAACCTATGCTAAGGTGTGCTTGCAACAGCCGAAGAAGTCGTTATACGGCTGGCGTATGCGGTGCTATGTTGTCTGAAGAAGCTGTCAGTCGTTCACTGCTCGCAAATAACAGCAATCATCCCTCCATGTATCTGCCCTCTGATCAACCCCCAAAACGTAACCCATATACCTCCCCTACCCCTCCCTCTTCCCCAAATGCACGAACCTCTACACGCCGACCTCGCCATGCAGGCGACGCGTAAACGATGAATTGTAATTAGACTAAAGACTGTAAGGCTTAAAATATATGTTTGCCAACTTGTCTTTGCCATGGGCTTCCTTACATATTGTTTTCCCCTTAGTAGACAAAACATATGCGAGAACCTCTTCAAATGGTTATGTTCAGTCCAGTTCAGTTTTATTAAAAAAAATATTGGTTAATACCTTTGAACTCCCTCTTTGTACAAAGCCCATCGTTCGCCCCTGCTGGGTACTGGGTCTAAAGACCAGATAACGAAACACGGGAGCCCAACGATCATCAACAGTTATTCTAAACAAACAAAGTACTAAAAGTAGCAAGCCGGATGGCTGTTTTAACGAAAATTGCTGCCAGATAATTTTGGTGGCAACCCTCACTTGCTGGCGAGGGGCAGTGTAATTAGTCTAGCTTCATTACAAAGAATATCTTTTTTCATGCTTGCTCAACTGCAGCTTAATTGGTCCACAGATGGTATTAAAATAAGAGCGAGTAAATAAGTATGTATGCGGCGGAAAGTAGTAAATTTGGGCATCAGGAAAGGCGAATTTTCAAATTAAACAATAGTGAGCACAATATGATCATGTGAAGACTGTAAATTAGAAAGCATACAGAAAAGAACTTATAAAAACTAAAGGAAAAACTACGAACATTAAAATTACAACGATAGTGCACGTCAGCAGGAAAAGCTGTACGGTAATAAGCAATGGGGCAAAATTTCGAACGACTTCAAAAGCACATGGATGTCACACTTAAGGTGCATTACGTACTGTAAGAAAATGGAGGGTGGAGTTGTCTGACTAACGCTCCCGGATAAACAACATTCTTTGTAAACTCGTTGGGTGCCCAGACGTACAAATTGGTTTTTCGAGCCAATCCGGGATATCGCAAGGTAGAGCTGACCATGGGAAAAGCACGATTCTTCCAGGTGAATTCCAGCCACCCTGAAGGTTTGACCTTGGGTCTTGTTGATGGACATCGCGAAGCAAACTTTCACGGGAAATTGAAGTCACCGGAAATAAAAAGGAGTTTCAGATGAAACAAAAGGATTTTGGGGGTTATAAGAGTCTCATCTTTTGCACAATAAGTCATAATCGTGGCCTCTATAAGGTATGAAATCAGCCGCTTCACAATAAACCTAGCGCCATTGCGTAGCCACGGTGCATCAAGGTTTCTTATCAGCATAATTGGCACGCCACCCTTTAGAACCAGTTTGTGTGATGGAACGCGAGATATTGCCAAGCTGTTCAGGAATTCCACTTGGTAGTTAACACAGTCGGAAGGATGAACCGTCGTATCGATGTTTTATCATTGGTATCACAGACACAGGCACAAATAAACTTGGCAATTAGGAAAAGTTTTTTATCGGCAGATGTGAGGCAGTGGGAGTGTGGATGAAGTTTGCATTGAAGTGATCTCAGTCTAAGTCAGCAAGACTACATATGCTAGTGTATTGCATTGACCAGTGAGACCCTCTATACCCTTCCAAATTTCGTCCGAGGAGAGAGAAGATGAAGATGTAAGAAGCCGACTAACCAAAAGTTCGTTCAGCCTGCTAATCTCATGCCTTATTAGGTTGTTTATTTACTTTAATCAATCTCGCAGACCCATTTTGTCGAACAATTCATTTTGTTTTTCAAAGTTTTTAGCTGAGGAGAAGATATACTGTCAGATCTTACCATAACAGTGTCAAGAAGACAGCAAACGGTAAAAATTTCGTTTAAAAAGTTGTAAGATAACTGGAGCATGACTCGACATTCCAGTTCTCAAGAAGGGCAGAAAGGTTGAAAGATATGTCGGTCTGGAGCAAAGAAATATTATGCGAAGACGTGTCACGAACCTTTATTTTCCTCTCGGGTTTTGCTAACAGCCCTTTATTAGAAATACAATAGATGGTAAGCAGGCCCAATAACACAGAATGATCTATGCCCGACAACCAAGCTGTATTTTCGATCACATAAAGCTTGGGATTTTTGGTCCATATGTGATCAATAGGGGCGTCAGCGCTAGTGTTGAAGGAACCTCAGTCGTTAAAACCTAACAATGTAAGAGGACAAATACTTACATGGTTAAAAATCACCACTTATACTGATGACATGTTTGCAAGACAGTATTGCAAGTTTTAGGGAAAGAAACTCAAATGCAAATGCTGACGTAAATAACGCCTTTCAAATAACTTGAAAATTGGCAAGTACATATAACAGCAATGGCTTCTATGAAATAATCTGAACAAGAAAATGTGGGCTTATATTTTGCGCACCGTTGCTGGTTTACTAAGAGAGCCACTTCACCACCACTGCTGCTAGATAAGGATTTTTTGTCCGATCGAAAACAAAAAAAGTCCGGCGGAGTGATGAGTAGCGATTCAATATCACTATTAAGCCAAGTCTCCTGCAGACAGATAGCTGCACATTTACTGTGTTCTCTTTTCAACATAAGTGCCGATAACTTGACACTCCTGTTAAATAGGGATCTGCAATTTGTCGAGATAATTCCGGGATGTGTCATAACATTCAAAGACTTACTTTTATTTCCTTGCTGCCAACCTGAACGATGCCTCCTTTTTCATGTGGTCGTCCTACGGAGAATTGTCGACGTTGGTGAATTGCAAATGCGGCATCTGATAATTGTAATAAGCCCCAAAGTAAAGTTAACTAACTTAACGAAGACATCTCTGATACGTAGAAAACCAAGGTCCAGGTTGTGGTAACATAACAGGTTTCATGATGTAAATCACCCTTAATACGTCAAACAAATTTGCGAAGCTAACTAGATCACGCTGGTCAAGCTTTTTTCGTATGGGACCAAGGGGAACTATCGGTTCTCTATAGTGCAGGATCTGAACCTCATTGGGTATGATAAGAAATCACTTCTATCGTTCACACAGCGAGCCACAGGATATACAGTGGAATTGTTAGCTGATACTATTCTGATACGGAAAATCTGCATCTTTAATTAATGATGTCAGAAGATAAATTGGCGAACAAACATTTGTTTTCGATAAATTCTCTTCAGGCCTTTTACAGTTATATGGTAATGAAATGAACTATGGTGGTTGGTGTACAGATGAAGTGTTCTCGTTGTCACGGTGGGGAGGGGAGGAGGAGGGGGTGGGGGGAGTTGGGGAACTTGAGGTCAGAAAATCAATGTCTAGACGGCCCTGCATCCAAGACCGCTGTTAAGGTGTGCATTGCTGGATTTGTTACTTGGCCCTCTCTGTGGGGGCCCGTTTTCGAGGCCTGTGGTTCGCTGTGGCTGGTCGCGTTACCTAGTTTCGCCCATGGCAACTGGGGCGCCGCGAAAAAAAAAAATTTTTACACGCATAGCAGCGGTCCGCGCAGCATGATGGCGGCGACCTCTGCCGTTGCCAGCACACGCTGCCCAATGAGTTTTGAGTAAATCACTCGGAAGGCCTCTTTGGCATCCACGCTATAGTTTGAGACTACCAGGTGCGCTAAGATTGAACTGTTAACATCTTTAAGTTGGCCCTTCCGTAACCACGCGTGTATGTGTTCATCTGTCCGCAAACCACCATAGTTTATTCATTTAATTACTTTATAAATGTAAAGGCCTGACGAGAATTTATCAAAAACAGACGTATGTTCAACAATTTATCAATCAAAAATCTAAACAGTCTTACATGGATGCTGATTGACCACTGCAGACTATGTTAGCATGCGCCAACTGTTGCTCGGAACAGAAAAAAATGGTAGCTTTACAGCTAGCAAATCCAGTGCTGTGTTGTCAAAAGAGGCTGACGCAAGCCCTTACACATCCGTGGCTGACACCGACGCCAAGTGGCAATCACATTTCGCCCCCTACCCACTACTGGCAATCGCTCATCCTAAATACCGATCTAGCCTACTGGCGCAAACTGACATAGTCCGCAGTGGCCAATCGGCGTCCATGTAAGACTGTTTAGATTTTTGATTGATTATTCTACATTTTCAAACTTAAATTGTTTTTTACAGACTTTTTTCCCTGCCAATGTTTGGCCAACAGGGTGTCCGAAACGTCAGACTCAAAATAAATCGGTCCTTGTCCTCGCTCCTTTTTCTTCCTAATATTTTGGGAGATTGTGAAACGGATTTTATTGTTTTTTTATACAGCTTTCTTTTTCCCTGCCGGATAAGGAGTTGCTAAAATCATATGTTTGCCAGAAACTGAATTTTAAAAGTACTATTTTTAAGGGAGCTATTCGTTTATTTAGCAAACATTCAAATCGTACTGCAACTATAGGAGTTCAAAGGGAAACAACTATCGTCTGACATTTCTGGCATTTTTATGTTGACAGCCATAGTGAGTTAAATGATACGTCTCCTATGCTCAATTGTCCTCATTTGTGGCTTAAATGATGATGGTAGAGAACCTTTCCTCCATCAGAGAGATTGCTATCAGCTTTCGGATTATAATTAACATCAGAAGCTTACTAATGCTTGCTCAGCCATGTCCATAATAGACTGACTGATATAAAAACCCGGGCGTTGGGGTCTGCAGGGAAAATAAATCAGAATCTCTTCTGATTAGGAAACATCAAAACATATAAGCTACAGATATCGCATAGCCTATATGGTGATATTATTGCAACTTTGATGACAGGTGACCTTTTTCGACTAAAAAACAAAATCCTAATTTTACAAGAATCAGACGAAAAACAGCCAATGCCTAGTGAAAAAAGGAAAAAATAAGAAGTGTGCAGCAAGTTTAACCCCCCTTCTGACGGCGTCCAAGACGTTTTTTTATCAATAAATTGTATTACTTTAATATACTAGGAATAATATATCGGTCGGTGGGACTGACGATGTTTAAGTACGTTTCGACGAATGCAGTTAGCTCTACAAGATAACCTGTTTGCCTCACCCAACATCAAATAGCGTAGCACTATGATCTGCGAGTTTTACGCACATGTGTCGCGCTGAAGTGAACAGGGATTAGCAGTAGGTAGCTTGTCTCATGACATGTTAACAAATATTCTAAAATGAACTTTGAATCGGCAAGATCCTGCCAACTGCATGCAATTTAATGACAGAATAACTGCCCTTGGCGATTGGCTGACATTCATTGGCTCACTTTTGGGTAATAAATGCTAACCGTTTGACATGGGAGAGTGTTTTGTAGTCACGCACGCAAATATTCGTTTGGCGATCGTAGGTCGTCGGTGCGGAGGGAGAAGAGGTAAGGGGATAAGATAGACCCTTGAAGAACTCCAAAGTTGTTGGGAAGGACCATGGAATTTCGCTTTCCGCCCTGAACGACTTGAGTGTGGTAGAGCCGAGAAAGCCCCATGCAGGTGGTATATTTAGCAGACAAAAGCGCGGCATCGTATTTAAGGCTGAAGAATAGTCGAGTAAAGCACATCCGTATGCACGAAAGCCTCTATGTAAATCTCTTACAGCAGAGTGAACTACGAGACCAACAGCGTCTGGTGTATTACGCCCAGCTGTATGCCCAAATTGCAAGGGATCGGATAAATCAGAAGAAAAAGGTTTGGTTATGTCTAAGGCAACTTATTCTGCAAATTTCAATAGTGACGAAGAGCAGGCAATTGGACGAAAGGATTTCGGACCAGAAGAGGAGGGTTTTTTCGGAAAGATAGTGATTCTCACTGAGCACCACTAATCAAGAATCTTAGACTCCATGAAGGACAACTTGATGAGGTATGTCAACGCAGGGGCTAAATAGAATGAGCAGGATTTCAGGAGAACCAGTGAGATTACATCTGTCCGTGCAGCTGTTGAAGCTTAACCCTTTTTTGGGTGTTTTAAAACTGTTTCCCTAGACATAGGTACAAAGACGCTTGGTACTAAGGAAATGGCGTTTGTCGGAAGTTAAGAGGCAGTGAGCGTGTGAATGAAGCTTGCATTTATTCGATATAAGTCTAAGTCAGTATCTACGTGTGCTAGTGTATTTCGCTGACCAGTGAGACGCTCAAGACCCTTCCAAATCTCGTCCGAGGAGAGAGGAAATGAAGATGTAAAAGATGTAAAAAGCAGACTAACCAAAAAGACCGTTAATCCTGCAAATCTTATACTTCATTAGGTCGTACATTCCCTTAAATCGATGTCGTAGACCCAGTTTGTAGATCAATTCCTTTTGGCGTGTCAAAGTTTTCAGGTGGGGAGAAGAGATTCTGTCATCTCTAACGAAAACAGTGTCAAGAGGACAACAGACGGTAAAAATGTCGGTTTAAAAAGTCATAAGATAACTGGAGCATGAGTTCACATTCAAGTGCTCAAGAAGGGCCGAACAGTTTTCAGGTATGCGGTCTGAAAAAAAGAAATAGTATGTGGGGACGTGTCTCAAACACGTAGTTTCCTCTCAGGTTTTGCTAACTGCCCTTTATTTGAACTACAATAGATGGTTAGCAGGCCCAATAACACAGAACCATCTATGCCTGACAACTGAGCTCTATTTTCGTCCACATAAAGCTTGGGATGTTTGGTCCAAATCTGATCAATAGGGGCGTCAGCACGAGTGTTGAAGGTAACTAAGTCGTCAAAATCTAACAATGTAAAGGGGCAAAGATTTACACGGTAAAATGACATGTTCGCAAGACAGTGTTGCAAGTTTCAGGAAAAGAAAATCTAATGAAAATGCTGACATAAATAATGCCTTTCGAATTACTTAACAATCGAGGCAAACTTACCAGAGCAATAGCATCCTTTTAGTTATCCGGACAAGGAAATCGGGGCTTACATTATGTGCATCATTGCTGGTTTAAAAAGACTGCTAGTAAACCACCACTGCTGCTGGATAAGTATTTTCTGTCCGATTGAAAACAAAAAAATCCGGCTGAGTGATGAGTTGCGACTCAATATCACTATTACGCCAAGTCTCCTGTAGACAGATAACTGCAGACTTATTGTTGGTCTTTTCAACATAAGTGCCGATTACATGACACATGTTACATAGGAATCTGCGATTTGTCGAGAAAATTCCGGGATGTGTCATAACATTCAAAGGCTTACTTTTATTTCCTTGCTGCCAACCTGAACGATGCCTTCTTTTTCATGTGGTCGTCGTACGGAAAATTTTCGACGTTGGTGAATTGCAAATGCGGCATCTGATAATGAAATGAATAAACTATGGTGGTTGGTGGACAGATGAAGTGTTCTCGTTGTCACGGTAGGGAGGGGGGTGGGGGGGAGTTGGGGAATTTGAGGTCAGTATGTTAATTTCTAGACGGCCTGGCGTCCACGACCGCTGATAAGGTGTGCGTGGCTCGTTTTCGAGGCCGGTGGTTTGCTGTGGCTGGTCGTGTTATCTAGTGTCGCCCATGGCAACTGGGGCTAGAATTTTTCCAATATAAATAATATAAAAGTTTACGGATGTTGATAAAAAGGCCTGTTATCTGAAGGGCAAATGTAAGATTGGATGATATAGTAACACCGACGCACCGGATACAGAATACGTTGGGCAGAATGGCTCGCAGTCGAAAAATACATTGGACTGACTTTTGATCGTTAAGTAAAAGGCCATTTGCTGACGACCATGTTGAGACATGGTCTAGGCCATCTTTTAGTATTTGGAGATGTGTCTGACTTTTGAGAGGAGGGCCAACAACCATATCATCAACATATTTAATAAACAAGCATTCGTTTGACGATCGTAGGTCGTTGGTGTTGAGGGAGAAGAGGTAAGGGGATAAGATAGACCCTTAAAGAACTCTAAAGTTGTTGGGAAGGACCATGGAATTTCGCTTTCCGCCCTGAACGAATTGAGTGTAGTAGAGCCGAGAAAGCCTCATGCACGAGGTATATTTAGCAGACAAAAGCGCGGCATCGTATTTAAGGCTGAAGAATAGTCGAGTAAAGCACATCCGTATGCACGAAAGCCTCTATGTAAATCTCTTACAGCAGAGTGAACTACGAGACCAACAGCGTCTGGTGTATTACGCCCAGCTGCATGCCCAAATTGCAAGGGATCGGATAAATCAGAAGAAAAAGGTTTGGTTATGTCTAAGGCAACTCATTCTGCAAATTTCAATAGTGACGGAGAGCAGGCAATTGGACGAAAGGATTTCGGACCAGAAGAGGAGGGTTTTTTTTTCGAAAAGATAGTGATTCGCACTGATCGCCACTAATCAAGAATCTTAGACTCCATGAAGGACCTGTTGATGAGGTATGTCAACGCAGGGGCTAAACGAAATGAGCAGGATTTCAGGAGAAACGGTGAGATCCCATCTGTCCGTGAAGCTGTTGAAGCTCGAACCTTTTAAGGATGTTTCATCACGGTTTCTCCAGACCTAGGTACAAAAACGCTTGGTACTAAGGAAATGGCGTTTGTAGGAAGGTAAGAGGATATGAGAGTGCGGATGAAGCTTGCATTTAAACAATATAAGTCTAAGTCAGCACCTACATGTTCTAGTGTATTTCGTTGACCAGTGAGACGTTCAAGACCCTTCCAAATCTCGTCCCAGGAGAGAGGAGATGAAGGTGAAAAAGATGTAAAAAGCAGACTTACCAAAAGGCCGTTAAGCCTGCAAATCTCATACTGTATTAGGTCATTCATTTCCTATAATCGATGTCGTAGACCCAGTTTGGAGAACATTTCCTTTTGGCGTGTCAAAACTTTTAGGTGGGGAGAAGAGATTCTGTCAGCTCTAACGAAAATAGTGTCAAGAGGACAACAGACGGTAAAAATGTCAGTTAAAAAAGTCATAAGATTACTGGAGCATGACTTGACATTCAAGTGCTCAAGAAGGGCAGAACAGTTGTCAGGTATGTCGGTCTGAAACAAAGAAATAGTATGTGGGGACATGTCTCAAACACTTAGTTTCCTCTCGGGTTTTGCCAACAGCCCTTTATTAGTACCACAATAGATGGTTCGCAGGCCCAATTACACAGAACGATATTTGCCTGACACATGAGCTCTATTTTCGACCACGTAAAGCTTGGGATGGTTGGACCGTATGTGATCAATGGGGGCATCAGCACGAGTGCTGAAGGTAACTAAATCGTCAAAACCTAACAATATAAGGAGACGAAGATTTACACTGTTGAAATCACCACTTAAACTAATGACATGTTCGCAAGACAGTACTGCAAGTTTCAGGAAAAGAAAATCAAATGTAAATGTAGACATAAATAATGCCTTTCAAATTACATAAAAATCGAGGCAAACGTACTACAGCGATACCGTCTATTAAGTCGTCCGGACGAGGAAATTGGGGCTTACATTACGCGCACCATTGCTCTTTTACAAAGACAGCAACTTCACCACCAGTGCTGCTGTATCAGGATTTTCTGTCCGATCGAAAACGAAAAAAATCCGGCTGAGTGATGAGTTGGAATTCAATATCGTTTTCAAGCCAATTCTCCTGCAGACAGACTACTGCAGACTTACTGTGCTCTTTTTTTAATAAGTGCCAATTACTCAACACTTGTTATATAGAGATCTGCGATTTGTCAAGATAACTCCGGGATGTGTCATAACATTCAAAGACTTACTTTTATTTCCTTGCTGCCAACCTGAATGATGCCTCCTTTTTCATGAGGTTATCCTACGGAGAATTGTCGACGTGGTGAATTGCAAATGCGGCATCTGATAATTGTAATAAGCCCCAAATTAAATTTAACTAACTTAACAAAGACATCTCTGATATGTAGAACACCGAGGTCCAGGTTGTGGTAACATAACAGGTTTCATGATGTAAATCACCCTTAATACGTCAAACAAATTTGCGAATCTAACTAGTCCACGCTGGTAAAGCTTCATTCGCATGAGACCAAGGGGAACTATCGGCTCTCTATAGTGCAGTATCTGAACCTCATTGGGTATGATAAGAAATCACTTCTATCGTTCACACAGCGAGCCACAGGATTTATAGTGGAATTGTTAGCTGATACTATTCTGATACGGAAAATCTGCATCTTTAATTAATAATGCCAGAAGATAAATTGGCGAACATACGTTTGTTTTTGATAAATTCTCGTCAGGCCTTAACATTTATATGTTAATGAAATGAACTATGGTGGTTGGTGGACAGATGAAGTGTTCTCGTTGTCACGGTGGGGAGGGGGGAGGAGGAAGGAGGGTTGGGGGGAGTTGGGGGCAGTTGGGGAACTTGAGGTCAGAAAATAAATGCCTAGACGGCCCGGCGTCAAAGACCGCTGATAAGGTGTGCGTGGCTGGATTTGGGACTTGGCCGTCTCTGCGGGGGCCCGTTTCCGAGGCCTGTGGTTCGCTGTGCCTGGTCGCGTTACCTAGTTTCACCCATGGCAACTGGGGCGCCGCGAAAAAAAATTTTTACACGCATAGCAGCGGTCAGCGCAGCCTGATGGCGGCGACCTCTGCCGTCGCCAGCAGACGCTGCCCGAGGAGTTTCAAGTAAATCACTCGGTAGGCCTCTTTGGCATCCACGCTATAGTTTGAGACTACCAGGTGCGCTAAGATTGAACTGTTAACATCTTCAAGTTGGCCCTACCGTAACCACGCGTGTATGCGTTCATCTGTCCGCAAACCACCATAGTTTATTCATTTAATTACTTTATAAATGTAAAGGCCTGACGAGAATTTATCGAAAACAAAAGTATGTTCACCAATTTATCTTCTGACGATTTTATTATCTAAAATTAATTTTTGAAATTTTCAATTGGAATTTTCGCAATATTGAATTTCCACAACGGTTCGTGTGTAATTATCTCGGTTTATCAGTAAAATGACGCAGAGTAGAAACTAATTTCCACAAACGTACTGCAATTCAAATAAGTATGCATGTGTTGCAATTTCGCCATACGGAACTGTGTATATATTACACATCGTTTTATGAAACACATATAACATCAGTTTGATTTGCTTTTTAAGACTTAATCAAGTCAATAACTCTCGTTGGTATTTTTAATTAAGCTGCCAGCGGCTGTCCATTCACACTGTTGAATGTCGACAAATTGTGCTGTGTACCTGTAAAGAACTGATTAGACGATTTTTTTATTCTCATAGAGACAGTTAAGCCTTCGTTTCAACAAGCAAATCTTATTTGACAAGCACAGCCCTTGGCAATTGGCTGACATTCATTGGTTCGCTGTTGGCTAGTATATGCTTACCAAATAACCTGGGAGACAGTTTTGTATAGACGCGCGCAGAAGATGTGGTTGAGAGTGGCGTATCTGTCTGCGTTTGCATGCTGTGTTTCTAGCTGCTTCAATCCATTCGGTGAGTCGTCCATTCTCAATATATTGCCGCCTCTCGTTGTGTCAAAAAGCCTTAGGGTATTCAGTAATCCCCTGAAGTTTAAAAACCAGTTATTCATCCGACATAGGCCGGAAATTTTCCATTCATTATCATTGTACTGGATAGAAATGAAAACTGTACAAATAAATTTAATATTTGAAATGTAGAACAACCAATAACTTTCTGACGTAGACGCCCATTGGCCACTGCAGACTATGTTAGCCTGCGCCCCACGTTGCTCGGAACAGCGGAAATCGTAGCTATACGGCTTGCAAATCCAGGGCTGTGTTGTCAAAAGAGGCTGACGCAAGCCCTTACACTTCCGTGGCCGACACCGACGCCAGGAGGTAATGACATTTCGCCCCTTAGCCACTAATGGCAGTCGCTCATCCTAAACGCCGATCTAGCCTACTACGCAAACGGATATATTCCGCAGTGGCCAATCGGCGTCCATGTGAGATTGTTTTGATTTTTGATTAATTTTTTTACATGTTCAAACTTTATTTATTTTGTGCAGATTTTTTCCCCTGCCAATGTTTGGCCGACAAGGTGTCCAAAACGTCAGCCTCAAACGAAATTAGTCCATGTCCTCGTTCTTTTTTCTTCCTAATTTTCGGGAGATAGTGAAATGGATTTTATTGTTTTGTACAGCTTTCTTTTTACCTGCCAATGTTTGGTCAGATGAAGAGTTGCTGAAAACATATGTTTGGCAGAAACTGACTTTTTTAAATACTATTTTAAGGGCACTATTTGTTTATCGAGCAAACAGTGAAATCGTAGTGTAATTTTAGGAGTTCAAAGGGAAACAACTGTCGTCTGACATTTCTTTTATATTTATGTTGACAGCCATATTGAGTTGGATGATACGTCACACATGCTTAATTGTCCTCATTTGTGGCTAAAACGATGATGACAGAGAACCATCTTCCATCAGAGAGAATACTATCAGCTTTCGGATTATAATTAACATCAGAAGAAGAAGATTCGTATGCAAGTAGGGCGCTAATTAGCTAACTGATACTGAATTATCCATGTCCATTATAGACTGACTTATATAAAAACCCGGAAGGTTGGGGTCTACAGGGCTGATAAATCAGAATCTCTTGTTATTAGGGATCATTAAAACGTCTTAGCTACAGATGTCATATTGCCAATAGTGTGATATTATTGCACATATAATGACATGTGACCTTTTTTACCTAAAACGAAATCCCAATTTTACAAGAATCAGACGAACAAAACCAATATCTAGTGCGAAAGGAAGAATAAGAAGTGTACAGCAGGTTTTGCCCGCATTCCGACGGCGTCCAAGAGGTTTTTTTCAATTTAATTTATTATTGTCATAAACTAGGAAGAGAGAGACTGTCAGCTCTGAGTTACTGCCTTGAAAGGTCCTGCCAAGTTTGCCTGAGGTATTCACATTTGAGAGAAATGCCGATAATATTCTTTTTCTAATACTTGTTTTGTATTTCGGGTCAATAGATCACGCTGTCGAATTGGACAGATGGCCAGAAGCTCAAAACAACTGCATATATGAACGCACAGAGTACATTGTCGGTGTCACGATACATAGTCACCTTACCTAGCTGGAATCAAAAGAGCCCAGACAATCAAAGTCAAAGTGTTAATATGCTGGGCGCATGAAATTTATATTTGAAGTAAGACTATTAAATCAAAAAAGTTTTTTCGAAAACCGTAATGTTTTGTATAATTATGATGATCAACTGGTCGCTAGATATTTCTAGTACGGTAATTTGTCATTTACCGTGGTTTAGTATCCGGTAGATGTCCGTTCGCTTATTAAGCCGTTATATCCGTCTTAACGCTTCTTGTTGTTTATCTTTTCGCTCTTTCTCTTAGGTGATAGATAATGTCCGAAAACGAGGGGCTCTGTTTATCTCACAGATTTTGTTGAAAACAGCCTCACAGGATTGTTTCCGCTGACATTATGGCGACGTATGCCCAACTTGCAATTGATTGAATTTCGAATGGACAACCTGGTAGCAGTAGAAATAATGGGCTGTGATGTGACGCGTGATCTACGCGAAGGAACGTTAGTGCAATATCACTGTTTGGCTGAAATCCGCCAACTGTTTGTCAGTGTTGTTGCAAAGGTATGAAAATATATCCGGGTCACCAACCAACGTACTCTTGTTGCAACTGACATATTTTGCCACTTATAACTCACAAATTTTTGTCCCAGACAATGTTCATTTACCTGCATTAGCAACTTAACTGGCGACTTTTAATTTCAGGTAGCGATATCAAATTCGAGAAAGATACTGGCATATGAAGGGCAAAAGAGACTACAGGTTAGGTTAACAGGCATACCCGTGAGGCCAACGGTTACTTATTATTATGGAACCGCTCAGGACCAAACACTTCGCTTGACGGGTCTCACCTTTCCTAACCTCACTCAAATGGTCTATGAGGCTTTGGACGCATCAAGCAATAGGTCGTTTGCAGTGTGGCGTTGGAAGATGGTAAAAAGGCTGCCAACTTTTACGCACGATGCATTCCACAACAAGCCTACGATAACTTGTACGGTTGATTCATAATTTTGCAGGAACCTTTTCCTTCCATTTTGGTTCTTTTGACAGGCATCATTTACACTTTCGGTTTTGGGATATTTAATATCAACACTTTTGACAAAACTCGCTATGTGTTTTAAGTTTTTAATATTTATTCCACAGTAACCTGTTGCTTGAGGATACATTTTAATTCGGCAGTGGTTTAATTATAGCTTTTGGAATACACTTTAAACCCTCCCTCCGCAATATGCTGTCTTTGATCTACAACGTGGAATGGGATCTCATAATTGCAGTGCTCTGAATACACCCGCTTAATAGACCATAAATATCGTTATGCTTTTCTGGATTGACAGGACATAAACTTGCAAACGTTTGCTTGTATTCGCAAAAACGCGTGCAACTTACATAACTATGTAACAGTTTATCATTACTCGAAGAGTAGACCGAATGCATTGATAAAAACTTAGAAATGATAATGAGCAGCATAAGGCATATTAAAAACTTACACGAAGTACTATATTTGTTAAGTTAAAAGAAATTTTTCCCGATAATCCCCAATTTGCGGAGACGTAAAAAATAGCTTAAATTTTAAACAATAAATTAGAATATTTTATTTATTTTTAAATCTTACATCACCACATTTTTTATGTAAAATGAACTTTTTAAAATTAATTTTGTTGTACAGATTACAATTGTTAGATGTTTATCTATTGAATTTCGTTGAATAGATTCTGGCATTGTTTTCTTCGTTTTCAGTGTCTTCACTAATAAATCAATAAAGTGCGCCTATATTCAACGCTTACTTCAAATATTCACTTAAGACCATGCAACTTTCTTGATGAAATGTGACTTGGCACGTTAGCGTATATATAGCAAAGCTATTTTGATTTATCCAGTTTATTGAATTCTGCAAAAGCATTTTACTTTGTTAAACCGTCCTTTCATTTACGTTTATTAAGAGAAATGATCATAAATTTAGGGTAACTTGGGAGGATTCTCATATCGATGGAATGTTATGTGCTATTACGAAAGAGAGAACCAAACTGCTCATTAATGTTGACTATAATATGAAAGAACTCCAAAATCAGTAAAATAGGTATAAAAATATCCCTTCCAAAACTAAAAAAGTTTGACCAACATTTTTCAGATTCAAGGGAAGCCGAGTTAAACGATCACATTAATTTGCAGTAACATTGGATACTCGTATTTCAACATTTATGTTTAGCGATCCTGTTAAGTTTTTTTTCACAAAATACAGTCACAGAGAATCAATTGCTTTAGTGCCCACAAATAACGAACAAATATCCTTGCACAGACACAAATTGTCCAATATTATAACGCGAATTTAAGACAGAGAGGGTTTTATTGAAAAAAAAGTCGGTTAGAAATATATTATTTGTGTACTTTACGTTCCCCTTTTGCGTTATTAAGAAACGAATAGACAGAAAATAATAAATATTTCAAAACTGGCAACGTACATGGACTTTTTTGAATTCGTAAGATTATATCAGAAAGTTAATTAATGCGCTTATGCGAAAAATAATTAATTATAAAAAAAGAAAGTTTTGCATTGCCAGTCATATCTAATCGCTTATCTTCAGGAAACTTAAAGAAATTCTCAAAATTCTGAAATTTCATTGTGACATTACGTTTGAGAAAGTTAATATACGGATTATTTCGTCAGCCTAATATCTAATCAAAGCACTTTTCTAGAGGTAGCCTTTTCTTGGAAAATGTTTTATTAATCTTTTGAACAGTAGTTGTGCTTTTTTACTGCGGACATGATTCACTCTCGACAAAGTGGTATGTTGTTTTGAGGCATTTATTCATTTCAGCAAAGTTGCCATGAACATTTAAACTCGTATCGGGACACACTGCTCTTTATGTTTGTTTTATTTTAAAGGTTTTTGTGCAAACGTCAAACCGATGCAAAATTTATAAGTCTGTCAATGGTGGGTAAAATATACCACGTATTTTGGTTTAAAAGTTCTTGCTATATGAAGAAAGTGTTTGCTTCAAGTTTTCAATTTGACAAAAATATTTTAATTTATTGTTCATATTTATAGCTCGTTGTTATGTCTCCAGAACCCCGGGCTTATCAAGGAAATTTTATTTTTCTTTACAAACACAAAGTAATTCCAATAGTTATTTTAAGGACGTAATATGCCTAATGCTGAGAAGGAGAAGACACGATCGCTGGAACGATATGTTTATTCGCCTGTCGTTTCGACACCCGACGCGGATTTATCATCAAAAACATGAGTAGCAGCAACGGATAAAGCATTCACAGAAATTTGCAGCATTCATATAATAAATTCATTTCTGCAAAAATACAGCGTCAGCAGAGGTCAATCCCGGCAGAACCGACTTAATTACACAGCGACATGTACGTTCGTTCACACCTTGAAAATTAGCTCGTGGGAGCGTGTCAAACGTTGGATAAATTCAATCCTGGTCCTACAGACTGAAATTCTAGGCGCGGTATGTGGATGACACCTTCTTCGTCATCGAACGGCTCAGGTGCTCACGTTCAAGGAACGTGTCAACAGTGTCCTCCTTGACATCAAATTAACGATTGTGGTGGTCTGAAGACTCAAGTATTCTGTAAAGCGAAAAAACACGATGCAAGTTCTGAATTACAACAGCAACCACCCAATCAGCCACAAACGCAGTTGCGTAAAAACGCTCTATCGACGTTTTGAGACGCACTGCAGTGAACAAGAAGATGAAGTTGCCGAGGTAGAATACCTTCGACGGGTGTTCAGAGAAAATGGCTACCCGCGCAACTCCGTCAACATGTCTTTGCGCAAACAAGATGACCAACAAAAGCGCATCGACTCCAAGATTTGGTGTTCGTTCCAGTACTTCAAAAACATATCAAAAGCCGTCAGCCACCATCTTGCATGACTTGGGGTTGAAGTCACACACAGGCCGGAGGCATCCATGAGGCATCAGATAATGAAGCCGAAAGACCAAATGCCACGACAAGAAACATCTGGTTCAGGTGCGCTCAAAGCAGCTATTTCGGAGAAACTGGCAGACTTATCACGACCCAAATTGCGAACACGGGGCATCAGTGCATCGAAATGACGCTAATTCTTTAGTTGCGGCCATTTCGACGTGCCTGCCCACACGTTTAACCTTGATAAGGCCAAAATTCTCGCAAGATGTGATACTCGGGTTAACCGAGGACTACATTACTCATGGTTCACGTGCCCCTAGTCCATAAACATGTGCAACGCCTTGCCCAATCCAAACTCTATTCTGAGATTCAGTTTGGCCAGAGCAAGTCGTCACTTAAGAAACGGACAGGCCACCACCTCATCGTACGCCAACACCGGAGAGTCGGATGCTCGACCAAATATCATGCCCGAGCCCACCGCCCGTTATGAAAGTTCAACAGGTCAGAGCCCGCATGTAGTCTAACAAGCAATTCACGCGCAAGAAGGCAATTAACGTTACTTGCCGCTGTATGTTTGCAGTTATGACGGTATTATACCAATACTGCTAGTATCTGTGCATGCATTACATTTTTCTGCTAATGTTCATGCCTCTGATGATGAATCCGGGACGGATGTCGAAATGTCAGGCGAATTAACATAAAGTCTTCTCCTTCTTAATTGCTTCCTGGGACACGCATGTTTACTGGTGCCTAATGCTGTTCGCTATTACTTTTATATGTTTACCTACATGCATTCACATTGGTATTCGAGTAAGGATCAAACTCATACAAAGTTATGAAAGTTGCGTGGTCTTTGGCGACTACTCCTTCAATAGTATTTACCGAAATAAAGTGCTTTTGGATAAAAGTTCTTATGGAGATGACCATGTGGATCATATCTACAAATGCGCTTTAAACAGCAAACTACAATGTCGATTTCACAGGACGTCTGCGAGGTAGGTCAGATATTGTTATTCATAACATTGATAAAGACATTTTCTTATATGTTACCTCTTTGAACGTGCTTCAATTTAATATTCGGCTGACCAATTTCTTAGTATGATAGGAATTTCCTTCGATATGAGATTCCTCCCAAATTCGCCGAAATTAATGACGATTTATTTTAATAAACCAACCTAAAAAGGTTTTTTTCCTCACAAAAAGCTTTCGCAGTATTAAATCAACCAAATGAATAAAATAGTGTTACCAAATGGATGCTAAAGTAACAAGCCAAGTGTCATGCTGAAAGTTGCAGGGTCTTTACCGACAACTGTACAACTTTAGACTTTTTCAAAGTGAAATAAGGGAAGAAAACGAATGACGTGTTAAAGTTCTAGACAGTCGCACTCATAACAGAAATTTACAGTTAACTGACTTGCTTCTAACTTAATAAGAAACAAAACCCTCCAGTTCCGTTATAACTTAGAGTAGCAGCACCAACGAATCCAACGTCCAAAAGGCGATAAAGCACAGAGAGCAGCCTTATGCTACTGGAACTTTATGGGGGATAAACAAATGCTAATTGTGTGTAGAAGCGTCATATATTGTTTTTGGAAAATCCAAATAATAACAGATTACGAGTTGCGGTGATCTTGAGAAAAAAGTTATTTCAGTAAGCAAATGTGGGATGGATTCTATTTCCGTCTATTCACTGGCATGTAGAAGGCGTAATTTAAACCAGCAGTATTCCACTCTAGTTCGTATGTGTATATATTATGAAGGTTGGTTCTAACTCTGATAGGTTTTTAATGTCTTAGTTATAAATCTGATAGTTAGGTGTGCGTTTGAGCTAATCAGGGTGGCGTGCACTGACAACTTAAGATTATTAGAATATGATATGCATAGATCTTTAATATGTCCGGATACAGTAATTTCGTGATCAACTATGTTCGGTTCAGGCAAGTGATCCTCGCCAACATCCTTTATCGTACAATTGCTCAAATAGAGGGAAAGGGTGTCAGGTGGAGTACATTTGGGAAAAGGTATGAAGGTCACTTTTATGAAGTGGAACTTTATGTCTCGATCTAACTGTTTAAATCGATAAACAACTTTAAAATCGTCAGCGAACATGAGGGACCCTACCATACTGAAAGTAATAAAAAAATAGTGCGCAAAAATGCAAAAAAGCGTGGTCTAAGTTGTTCACCCGGAATAACTCCATTTTCTTCATGCGTGGCTTAAAAAACATTTAAAAGATTAAGTCGTTATTTGTGAGTCTATTAATACGAGGATTTCATGTTCAGAAAGAGGCTGGTTTTAGCAGGAAAAAATAACGTGGAACACGATCAAAGGTTTGACTTATATCATAAAAGACCATTAAAGAGCTACACTGCTGTATCTACGTTGTAGCACATAGTCAAAGAAAGAGAATTGACAGCTGTCACAAAATGCATAATCTCATATTAAATAAAGGACTCCAAGATCTGCAACGCTGAAGAGAGTGTATTGATTGCAGTGTCAGGTGGATTACCATTGGGAAAAGGTATGAAGATCACTTTTATGAAGTGCAGATTTATGTCGCGATCTGACTATTTATATCGATATACAACTTTTAAATCATCAGCAAACATAAAGCAACCTACCATAGTGAAAGTAATCATAAACAAAGTTGGCAAAAAGGCACCCGGAATAGCTCCATTGCTCTCAAACGTGGCTTAAAAACATGGAAAATAATAAGTCGGTGCGTGGGAGCCTACCAGTGCGAGGATATTCTGTTCAGAAGCTTGCTACCTATCCAGGAAGAGGCTGGTGTTAACAGGAAAATATAGTTTTGAAAAGGATCAAAGGCCTTGGCAAAATCAACAAGGACTATAAAAGGGCTGAACCACTGCATCTATGTTGTAGCACATAGTCAAAAAAAGATACTTGACATTTGCCACAAAAACATCATCTTCTTCGTAATAAAGGGCTCCAAGATGTTCAACGCTGTAGGGAATTTATTCATTGGATTAATCTTGTCAACTGACTTCAATCGGCAGTGCTTGCATATAGGCAGTATGAGCAATTCCGTCCATAAAATAGGGAGAGTTTCGCTTTGTACAGCAAGATTGGGTAGCTTACTCAGAAGCTCTCGAAATGTATCATTCGGTTCAGCATTTTGGACGCTGACCGCGACGTTATCTGTTTGTGGACTATGAGGTTGGCGAAACCATCAAACGGCTTCCATCACGGTTCTGAGTCTAGAAGCCATAGTTGCAATAACTGCATCAGTCCAAGCGCAGAGGTTTGCAATCGGAGTGACCAATCATTCAACGCTCTGGATAAGCATGAATTGAAGCTATCAACCTTAGACTGAACATCAACTGTGGGATTTCCTACGGTGGCATGAGGTGTAGTGTGCTGCGCTTTTCGCTGCCCATATTATGTGCGCGAAAATAGATTCACAAAATGTAACGAAGGGTGTCCAAACACGATTATCTGATTGGCCAACAGTTTTCCACAGAAGGACCCCTAAGCCAGCCGATAGATCAGTACACAGAACGGAAGTCTCGTTCTGTATATCGCAACGATATGATGTTCAATGTGGCCTACGATACAGCCAAGCACACCTGATCGTTGACATACATTGTTTTCTTACGGAGAACAAAACGAAAAATCAATGGATTCAGACCTTTTTCATGTGGCAATACAAACATTAACGTACAAACATGGGTATGAATCAGACAAGTCCTTGAAATAAAGATGTGTCGGTAATTTTCACTTATTTGCTGATCAGCAATGGTGGAAGAAAACTATATTTTATGGAAATCATGCAGTCCGCTTCCAGTTCTAGTGTAAAAGGGAAAAACCATTGTCTCAAAGAACGACAACTCACAGAAATTTATTTCGAGGAACCCCTCTTGGGTCACATTTAGCAGTTCGTTCTCTCTCAGATGACGCATCATCTTTCCTTTGCTCATGGTCTTCAAGTTCTTCGATGCTGTGGGAAATGTATTTATTGGACTTCAGTCATCAAATAACGTCGGTCGGTCGTGCTTGGCTGTAGGTAACATGACCGATTCCGACCATAAAGTGGAAACGTATAAAAGCATGATTACATAGCCGAAAAAGAAGACCTAAAATACATGACTCGCCTTAACATCTAGGAAGCTGACTAGGACGCCATCGTGCCCCGGATTATAAAATTGACATAAACCCGAAACACCTACGGTCACGTCCCAGAGAATAAAAGTTAAAGCTTCAAAAACGGCGCCCGTTCAAGCCCGGATGTTTGGATTTGAAGCGACCGAATTTGAATGAAGCGTTCTCGATAGAAAGGGATTGAAGTTATCAGCCATCAACTTAGCATTAGCCATGGGGTTCTCTTGAGTTTTCTCAAGCTTAGAGTACTGTTTTTTTCTCTGCATTTTTAATGTTCATGAAGAGTTTTTGGGAATATTAACCAAAGTGTTTCCGGCAAAGAGGACCCCATGGGCGGACAGTTTTCATTTTCGTCGGATAATATCTGAGGCTGGTCAAACTTCAGTATGATCAACGGCACAACGGAAGTCTCGTTATGTGTATAAGTGAGAGCCTACGCAGCATACGGGAGGTTGAATACATCCCTGATATAAAATATTCACTAACACTGAACAAAACGAGAAATTGGTTGATCCATAAAACATGCCAGTTTTACCCCTGTATTTGCTGATTGGTAATCAGGAAAGTAACTTATATTTTTGACAACGTTACGCCCGCCTCCAATCTTACTAAAGTACCAAATATGACATGTGACAAGTGCGTCTTAAGGTGACACTGACAATTGCTGGCAAGCCACCTTCAGTAGCTATGAGTCGAGTGTGTGTGCGTGTGTTGTGCGCGCGTTGCCACCTACATCCACCCTCATCTACGGTCTTATTTATTTTGTCTTTACACCGGAAAAAAGGTAAGAGCGATGAGTGTATGGGTAAATTCCCCGCAAGTGTGCTTTAAATCCTCATTTCATTCACAGTAGTTCGCTGCGATGCTTTAGCTTGCTGTAGCCTTCAGCGTCTGCAACATGCCGACATATGCGAAAGGTTTATACTCGTTCGCTAATCGGCATTGACTTAGGTTGTGGTACTGATTATCGTGTAGGTTATTCTGAACTCTCTTCAGTCATGATATGGTGCTGGCTTTTTAACGAGCTTCGTTCTGACCACTTTGGAACTATGGAGGAAGACTTGTCGAGCACCGGATCAAAAGATTAATTGTCCTGAGCCTTCGAATTCTTGCAGGAGTCCATTTTCAGAGGTGAGAAGTAGCAAGAAAACAGGGCTATTAAAGTGGTCACAGGCCAATCAACTGTCAGAAATAGCCAGGTTGTCAGGGCGCTAGAAAAAAAACTATCAACGGGGATGGGGGATGAGGACAATTAGCTGTCATTGGAGTCAGTGGGGGAGCGAAATTATAGTGGTATACGCTAATTAGCTGTCCGTGGAGCAGGGGGTAATGAAAATCAATTAGTGAGGCAACTTGTAACTCGATCGAAGGTCCTAGCAACCCTGCCTTCTCTTCTGGGTGGCTCGTCATAGGATCTTCTATGCTTGTAATCATAGCGTTCGGTGTGGCCTTGTTTCGTCCTTCGGTCTCATAATGCCGCAAAACTTTGTAGGCTGAGGGGAGGTCCAGATGGCTGTTGATAGAGTTGGCGTCTGAGTACCATGCTTTAAGCATCAGCCTTTTGGCTTTTTAGTTGCTTCTGCCTATGGTAGTTGCTCCTTGAAGATTGAAGTCATGGCCAGTCTCGGTGACGTATGCTGCAATTCGAGAGTTTGGGTCTAGTCTCTCAGCTGCCCGCTTGTGCTCGTGAAGGTGGGTCTGTAATTTGCGGCTTGTTTCTCTAAAGTAGTTTCAGTCTCCCTCGTTGCAAACTATCCTGTAGACAACTGCAGATGTTTCTGTAGGAGGTAGTCTGTCTTTAGGTTGCATCATATGCCGGCGTATTGTCACCTGCAGTCGATGGGCTATGCCTATGCCAGCTGGCTTCTGAACTCATGAGACTGATTCTGAGACCCTTTTTTGGTAGGGAATGCCTCTTCAGACTTCTGGTTGTTGTTGTTGCACTTGTCGTCGTTTGTTCATTCGGCGCCTGCTCTTTTTGATGAATGACTTTGGGTATTTATTTGCTCGGAAGAGTTCCTTAAGGCATTGTAGCTCAGGTCTTCTGGCGGCTGCGGTTCTGCAATGTGTTTCCACTCTTTGGAAGAGAGTACGAACGCAGCTACGTTTTTGAAAAATGGGGTGATCGCTTTTTAAATGTAGCACTTAATTCATCTTGCTGGCCTTTCTGAATATTGTGGACATCAGTGAAGGGTAGTTGGTTGTTTCTTTCCGCTTCCATTGCGAATCGGATGGTTGGATCAACCGAGTTCAATAAATCTTTGAGGTGCTCGATGTCAGATATTTTGACAATGACGAAATGGTCATCGCCATAACGTTCCAAAATGTCGGGTGATACTTGGCGGCGCCTAAGCATTCCTTACGTTGGAGGACCACTTCAGAAATCAGGCCTGATAGAGGGAGCTCATGGGAATGACTTACATGTGCTCATATATTTGCGTATTTGGGTACGAAGTTTGTTTGTCAAGTAGAATCTGATGTTTCGTTTGGAAATCAGATTTGTTGAGCACTACTGGATAATATTCGCGCGTTTTTTAAGTAGTGCACAAGTTTCTAACGTGCCCTGGTGTAAAGCAGATCACCGCATTCCACCATCTTAGTTCTATATGCCAGGCTGTGTCAGCTTTGCGTGATATAATTTTCTGTTTTGTTCGCAGTTTGAGGCTGTAAGTTATCTGCTTACCACATGTGCCTCCACCGGATATTTCGAGCAGACCAAGCTGAGTCAGCGCTGTCGCGGATAGGCATGTAAAAGACTGCCAGAGTCAGCTTCCGCTCAACTTACTTTACTCGGGATCGGATACAACTGTTGAAGTGCAGTGTCTATGCTAGAGATGCTAATCTTCGTAGCATACTTGTGAAACTCAGTAAATAGTAAGCTGCAGTGTGGCCTGGTAGTACATGTTTAGATTGTACCTAGTGTGCAGACTTTACCCTAAGGAGATATGGGTAGGTCCACATTTAAAGATAGATATGTGTATTCAGGGCTAAAAATATGTCATGCATTTAGGACGGAACAAGGCGACATGCATCATTTTTAGGAAAATCCTCTTAAAAGTGCTGCGCGTACGTCAAAAGTGCTAAGTGAAGCCAACTACTGCTAACGTTACAGTCATCCGCTTCAACCGGTGGAAAGACAAATCGAGATGACCAAGCAGGAATCAGGCGTAAGCCTTTTTTTGCCAGATGCAGCCAGAAAACAGCGCCTAACTTGGTCCTTAGTGACAGTAGATTTTGCGCGAGTAATACTACACTGTCTACCCTCACTCGTCTAGGTGTCTAGCCTGGTGTTAAGCCTGCTTCTGGTACTGCCATTTCTAATATTTCTAAAAAGAGGTGCGGCTGAGTGATAGTATTGCTGGTGCTATTTCTAGAAATATGTTAATTTAATGGTACCAATAGCTAACATGCATTTTATGTTGCGCTGGTACAACTGTACAATCTACCCTAAGCTCCCATTTAATACATGTGAGGACAGGCTCTGGGAGACAGATACTGATAAGGTTACTAATTTTTCTACAAAAACTACTACTACTGACTCTGACGCGGCCTCTTCATGGCATGTGCCATACTGCGCCCAATTACCGGGTTTTGCCTGTTCGAGCCGAAGGAAAAACCTCGAGCCACTAGTGCAGTCCTCCGTTCAGGTAGGCTACTTCGAGGGCTGTCTGAGAGCACGCAGGTTTCTGCATACTAGTGTTAGCTTACCCTACCTCCTTCCGGCCTGTCCCTGTAACCAGCCATGTCCTCTTTGCGAGGCTGAAAGAAGCTTGAGAGGATTTATTGGACTACAGTAGTGGCTACCTCTGTAGAAGCAGCAATGACAAATTGGTGGTATAAATTCGAACAGAGCCTAGCTTCGCGGATCCGTAAATGAGGGCTAGATGTAATAAATTTTTACCTGTACAAGGCGAATTTAAATTTTAAGTGGCCTGTTTCTTCGTGTATACCTGTTCCCTGTGGATCTGGGCGCAAAGGAAGGGGTTGGCAGTCGTTTGATTGCATGTATCTCGTTGGGGGGAGGCAGGCTATGTAACTTTGGCGTTATGCACTCACGTAAGGACGACAGCAGTTATTGGTCTGTAGCGGAGGGAGGGCAGATGCTTATGCCCCACACCTTCCACAAAGGACAGCGGCGCGATTGTGATATAAGCTGTGTAGCTATGGGCATGGGGTGGTCGCTGGGCGGATGTTACAGTCAGTTTTGTCGACTGGGTGTGGAGATCAATGACGCATATGAGTATCACGGCCTGCTTGTTAAACGTATTCCCTGTGAATCTGGGCGCAACGGGGTGGGGGTGGGGGCAGGGTCTTTGACTTTTGCGTTATACCCTCGCGTAACCATGGTAGTAGTTTCTGGGCTGTAGTAAACGGAGGGGGAGTGGTTTATCCCCACTCGGCCCACAGCTAGGTGTTGCGATTTAGCTGTGTAGCTTGCATAGAAAGACTTCGGTCCAACTAAGGGAGCAACGCGTCCCGGAATTAGCTATTCATGCCAGCATGGTATTTCCTATACTTTAATAGTATCTGACTGCTAGGAAAAAGGCATAGTTATAGGAAAATGTTAGATGTCGACGAAGGTAAGCGAAACGTCAGTGTTTT
>JAYGXS010000008.1:138211-156068 GCA_036362985.1 Ligula intestinalis | reverse complement strand
TTAAGCATGACCCTCCTTGAGTAAGCAAAATGTTCAGACCCTTAATCGTGGTCCTCTGGTCTCGTAGTGACTCCGTTTGCCTGTTGGCCGACGTAGAGGGTTTGACTCCCGGGTTCTCCACATTTTCGTGGATTTCAGAATCTTCGACTAGGTCGATTTCCACTGTTGCTCTTCTGGAGTTTGCTTGTGCAGTATAGAAACCTTCTGTGTTTACTTTTTTCTTGGACTTTTCTCGGCTTTTGGTCGTCTCCGACATCGAGCCATACGTTAAAGTATGCAGAAATGACTTCAGTTCCACTAATTCCATTTTTAGGCAGATCATATCCTTCTGCATGACGGAAAATGCTTTGGTGAGTTCCATGTCCGATATGCTATCTCGGTCTTCGTAATTTGTGTCTCTTAAGCTCGCAGGACGTCTAGGCCTTTTAGCAGGGGGCGATTACGTAGCGCCAAGCATGCGGTTTCTGCCTTTGAAATTTCGGGTATGGCGTATATCGAGAATTAAATTATTAAATTAAATTACTTTGTTCGAAGTGAAGTTAAACTAAATTAAAGCTCTGTGCATTATGTATAAAGCGACTTACTGTATGAAAAGGATAATAAAACGACTCAGCCGTTTGTTGATAGTTTGAATCTATGAGAATTGTTGACAGAAGGCAGTCACGGAGATGTTGCTCGTTTTGATTATTGCCTGCCGTGGCTTCTGAGGCTGGGAATGTTGTGAAACCGTATCCGATAGCTAAGAACGAGTGTCCGCCAGAGTGCTAAGTGGTCCTTTATCCCGAAATCGCGAACATTGTATTTCCCACGGAGAACGAGAAATTTGAACAACAATATGTTTCATTACGTTGACGAGTTTATTAAACGTTTAGGCTAGAACAATATATTCGTCTCAATAATCTCCCACTTGCGTCGGTCACGTCCAATTTGTAAGGCTTTTAGATCTTGTGTCATGCCGTGCCTAAGTTGTGAAGTGGTTAACGAAGCGGCCTTGTGTCGGAGCGGTTTTGAGTTCGAATCCGTCTAGCTCCGAATGTTGAATTTAGCTTCTGGTTTGCACAGTTGCGCACAATACCGGTAATTTCAGTACATAAGGTTGAGGTATGGCGTTTTTGCCTTATAAACGACATATAAAACCTAGGGCCTAGCTTTGACGATATAAAAATCCTTTAGAAGTCAAATCTCTTGAGACAATTTTTTTAGAATTTACGAAGCAGAATTTTGACAGACGATAAGGGAAATGTTTAAAGTTGTAAACTTATTTCAGGATTCATAAGCGCAGGCCTAACAACTCAGTTCGTTGGATTCATAACTGGGCAATACAGTTCTCCAATACTGGTATCAAAACAACTACAACGTAACATAATGGATCGAATCAGCATTTGTCTTGTTCTATCCTGCTCCTTCGTGTGAACTTAGGTGTGGACGATATTCTCCTTTGCTAGTTACAACGTAAATGTGCGTGCAGATGGATCGAGACGCGGGTGGCAATTGAGGACCGGCATACTGTGGTATGGTCATGTGAATATCCTGTCTTGTACGAAAATCAAGTGTGTTGCTCTTAACACATAATCTTTTGACCGTTGGAAACAAGAAGGTATCTATCAAAACACCAAATGCAAGATTTTTTCCAATATAAATAATATAAAAGTTTATGGATGTTGATAAAAAGGCCTGCTATCTGAACAGCAAATGTACGATTGGATAATAATAAACACCGATGTACCAGATAGAGGATACTTCAATACACAGAATGGGCCGCAGTCAAAAAATACACTGGACTGATTTTCCTTCACTCAGTAGAAGGCCATTTGCTGAAGACCATGTTGAGACATGTTCAAGGCCAGCCTTTAGTACTTGGAGATGTGTCTGACTTTTGAGAGGGTGGCCAACAACCATATCATCAGCATATTTAACAAACAAGCATTCATTTGGCGATCGTAGGTCATCAGTGTGGAGGGAGAAGAGATGAGGGGTAAAGATAGATCCTTGAAGAACTCCACAGTTGTTGGGAAGGACTTTGGAATTTCGCTTTCCGCCATGAACGAATTGAGTGTGGTAGAGCCGAGAGAGCCGCATGCAGGATCGTATTAAAGGCTGACAAGTAGTCGAGTAAAGCGCATCCGTATGCACGGAAGCCCCTATGTAAATATCTTACAGCAGAATGAACTACCGGAGCAGCAGCGTCTAGTGTATTACACCTAGCCTTATACGCAAATTAGAAGGGATCGGAAAATTGGAAGAAAATGGTGTGATTATGTCTAAGCCAACTCATTCTGCAAGTTTAACTAGTGAAGGAGAGCAGGCTATTGAAAGAAAGGATTTCGGACCAGAAGAAGAAGGTTTTTTCGGAATGAGAGTGATTCTCACTGATCTCAACTAAGTAAGAAGCTTAGAATTCATGAAGGACATCTTGATGAGGTGTGTCAACACAGGGGCTAAACGAAATGAGCAGGATTTCAGGAGAAACGGTGAGATCCCATCTGTCCGTGCAGCTGTTGAAGCTTAACCCTTTTTTGGATGTTTTAACACTGTTTCCCCAGACCTAGGAACAAAGACGCTTGGTACTAAGGAAATGGCGTTTGTCGGAAGGTAAGAGGATATGAGAGTATGGATGAAGCTTGCATTTAAACAATATAAGTCTTAGCATCTACATGTGCTAGTGTATTTCGTTGACCAGTGAGACGCTCAAGACCCTTCCAAATCTCGTCCGAGGAGAGAGGAGATGAAGAGGTAAAATATGTAAAAAGCAGACTAACCAAAATATCGTTAAGCCTGCAAATCGCATTCTTTATTAGGTCGTTCATTTCCTTTAATCAATCTCGTAGACCCAGCTTGTAGAACAATTCCTTTTGGCGTGTCAAAGTTTTTAGGTGGGGAGAAGAGATTCTGTCAGCTCTAACGAAAACAGTGTCAAGAGGACAACAGACGGTAAAAATGTCGGTTAAAAAGTCAAGATGGCTAGAGCATGACTTGAACTTCAAGTGCTAAAGAAGGGCAGAACAGTTGTCAGGTATGTCGGTCTGAAACAAAGAAATAGTATGTGGGGACATGTCTCAAAGACTTAGTTTCCTCTCGGGTTTTGCCAACAGCCCTTTATTAGAACTACAATAGATGGTAAGCAGGCCCAATTACACAGAACGATCTATGCCTGACAACCAAGCTCTATTTTCGACCACATAAAGCTTGGGATGGTTGGACCGTATGTGATCAATGAGGGCATCAGCACGAGTGTTGAAGGTAACGAAGTCGTCAAAACCTAACAATATAAGGGGACGAAGATTTACACGGTTGAAATCACCACTTAAACTAATGACATGTTCGCAAGACAGAACTGCAAGTTTTAGGAAAAGAAAATCAAATGTAAATGTTGACATAAATAATGCCTTTCGAATTACTTAAAAATCGAGGCAAACGTACCACAGCAATAGCGTCTATTAAGTCATCCGGACGAGGAAATCCGGGCTTACATTATGCGAATCCTTGCTGGTTTACAAAGACAGCCACTCCACCACCACTGCTGCTGGATAAGGATTTTCTGTCCGATCGAGAACAAAAAAATTCCGGCTGAGTGATGAGTTGCGACTCAATATCACTATTACGCCAAGTCTCATGTAGACAGATAACTGCAGACTTACACTTCTCTCTTTCCAACATAACTGCCGATAACTCGACACTCTGATTAAATAGGGATCTGCAATTTGTCGAGATAATTCCAGGATGTGTCATACCATTCAGAGGCTTACATTTATTTCCTTGCTGCCAACCTCAATGATGCCTTCTTTTTCATGTGGTCATCCTACGGAGAATTGTCGACATTGGTGAATTGCAAATGCAGCATCTGATAATTGTAATAAGCCCCAAATTAAAGTTAACTAACTTAACGAAGACATCTCTGATACGTAGAACACCAAGGTCCAGGTTGTGGGAACATAACAGGTTTCATGATGTAAATCACCCTTAATACGTAAAAGCGATTTGCGAATCTAACTAGTCCACGCTGGTAAAGCTTTATTCATATGGGGCCAAGGGGAACTATCGGCTCTCTATTGTGCAGTATCTTAACACTATTTGGGGATGAGAAGAAATCAGTTAAATCTTTCATACAACGAGCCACAGGATATACCGTGATATTTTTAGCTCATACTATTCTGATTCGGAAAATCTGCATCTTTAATTAATAATTTCAGAAGATAAATTGGCCAACATACGTTTATTTTCGATAATTTCTCGTCAGGCCTTTACATTTATATGGTAATGAAATTAATAAACTATGGTGGTTGGTGGACAGATAAGTGTTCTCGTTGTCACGGTGGGGAGGGGGGAGGGGGGAGGAGGAAGGGGGGTTGGGGGTGGAGTCGGGGAAGTTGAGGTCAGAATATCAATGTCTAGACGGCCCGGCATCCACGACCGCTGACAAGATGTGCGTTCCTGGATAGGGGACTTGTTCGTCTTTGCGGGTCCCGTTTCGGAGGCCAGTGATCCGCTGCAGCTTGTCGTGTTACCTAGTTTCGCCATGGCAACTGGGGCGCCGCGACGAACCTCTTTTGGGTGCATAGCAGCGGTCTGCGTAGCTTGAAGACGGTGACCTCTTCCGTCGCCAACAGACGCTGCCCGATGAGTTTTGAGTAGAAACTTGTCAATCACTCGAAAGGCCTCTTTGGCATCCACGCAATGGTTTGAGACTACCAGGTGCGCTAAGATTGAACTGTTAGCACCTTTAAGTTTGCCCTGATGGCGGCGACCTCTTCCGTCGCCAAGAGACGCTGCCCGAGGAATTTTTAGCAGCTTAATGGCACCTTGTAAATTACTCGAAAGGCCTCTTTTGAATCCACGCGATGGTTTGAGACCACCAGGTGCGCTAAGATTGAAATGTTAGCACCTTTAAGTTGACCCTTCCCTAACAACGCGGGTATGTGTTCATCTGTCCGCCAACTATCATAGTTTATTCATTTCATTACCATATAAATGCAAAGGCCTGACGAGAATTTAGCGAAAACAAACGTATGTTCACCAATTTACCTACTGACACTTTCATTATACAAAAAGAACTTTAAAATTTTCAATGGGAATTATCGCAAAATTAATAAAGAATTTTCACAACGGTTCGTGTGTAATTATCGCGGTTTATCAGTAAAATTACGAAAAGTAGAAACAAACTTCCACAAACCTACTGCAAGTCAGATTAGTATACACGTGTTGCAATTTTACCATACGGAACTATGTACATATTACACATCCTTTTATAAAAACCATATAAAATCAGTTTGATTTGCTTTTAAGACTTAATCAAGTAAATAACTCTAGATGGTATTTTTGACGAGGCTGCGAGCGGCTGCCAATTAACAAAGTTGAATGTCGACAAATTGCGATGTGTGCCTGTAAAGAACTGATTAGACGAAACTTCAATTCTCATAGACACAGTTCAGCCTTCGTTACAACAAGCACATCCTATTTGACAAGCACGGCCCTTGGCAATTTGTTGACATTCATTGGCTCGATGTTGGCTAGTATATGCTAACCAAATAACCTGGGAGACTGTTTTGTATACACTCACGAAGAAGATGTGGTTGAAAGTGGCGTGTTTGTCTGCGTTTGCATGCTGTGTTTCTAGCTGCTTCAATCCGTTTGGTGAGTCATCCATTCTCAATATATTGCCGCCTCTTGTTGTGTCAAAAAGCCTTAGGGTATTCAATAATCCCCTGAAGTTAAAAAAACAGTTATGCATCCGAAATAGATCTGAAATGTTCCATTTATTATCGTTGTACTGGATAGAAATGAATACTGTACAAAGCAATTAAATTTTGAAATGAAGAACAATCAATAGCTATCTGACGTAGACGCCAATTGGCCACTGCAGTCTATGTAAGCCTGCGCCAACCGTTGCCCGGACCAGCGGAAATCGTAGATATACGGCTAGCAATTACAGTGCTGTGTTGTCAGAAGAGGCTGGCACAAGCCCTTACACTTCCCTGGCCAACACCGACGCCAGGTGGCAATCAAAATTCGCCCACTAGCCACTACGGGCAGTCGCTCATCCTAAACGCCCATCTAGCATACTTGGACATACTCCGCAGTGGCCAATCAGCATCCATGTCAGACTGTTATAGATTTATGATTGATTTTTCTACATGTTCAAACTTTAATTGTTTTGTACAGTTTTCTTTTTCTTTGCCAATGTTTGGACAGAGCTATTTGTTTATCAAACAAACAGTGAAATCATAGTGTAACTAGAGGAGTTCCAAGGGAAACAACTACCAGCTGACAATTCCTTTATTTTTTTATTGACAGCCATAGTGAGTTGGGTGATACGCACCCATGCTCACTGGTTTCTCATCTGTGGCTAAAACGATGATGGCAGAGAAGCTTCCACCATCAGAACATGGTAATAGAGATCGCTTTCAGCTTATTGATTATATTCGACATTGGAAAAATAAAATCTGTATGCTCGAAGGGCACTTAAAAGAAAACTGATGCTTAAATATCCGTGTCCATAAGTGAATGACTGATATAAAAACCCGGGGGATTGGGGTCTGCACGGCTGATAAATCAGAATCTCTTCTTATTAGGGAGCATTAAAACGTAAAAACTACCGATGTCGTATAGCTCATATTGTGATATTATTGCACCTTTGATGACAGGGGACCTTTTTACCTAAAAAAGACCACTTTTCACAAGAATCAGACGAAAAGAAAGCCAATACCTCTAGTACCCTGTAGGTGTCCGTTTGCTTATCAAGCCATTATATCCGTCTTAACGCTTTCTTTTGTTCATCCTTTCGCTCTCTCTCTCTCAGGTGATAGAAAGTGTCAAAAAACCGGAGGCTTTGTTGATCTCACAGATTTTGTTGAAAACAGCCTTAGAAGATTGTTCCCGCTGACATTATGGAGACATATACCGAAAATGCAAATTGTTGAATTTCGAATGGACAACCTGGCATCAGTAGAAATAATGGACTGTGATAGGACGCATGTTTTACGCGAAGGAAAGTTATTTAAATATCACTGTTTGGCTGAACTCCGCCAAGTGTCCGTCAGTGTTGCTCTAAAGGTAAGAACACATATGCGAATCGGAATAACGTACTCTTTTTGCAACTGAGAATTTTTACTTACTCATAACTCACATATTCTGTGCCCTAGCCAACGTTCCTTTGCCTGCATTCTCAACTGGACTGGCGACTTTAAATTTTAGATAGAAGAGGCAGACGGTCTGAAGTTGAAACTGACATTTGAAGAGCAAACGATTCTACAGGTCAGGTTAGCAGGCGTACCCGTGAGGCCAGCGGTAACCCATTATTATGGAGCCGACCAGGACAAAACATTTCGTTTGACGGGCCTCACTTTCCCCAACCTGACTCAACTGGTCAACGAGACTTTGGACGCATCAAGCGATAGGTCGTTTGCAGTGTGGCGTCTGACGTTGGTGAAAAAGCTGCCAACTTTTACGCAAGATGCATTTCAGAGCAAGCCTACGATAAATTGTGCAATTGATTAATAAGTAAGATAGATCCTCATCCTTAAATTTTGGTTCTTTTGACAGGCATCATTTGCACTATCGGTTTTAGGAAATTCAATATTAACTCTTCTGACGAGAGAACCGCGATATATTTTAAGTTTTGAATATGAATTCCGCAGAAACCTGTTTTTTGTGGATGGATATTTAATCGGCAGTGGTTTTATGATAGCTTTTGAAATTTACTTTATACCCTAACTCTGCAAACTGCTGTCTTTGATCTGAAACATGGAATGGGATCTGATAATTACAGTGCTCTGAGTACAGCTGGTGAGAAAACCATAAACATCTTAATGCTTTGCTGGACTGACGGAACATATACTTGCAAAAAAATTGCTACTATTCGCTTTAACGCGTACAAATTAGATAATTATGTACAATTTGATCCTCAGTCGAATAGTAGTTTGAATGCCTTTAGGAAAACTAAGAAATGATGATGGACGGCATTAGGCACATTAAAAATGTACACGAAGTGTACGAAGTACAATGGGTTTGTTATGATCAATAAAGTTTTCGTGATAATCCCCAAATTCCGGAGATGTAAAAAACTATAATTAAAAAGTCTAAATTTGAATATTTTATTTACCTTAACATCTTACATAACTGCATTCGTTATATAAAATGATCTTTTTGAATTAATGTTTTGTACTGATTAAAATTATTGTGTTTATTTATTGAATATTGTTGTATAGATTCTGGCATCATTGTCTTCGTTTTCAGTGTCTTCACTAATAAATCGATAAAGTGCGCCTCAGTTCAACGTTCACATCAATTTTCATGACGAAATTTGACTTGGTGTTTTAGTATATATTTAGTAGCGATATTAAGATTCATTCAGTTTATTGAATTCGTAGAAATCCGTAGTTAAATCGTATTTTTAGTTAGACTTATTAAGATAAATGGCCATAAATGTAGGGGAACTTGAGAGCAGTCTCATACCGAAGGAATTATCTATGCTATTACGTTAGGTAGAACTAAAATGCACGTAAATGTTGATTATACTATGAAGGAACTTCAAAATAAGTCAAATAGGTACAGAAAATACCCCTTTCAGAACTAAAAACATTTTGACCGAAATTTTTCAGATTTAAGTGAAGCCAAGTTAAATGGATCAAATTTATTTGCAGTAAAATTGGAGATTTGTATTTTAAAAGTTATGTTAAGCTATCCTGTGAAGTTTTTTGTACAAAAAACAGTAGCAGTGAAGTGTTCGTTTCAGTGCACAAATAACGCACAAATGTTATTGCACAAACACACAATGTCCAATTTGATAACGCGAATTTAAGACAAAAAAGACCTTATTGAATTTAAGTTGTTTAGAAATATAGTTTTTTGTGTACTTTACGTGCATCTTTTGCATTATTTATAAACGTCATTGTCAGATAAATAATAAGTATTTCAAAAATGGCAATGTATATGGCCATTTTTTGCATTTGCGAGATTATATCAGAAAGTTTAATGAATCTGCTCATGCGGGAAATAATCCATCATAAGAAGAAAAGGAGTTTCTTTCGACTACAGTCAAATCAAATCGTTAATCTTCAGGAAACTTGAAAAAAATACTCAAAATTCTGAAATTTCATTCTTACATTATTTTTGAAAAAGTTAATGTACAGAGACGTTCGTCAGCCGAATATCTAATCAAAACATTTTACTAGAGGTAACCTTTTTTAAAAAACATTTTACTTATCTTCGGAATAGAATTTTCACTAGTCCACTGCGGACATGATTCACTCTCGACAATTTGGTTTGCTGTTTTGAGATATTACTTCATATCAGCAAAGTTACCATGAAAAAAATGAAATTAATATCGAAAACACTGCCCACAGGGAGTTAAAAGCAGACGCGCAAATAGTTATCTTGCCTGCCCACAAAAGCCGATCAAAGGTTGTGCTCGATAAGGTTGACGACAAAAACAAAATTAAAACGCTCCTTCACGATCGAGAGTCTTACAAAGTCAGTAACACCGCTGGCCTAAAACCACTACTGTCAAAAGTGAGCAAAACCCTGGGTCGACTTAAGCAAGAAAAGGTCATCACTATCAAGGACTGGTATATGGCGAAGCCAACCGAAGCGGCCATGGCATGGTCCTACGGTCTCCCAAAATTACAGAAGCCAGACGTACCTCTAAGGCCCCTTGTGTCCGTCCGAGGCACGCCAACGTACGGGCTGGCAAACTGGCTTTTCCGGAAGCTGAAGTTCCTTACGGTGGGCTCACAAACGATTCGGCAGAACAATCTCTAGAAAAAATCAAAACGATCAGATTTGAACCCGGAAAATGATGGTGTCATTCAATGTCATCTCACTGTTAACGACCATACCACAGGCCCTGGCTGTCAAAACAATCCGGGACCTTCTACGACAGAAGGATGAGAAAATGGAAAGTCAGCCCACAACTCAAGACCTCATAGAACTCAGAGAACACCGTCTCAAGACCTTCACATTTCAAAAGACCACATATGAGCAAATGAAAGGCACCCCCAATGGGGTCCCAGACCTCCGGGGTCATTGCCAAGGTGGTACTACAAAAAACTCGAAATACGGCTATTTGAAGCGTACGATCCCAAATTTTGGGCACAATACGTTAAAGTTACCTTTGCTATCATCAACTAGAATAGTATCGACAACTGCATAGACCGATTGATTTCTATCTTTCCCGATCTACAGTTCACAATGGAGGAAGAAGTGGAGGACATACTTCCTTTCTTAGACGTTCTCGTCTGCAACCAAAAAGACGGCAAAATGGCGACTTCTATCTACCGTAAACAACAAACACTCCACAGATATTGAGTTCCAATAGCAACCACCCGTTGTAACACAAGTGAAGTTGCCTACGCACGTTATACCGCCGAATCGATACCCACTGCAGTACGCTGTCCACCAAACGAGACGGAGCAAAGGTGCTCTGGCAGCTTTTCAGAGCTATCGGCAATCCACGAGCGTGCACTTAACGGAGTCAGCAAACCAGCAAAACCACGGACAGAGGAGATTTGCTCACCGAAGTCCTGGCGGAGCATTCCGTACAAGAAAGGGGTATCTGAAACCGTGACTAGATCCTTCGCGCCTCTCGAAGTAGGAGTAGCTTACAGGCCCGCCACCACAATTCGGCAACAAGTAATGCGCCCAAAAGACCCTATACCGAAACAAGAAACATCGGGCGTTGTCTACCGACTTCATTGTAGTAGCGGGAGGTGAAATTACGTCGGAGAAACCAGCCGAAAACTTAAAATGCGAATTCACGAGCATCAGCAGTTTAGAGATAGGCAAGACTCAAAGTCGGAGGTAGCCGCCCATGTTGCAAAGGTCGGGCACGTCTTCAATTTGTAGGCCGAGGTGACGATCACACGCCAAGGCAGATTAAAGAAGCTTGGATGTCGACCGACTGTTCGGTTAACCGCCACATAAATTTGCCGATCCCCTTTGTTGTGTTAAGAACATTCTTATCAAAGGATGGTCACGACATGGAACAATCGGAGCCCTCAACCCCTGATCCCCTCAACCGACTTATCTCGGCGGCAGACCACGGTGAGGCAGAGGGAAGCCCAACAAACACTGACGCCCCGACTGCAGACAGCCTCAACACAGAACGTACAGCGGGGTACGGTTAACAGGCTGCGGGTACGACCGATGGTTACCAGAGGACAGGCGACGGTGAGACGAGGGGAAGCCAAACCAACACTGACGCCCCGGGCGCAGACAGACTCAACGCAGAACACACAGCGGGGAACGGGTACCACACAGAGACGCAACCATTGCAGAGCGGCTCGACCTGAATTGGCTACCTACGCCCACGGACGAAAGAAGCTGCATACATCGAGAGCCAGGAACCGGAGTATTCACTCTCTGAAGATGGATAGTCGAGATAACTATTCGAAACGTCAGACCACACATATACCTCTCCCGGTGAGCGCTCTTTCTCCTGCTGACTGCTCTTTATGTTTATCTTATTTTAAAGGTTTTGGTGTAAAAGTTGAACAGATGAAAAATGTATAAATTTATCAATGAAGACAGCAAAAAAGAAGAAAATTGTGACACACTTTTTTCCGCGACATTGAAATAAAACTGATAGAATAATAGTAAAAAGTACAGAATATTTTTTCTTAAAACGTTCATCCGAGATAAAGAAAATGTTTGCAAAAATTGATCAAATAATTTTCTTATAACTTACCATTTTGAACGTACTTTGATTTAGTATTTGGCCGACCAATTTCTTAATAGCATAGGAATTTTCTTCAATGTGACACTCCTCCCAAATTCGCCGAAGTTAATGGCCAATTTTCTTATTATACCAAGCCAAGTGTCATGATGAAAAATGCACGGTCTTTAGCGAGAATTGTACAACTTTAGCCTTTTTCAAAGTGAAGGAATGAAAGAAAACGAATGACGTGTTTAAGCCCTAGACAATCACACTCGAAACAGAAATTTACAGAAAACTGACTTGTTTCTAACTTAAGAGCAAACAAAACCTCTAGTTCCGTTATAACTTATTGTAGACAGGCCAACGAAATCGACGCCTTAAAGTTGGTCAGGCACAGAGACCAGACTTATGTTACTGGATCTTAACGGGGGATAAACAAATGCGTATTATGTGTAGAAGCGTCATATGTTGTTTTTTGGAAAATCTAAGCAATAACAGATTGCGTGTTGCGGTGATCTGGGGATAAAAGTTATTTTAGTAAGCAAATGTGAATGAATTCTATTTTCGTCTGTACACTGGCATGTAGAAGGCGTAATTTAAACCAGCAGTATTCCATTTAAGTTTGCATGTGTATATATTATGAAGGTTGGTTCTAACTCTGATAGGTTTTAAATGTCTAAGGTATAAATCCGATAGTTATGTGTGCGTTCGAGCTAATTAGGGCTGCGTGCACTGACAACTAAAATTATTAGAATATGGTATGCACAGATCTGTAATATGTCCGAATGCAGTAATGTCGTGACCAGAAATGCTTGGTTCAGGCAAGTGATCCTCGCCAACATCCTTAATCGAACAATTGCTCAAATAGAGGGAAAGGGTGTCAGGTGGATTACCATTGGGAAATGGTATGAAGATCACTTTTATGAAGTGCAGCTTTATGTCGCGATCTGACTCTTTATATCGATATACAACTTTTAAATCATCAGCAAACATGAAGTAACCTACCATAGTGAAATAAATCATAAACACAGTAGGCACGAAAGCAAAAAATTGTGGGCCATGTAGGGTACCCGGAAACGTGGCTTAGAAAACATGGAAAATGAGATGTCGTTGTGTGTGAGCCTACCAGTGCGAGGATATTCTGTTCAGCAGCTTCCTACCTATCCAGGAAGAAGCTGGTGTTAACAGGAAAATATAGTTTTGAACAAGATTAAAGGCCTTAGTGAAATCAACAAGGACTATACAAGGGAAAACCACTGTATCTATGTTGTAGCATATATTCAACAAAAGGGAATTGATAGTTGCCACAAAACGCGTCATCCTCTTTTTAATAAAGGGCTCCAAGATGTTCAACGCTGTAGGGAATTTATTTATTGCATTTATCTCGTCAAATGACTTCAATCGGCAGTGCCTGCATTGAGGCACTATGAGCAATTCCATCCATAAAATAGGGAGTTTTGCTTTTAACAGCAAGATTGGGTAGCTTACTCAGAAGCTCGCGAAATGTATCATTCGGTTAAGCTTTTTGGACGCTGACCGCGACGTTATCTGTTTGTGCACGATGAGGTTGGCGAAACCACCGAACGGCTACCGCCACGGTTCTGAGTCTAGAAGCCGTAGTTTCAATAACTGTATCAGTCCAAGCGCAGAGGTTTGCAATCGGAGTGACCAATCATTCAACGCTCTGGATAAGCATGAATTGAAGCTATCAGCCGTAGACTGAATATCAACTGTGGGATTTCCTACGGTGGCATGAGGTGCGGTGTGCTGCGCTTTTCGCTGCCCATATAATGTGAGCGAAAAGAGATTCACAAAATGTAACGAAGGGTGTCCAAACACGATTATCTGAAAGGCCAACAGTTTTCGACAGAAGGAACCTTAAGCCTGCCGATAGATCAGTACGCAGAACAGAAGTCTCGTTCTGTATATCGCAAGGATAGGTTTTCTATGCGGCCTACGATAGAGCCAAGCACACCTGATCATTGACATCAATCGTTTTCTTACGGGAAACAAACGAAAAATCAGTGGATGCAGACCTTTGTCATGTGTCAATACAAGCATTAACATCCAAACATGGGCATAAATAATACAAGTCTTTAAAATAAAAAAACGTGTCGGTAATTTGCACGTATTTGCTGATCAGCAATGGTCGAAAAAAGCTATATTTTATGGAAATCATGTAGTCCGCTTCCAGTTCTAGTGTAAAAGGGAAAAACCGTTGTCTCAAAGAACGATAACTCACAGGACTTTTTTTCGAGGAACCCCTCTTGGGTCGCATTTAGCAGTTTGTTCTCTGTCAGATGATGCATCATCTTTCGTTTGCTTATGGTCTTCAAGTTATTCGATGCTGTGGGAAATGTATTTATTGGACTTGAGTCGTCAAATAACGTCTGTCGGTCGTGGTTGGCTGTAGGTAACATGACCGATTCCGTCCATAAAGTGGAAACGTTTAGCTTTTAAAAGCATGATTACATAGCCGAAAAAGAAGACCCGTAAATACATGACTCACCTCAACATATAGGAATCTGACTAAGAGGCCATCGTGTCCCGGATTATGAAATTGACATAAACGCCAAACACCTACGGTCACATCCCAGAGAATAAAAGTTACAGCTTCAAGAACGGTGCACGTTCAAGCCCGGATGTTTGGATTTGAAGCGACCGAATTAATGAAGCCTTCTCGATAGGAAGGGATTGAAGTTATCAGCCATCAACCGAGCATTAGGGTTCCCTTGGGGGTCCTCAAGTTTAGGATACTGTTTTTTTCTCTGCATTTTTACTGTTCACGAACAGTGTTTCGGAATATTTAACAGAGTGTTTCCGGCAAAGAGGACCCCATCGGCTGACAATTTTCATTTTCACCCGATAATATATTAAGCTGGTAAAAATACAGTATGATCAACGGCACAACGGAAGTCTCTTTTTGTTAATATGTGAGAGCCTACGCAGCCTACGGGAGGTAGAATACATCCCTGATATAAAATATTATCTTATGCGGAACAAAACGAGAAATAAGTTGATCCATAAAACATGCCAGTATTATCCCCGTATTTGCTGATCGGCAATCAGGAAAAGTAAACTATACTTTTGGAGAACGTAAAGCCTGCCTCCAATCTTACTTAAGTACCAAATGTGACATGGGTATAACTCAAAATGGCGTATAAATGTGACACTGACAATTGTTGGCAACCTCTGCAGAAAAATAGATCGTGAATTGTTGATCGTTGAGTGGGAAAATTGTTTACCTGACACCACATACTGATATCTACGATCCCACATGCGTTCTTGAACTTTGAAGGACCGGAAAGTGGAAACCATTTAACTTTGGCTCGACTGTGAAGGTGTTTTAGCCTAAACTTTCAACATGCCACTCGATTATATCCCTAAACTGGACGACACGAACTGCCCTTAAGACATCCTACTCAAGAAGTATGACTGAATTATATTCGTTTATACATGATTTTTGTTCCAGCAAATGTTAGATTCATTCAAAAAGGCAGACCAACTCCATTTTTAATAAAAAACCTAATCGTATTTTTATTTAAACTTAGAATACCGTTTTCTCAGATTTACAGTTGCCGAGTATGTAATAAGGTGCCATACGTAAATAAGAAGTTATATTGATTATATGTGTTTTCTAGAAAACATACAATAATCGCGATGGGCATTGCAAATTATCAAAGACAATCCTTACCACTTATGTCATATATTTTTACAGAATGTGATTGTTTTAGGTAGCCACATAGGAGCTCGTTCCAGAATCGCTTATCGTGATATTACTGAAGAAGCTTGATAGAATGTTTTCGCAAATATTGTTTGCTAGAAATCAAAAAAATTCCAGAATTTTGGGCGACATAACATACGGAAGGGAACAATGGTGACCCTAGTTTTGTGATTAATTAATAAGATTAGACGATTTATGATGAGACTTCGTTTATCGACGTTTGGCGTCTCACACTCGTCCTTAAGGGAAAAATATAAACAGTTTTACTTTAAAAAGCCTTTGCCTTACTTAATTATGTCAGGCCTGTGCCTGTGCATGTGCCTGTGCCTTGAACGCGGTTTGTTCAAATTCGAAGATAAGTGAAGCTTTATATAAATTGATTTATATAAGAGAAGAAACGACTCAAAGTCTTTGGTTTTCTTAAATAAAATATCAGTAAGTAACAGTTGACTATCTTAGCCAAAATCTGCTACCAAACTCCTTTGTTGATTTGGTCAGATATTGTCCTCTGTTTCATAGAACGCTGTACAAATCATTTGTTTTGTACTTCTAGTATTTTATAGTTTACTTGTCAAAAACACATAACGTAGACATACATTTAGCATTCAAAAATCCTTTACAGGAAAATTTTATTAGAAACAATGACCGACGCGAAAGTTGTTGTGGATCAAATCGATCTGTCAGCCCTCTTAAATTTAACAAACTTTATTTAAAAGTATGAACCTGTATTTAAGATTCTTAATTCACTTCTGGACTCCAATTCATTTGAAAGCAACTTCACGAATTTACCTCAGATTGAGTCTGTAGTGCATTTAGTATCAACAGAAGTTTCAGATAGATCAAAACGTAGCTGTAATATAATCTTCCGCAACTTTCCTCAAACGAGTAATCCAATGGTAGCAATACAAAGCGTTTTTCAACAATGTGGGATAAGTATAGGCATAGTGTCTATAAAAAAGACTAAATTCGCGAAGTAAAACAAACCGATTTTGCTTACATGTTCTTCCCACGCCGAAGCTCAAATGCTACTACAAAACTCTGAAATAAATAGGAGTTTCCGGAGTTTTAAAGCATATATAGGCCCTGACTTGACCCCAATGCAGCGCAGACAAGTTTTTTACAAAGACAAAGGGCGTAAACAAAGTCAGCCGCATATAGTCGTTGAGGACGGAAACACTCCACAAAATGCTACTTCAGAGGAACAATTAACGAGTTCCTCTTCATCTGGGAAGGAAAACGAAAACGATCAACGTAGCATCAGCTTAGATGACTTGAGAGCGACTTCTTCATATTTTAGTAATGACAAACCGAAAGCAAATAATAAACCTGCCGAAGCAATTAAGGGAAAGAATAAAGTCCAAACAAAAAGACCCCGAAATAGTACAACCCCATTAGACATGACCAACACTTATCCTGAATGTAATCAAGATACACTGATAAATAACAACACACGTCTGAACATGTCCATAAATAGCAATACCAGTCCTAACTCAAGGAACCAAAGTAGTAAACCAGTGTTAGATTATCTCCCCCGAACAACCAAGAATAGACCACCAGTCCCAAACAGAATTTCATATCAAAACGAATATCCGTATTTAAATGCACACCCTAAAATGACACCTAACCCCTTCTCTCAACCCATTTATCCTAGCCCATACACAAGACGACCACCGCACACCCACCCCTTTCAATATAACACACACAATCAAATCCCACCTCGCACAACACCATACCCTCCGATAAATACACAATGCCATCGAATTTCACCACTCTCATCACCAATTTTTCCCAATCATGCACAATTCGCCACAAATAGTCCAACACCACCATATTATCCACCAATCACACAATTTCAGCACATGAGCCCTCAACTCAATCAACCAGGTAATAGTAATCCATTTTTTCACAACAGATTCCAGCTTTTGTATCCGACACCATAAGTGTTGCTCTTAATAATGCTAGATCGATCGTAAACAAAGTTCCACGACTTAAGACTTTTATTGACACACACAATCCCGATATAGTCTTTTTAACAGAAACATGGGTAAACGAATCAACCTCCAATGCTTCACTTTTTATAGCAAACTACACCTTCTATAGACAGGACCGTGCAAATAAACGAGGAGGAGGTTGTATGATCTACATTAGATCTACCATAGAACAGAGTGGCTTTGAGGTTCTTCAGGAGACGTTCAATGGCGAAGCATGCTTCGCTATTATAACATCCAAGACCCTTAAAAGCATTCTAATTGGATGTTTGTACACCTCTCCAGAATATAGTAATGATGACACTGGTCTTACAAATCTACTAGATATTCTATCGAATATCCAAACCGAATATAAGATAATTGCAGGAGACTTAAACCGTCCAGAAATAAACTGGACAGAACTATCAGCCCCATCCAGACATGATGAATTATTATCATCAATTGTGTTTCATAACTGGACGCAAATAATAAGCAAACCAACCAGGGGAAACAATA
>JAYGXS010000008.1:117490-138111 GCA_036362985.1 Ligula intestinalis | reverse complement strand
AATTTGTCGTTGCTCATCTTGTCAAGTATGAAACGAGGCAGGGAGCCAGTCTTGAAAATTTAATAAATAAACTTACCTTGCTGTCCCAAAGAACGTCTTTCCATCAAAAAAATAATTTTAATGTCATGATCGAAAATCCTTAGGAATACGTGAATGGATAGGGATAGGCTAACCGGTCTTCCTCTCCATTTCTGCAAAGATCTGACCTCCAAGGTAAGACTGTGTAAACATTACTTAAAATGCGCGCCTAAGTATTTTCTGATCATAGAGTCGTTCCCTGCTAACCTGCGTCGTACGCAAACTGATCTTTTGGCCGACCGATGCTCCTAGGTTAATCACTTTTTCGAAAGTGCCGCGCTGCCTAACGTAATGTGAAGCAGGCTTGGGAAAAGTCTCTCTATCTCTCTTCACCGCTTACCATGTTCCCAACACAAAGCAATGTCGAAACGACGGGAGACCGATTAGCGTGCTTCCATTCTTCCTCAATCGGATGGTGAAATGCAGTGGACTACCTATCTGATGAAATCTGAGGATTTTTAGGGAGGAGAGCACTGTTACGGAAACGTAGCTCATGTTGCAGCAATGAAGTTATGGTCGTTCTTCTAAGTAGGGCATATTCCGATTTAGCAAGGAATATTTCGTGGTTCAGAAATACCAGCTATTTTATAAAATTCCGAAAAAATGGAAAATCAGGCATTCTAGGTAAACTTAACTTTTAACTGAAGAGTAAGCATGTTCATGCAAGAAAAAATCCCGAGTGAATGAAGCAGAAGTCGGATAAATATAGCTTGTCCTATCGAGTGATTGCAAGTTGATGTTTGTGCAATATTTTGCCCAGGCTTTTGCCCGTTTCTCCAACATACCTCAAATACCTTGTCTTTATTCGATGGCCAGGTGCAACTGCTCGAGCATGAATTCGTCTTTGAAAAAGCGAGGGTGATTGGCAGGACCAATAAGAAAATGGCCAGGCTAGTGCTGTAAAGTTGATCCTCTACTGGCACAATCAACAGAGCTATCGACTTAAACTTTGCCTACCAGACGCTTCGCACAAGGCTCGGTTCAAGTCGGTCAGGGCTAGTAGGGCAGACTAGTTGGCAGAAAAAAGAGCAAATGTCCACGAAAAATAGGGGTGGAGGTCAGAGGTCACGCGACCAACACCCAAAACTGTCTCACCTTCGCAACCGCGAGGCAAAGGACAACCCAAGTGAACAGCAACGAGTGATCAGTCCACCGGGTGACGTGAGAGAGCCCAGCAATCGTATTGTCTCGTCTACAACTACGCTGACCGCAGAGGGGACGAAGGTCACGCAAACCCACCAGCAGCCAACGTCCGGTAGACCAAATGTGGTCAGTAGCGAACGGGCAGGTAAATGTTCACACGTCCAACACCGATATAATTTGAGGCAGACGGCAAGGCTGGCTAACTCAAGACCACCAGATGCAGCTTCCATAACACACTGACGATGGCAACAGGAATGTTTTCAAAATGTCAGGTCAACTATAATTTTGTCCATGAGCCCGCCCCCTCTTATTCTTCCTTACATTTGGATATGATGAACGCGATAACATATTTGGAACCCGAATCTCTAGGCATATACGCTTATTTATTCTGCTTGGAGGTTAGGCGTGGGAGGAAGCATGATAGAGCTGGGCCTGACTGTCGGAAGAACTTGATGGAATTGGTCTTTTGAACGTTATTCTGACAAACGTTTTAAAAAATGACACGGTGGGAAGGGTGTCTACGGCTCCCCGTATACAGATGCTGCGCGTCCAAGTAATATGAGTGGCCCTGTGCATAATTCCTGCAAGGTTAAATATTTCTTAACCCATCCTAAACTCAACACAAGCCCTAAAATTAACCGTAACCATTACCGAAATCTTAACCCTAAGTCCACACTTGACATTAACTCTCATTTTAACTTGCCCTCAGGTTAACCCGACTCCTTGCCCTATTTATCCTGGAATTCATGTCCTTTTTAGGGGCGTCATCTGAGTCATTTGGTAGTATTAGGCAGATAATAATACCGACAAAGACAGGACAGATTGGGATAGCCATTAGTGGCTTATTAGCAGTCAGCAGTCAGTTACACCTGGCCTAAGTGGTACACCACCCGAGCATTGAACTAGCGACGGTTTTTGAGAATTTAACACCCTAACCATTGAGCCAAGAGCTCATTGTCTTGTCGTTTTAGGTCAAGGGATATTGACACTCGTTGATCAACGTTCACCCAACCACTAACGGAACTCATCTGTCCCACTCTGCCTAAGGCCTCGGCAGAAGCCCCGTAGCAACTGTTAGCATAGACAGATTTTATTGCCGGCAAAGCCAAGGGTGACAGGAATGGCCATTTCTGGCTTATTATCCCTCATCAGCAAGTCATACCCACCCAAGCCTCGAACTAGCGACTTTTATGATCATAGTCTAACATCCTGCTACGGCCCCGATAGCAGCCGTAGCATTTGGTAGTGTAGGCGGATTACATTGCCGGCAAAGACAAGGGAAACTGGAATGCCCGTACTATCTGCCCATACTTCCAACTGCTAAAGCTGCTGTCGGGTGAACGTTTCGTCAACGAGGGTCATATAAGTCATCCTTGGCAAGGCCCTTAGCGGACAAGACACTTGTTATCCAGCTGTGTATGCACGAAAGCCTCCCCACCGCCCCATCACCAACATGTGCGTAATCCAGGTATTTTTTCAAAGCCAAATCACACGATAGTTCACGTTTGCACGCATTCATGATCCGCTTCTTACTATGCATGGTATGCACACAGTCCTCCCACCTACAAAACCGTGGCTCCTCTGTACGAGTGGACTGACGAACCTACCTACCTACCTCGTTTCGGGGCTGTAGTGCTCCTTTGGTGTGAACTTTGGTTGTGAACTGCAATGGGGGTAGCGGAATTGTTCAGACTACAAAACAGCGCTCGGACATGACAGCTGGGAATCTAGGGGATGTCCCGAAATGTTTGCACCCTAATAACACATTCACAGTTTCTAAAGGAATATACCTATTCCTCAATTGCAAATTTGAAAGAGTCAGAATTCCGAGATATGTGTTACAATACATCTTCTGCTCACTGGAATAAATTTGGAGATTTGCTGACGTTTCAGACAGCTGGGCCTAGCTGTCCTTTGTCGAAGCGAATGGTGAATTTTATCGATCTGCAAGTTTAAAGTTGCGGCTGTAAGCGTTGGCCTTGGGCTAAACGATTTTTCTCGGTTCGCTGTCTGGCCTTGCGTGTGGATTTTGGCTTGGCATGACGGCAATTTTTGGTCTGTTCTGTGCTCACGGTAGAGGATGCTGGTAATCCTATTCCCTCTTTCTGTGGTTTTCTCACATTGACATCTTCGTCCGCGCAGTCTGATTTCGGTTTGACCATGCCAAGTCCTTTTCTTACGTAATGGCGCAGGATTTTGTAAACCACAGGCAGGCCCAGATGCCTGTTGACAGAATTGGCGTCTGAGGACCATGTCTCAAGCGTCAATCTTTCAGATTTGGTGGTTCCTTGGCCTATGATGGTTGTTCCTTGAATATCGAAGTTGTGGCTGGTCTCTCCGATATGTGTGGAAAGTTGCCAGTTAGGGCCTAGTCTCCAGGCCGTTGCTTTGTGTTCCTGTAGGCGGAGAAAAATCGATCAGTCCAAGGCCAACACTTACAGCCGCAGCTTTCAACTTGCTGATCGATAAAAGTCAGTATTCGCCTCCACAAAGGACAACCGGCCCAGCTGTCCGAAACGTCATAAAATCTTCAAATTTATTCCAGTGAGCAGAAGATGAATAATAATTTAAAATTTCCCTTACGGGAGATTTTCCTTTGACGTTTACGACAACTTAAACTCTACTTGGGATCAAATGGATGAGATTATGGAGGGTGTCCAGGGATATCTTTCGCCAGTCGTCCAGTAGCGATCTCTCCAATCTGGCAATAGCAGTAGAAGCAGACAGTTTTTCGTTAATCATATCAGCAGGCAACTAGATCAAGTTGTCATTAATCTCATGGCTCATGGTGGGCTTCGTAGCTCAGTGGTAGAGCGTTAAGTGAAGTTAGTAGTCATTCTGATGGACTCAAGATGATTACGTAGAGAATCCTGCATGGCAGTTAGCCTAATGTATCCGTACGGGTGGATCCCATACGAGCAGTAGTTTGGGCAAGCAAATCGAGACAAGTGTGATTAAATTCACGCCTCACTGTGAGCCTCGTAGCTCAGTGGTAAGAGGTTGGCTGCACATAACCCCCCCCTGCTGTCTGGGTTTGACTTTCACCGAGCCTGCGCGAGTTTTTCACAATTGGGTTGACTGGAAGTAAACATTTCGTAGACAGTTTGTTTAAAAATCTATCACCAACCAAGGAGGTTAAGGAAAACACAACAATTATCACGAAATATTTTATTTCAACGAAAGTATCTAACTTTTAAATGATGCAAATGGTTTTGGGACACCCTATATATAATTATTGTCATTAGAGCCAGTAAAAAAGAGATGCTGTAAGAATATGTCCAAAAATAAGGGAGCAATCACACGACGCTACTGTGGCATAACGCACCCTATTCTCAACGCAGGAAGACAACGGAAGGTCAGCGAAATGTATAGGAGGCAGCTAAGAAATGTAGAACCTCAGAAATCCTTGGTTTGCTCGTTTAGTTGAGTTCTATCTTATAACAGTGAACTCAAAAAAAGGAGGTATTTGTTATCGATCTTTTATTATTGAATGATTTTCTTTCTTCAGGGGGTAATCCAAAAAAATATTTCCATTTTAAAGGTGTTGACAGTGAAGTTTACTGGTAATATAATGGGCTATAAGCTTTGAGGAAAGTCCAGGTAATTTGAGTTGAAAGAGGTGTATTTCATTCCGCAGGAATGCATATGTACTGCAGTTAATTCAAAGAAGTTAAAGGACATATTTATGACCTTCACCGAAAACGTTTGGTTCAAAAATATCATCTACAATTTAGTCTTGCGGTTTCTCTCAAAAATATCTGTCACCTTTGTTGCTCTAGTTTTATGAAAGAAATGACCAGTTCAGAAGAAGAAGATGCGATCAATGGAAAAAAGGTTCATTTGCCTGAAGTTTCGGATTCTGTCGAGAACTTTTTCACCAGAGAAGACCGCAGAATAGGGGGATATATACTCAAATTACGCATTATTAATGGTTTGTAGTGGCCACATAACCACATGCACAACATTATCATCAGCATCCGTAAGCAACGCTGAGAAGCGTAATTAGTTCGGTGATGGTTTGGCAGTTCGTTTTTCAGTCAATAATTGCCACGATTTCGTCATCTGTGTTGAATGAGGGGCTGATAATTACGTGGGAATTACGTAAGCATGAAGCCGGAGATTTTGTTGAGCCCGGCTTTTCCCATTTCATGGATTCTCGTGTTCAAAAAAGTCTCAGTGTGGAGTATAGGAACCAAAAGTCATTGATTCACTATGGTCCTGAGAGCCACGACTCGAGTAACTCGCGGCTCACGCAAATGTCACCTAGTGCGAAGGTTTCAGCCTCGTTCACCTTGAAAAATAGCTGGGTCTCGTCGAGTTAACTGCAACCTGAGATTTGGCGTCCTCCTGTGTGCTTGGTTATTCGTGTCCGAAATAACCTCCCAACGTAGTTAGTTTGTCTTCAATGGCACCAGACCCGTCCGAGTTGTAACTACGCCCGGCCCTTCCCACGTGACGAATTCTTTTGCTCAGGCAATGTATCAGTACAGAGTAGAGAAATGCCAACTCATTGCACTTGTTGATGGGCTGAGGGCCTGAAAACCATGACTCGAGCAACTCGGAGCTCACGCAATTGTCACTTCTTGCGACGAGTTCGCCCCCATCAAACTTAAAAATAAGGCCAGGTCCCATCGATTGTGCTGCAACCCGGGAGTTGGCGCTGCATGCTTGGCCATTTGCGTCCAGAGTAATCCTCCGAATTGTCCTACGTAGTTGCTTTGTCCACAACTGCGCCAGATTCGGTAAACGACTCCAGCCATTTCCTGCCGTGGCAGTGGGTCTTTCGGTCGCATGACCCGGCGCCTGATGGTTGCGTCTGGCCCGACAATTATTAGAAGGGAAAACGCCAACAGTTTATGTACCATGTCCACTGAATCAAGTATTTTTAAAAGCGCCTGCTGTCAAGAGTTGTCGTTCGTTAGACACCTCAACAGATTTTGACTCTGGAAAGTCTACCCCTATCTATCAGCCTTTACTACTCGCTGCTAAAGGTGCTCTCAGACCTCGATAAATGAGGCCAAAGGCAAATACGCAACTGAGTTTCATAAGCGGTCGGTGAACTTTTCTCAATGGGCGTCAACATCTGCCGAACGAAACTCGTAGGGCAACGAACTCCTGGCTCAATTATTAGGGTTACTGAGTAAAGGGTTGCGGGTTCGAGCCTCGATGGGTGCACCAATTGGGTCTGATGACGGCTAGTAAGCCATAAATAGCCATTCCAGACTATATGGGCAGTAACTCATGCATGTTCTTTTTTATTGCTAGGCTGGATCTGTTGCGGTAGCACCACTCATCAACTACATCACAATTTATCAAAATATGCAAGCATTGACATGACCATATGCCGTCATCGTATTTTTCGCTTTAACACAATAGGCGAAATCGCTACAATGTCGATACCTGAACGAAAAGGCCTACCATTGCTGGCTCCTAAGTCACATCAGGCCCTGGCGTAGTTCGTGGTAACGGCATTAGTAGGAGAAAAGAAGGCCTATTCAGCCTTATGGCGCGCGCTGAGTCACTCTTGCACCAACCTTCACTGCAAACCACCCCCGCATCCCAAACCAATTATCTTTCGGTAATTAGAAATGCGGTTACGTAGGCAAAAGTGGCAAAAACAAATACCAGTCATATTCCTGCTGTATCCTGGCTTGTGCTCAAATACCACTTAGCGCCCGCCTATGTATGGTGTTACAAACCTGCTCACCACCTAACACGGAAAATAGGCTGGAAACGAGTTACATCTCATTTCGGTTTCCCTCGGCTAACTTACTGGTCGTGAATACTGGAGGCAACACATCTGGAGGCCGGATCGAAAAACATGACTATCACTTGTCCCCAGTACCTTTTTCCACCGAATTGACTTTGGGCAGAATGGTTGCTTACATTGTGCTCTGTCTATATGACTGACCAATCACAGAGGTGAATGATCGATCTGTTAGTCGGTAGACTCGATAGATGCAGCCTAAATATCGCGAATTCTGGATCAGTAAAATGCAAACTGACCTTCTACGTAATGGATTTCCTCATCTTCAGATGAGTTGCCTCAAACTGATGTTGTCGTTGCTGCATGATAGTCAGCAGTTTTTCTGAGGAGATAGATTTGGTGAGTTCTGCGTTGCCAATTGTTTTGATGCTTGCTAAATACTATGGTTTGTGCAATCCAAGATGCTTTATTTTAATCCCCTAGGGAGAAAAATGAGCAAGGTCTCAAGAAAAGGAAGTGGTTGTTGTGTCATCAGTGCAGGCATTTAAGTAAGCAAGGTTAAACGATCAGACCAGTCATATTGCGTCCTCGAGTGAGTAGCGACTCGATTGGCCATCTCTGTTGGCTGATCCCTATCCCGAATGCCCCGCGTGACATCGGCCCATTTAATTTCTTACGTGTGCGCACAGTCTTTGCCTGTTTACGGACTTATAGTGTGACCTGAAAAAAGTGTTTGTCAGAGCTGCATGCATCGGTTAGGAGGGCTTCTTACAGATATCTCCCAAAATAAATAAACAATAAAAATAAGTCTTGGCTCAATGGTTAGGGCGTTAGGCTCTGGTTGAAAAGTTTGCGAGTTTGAGCCCAGGGTGGTACACCTGTGGTGACTCACTTCACAAAGGGGAGCATGTCCGAAGGTCCGCTGCTGCTAACGCATACATCCGCACTAAAGGTGGCCTCTGCACCAGCCAATCACAGATCCACAAAGGCATGTCTCTCCTGCCGGCAAATAGGACGCATGCACGCCTGGTCGATAACATTCAAGGCAACCAGACTATGCCCGTTCTCGCTGCCGCTGGCATGCCGGCTGCTAAAACCGCACTTAGAATCGACTGGCTATCCTGGCTGGTTGTATGCTGTCCAAGCCGAATCTCTGTCCATCTATTCTCCTTTCCCTTGTGTGCATAATATACCATTCCCACTACTCCGACCTTTAACGAATCCTCCTCTACTAAGTAACTATGGTTTGAAGATCGCAGTTGCTGGGTTTAACGCACTTAACCCCCAGCGATACACCGTTTGAGTCAGTGTGCGGCTACCTAATGATGGCTTATAAACCAGTCCATTTTTTCTCGTCTTTGCCAGCAACGCTATCTACGTAAAGGTCTCACTGACTATATGGGCAGTATATCATGCATGTCTGTTTTTGTTTGTTGCTAGGTTGGATGCGTTTTGGTAGCGGCGTTCATCAGCGTGCTTCAGTATAATGAAAAACTAAGGTGCAAACATTGACATGGCCATATGCTGTCATCGTATTTTCGCTCCTCCGCGGCAATCGTATCAGAAGCAGAAGAAATGAGAGCCAATTGAATGAAAAGGCTAAGTCAGCCTAATGGCACGCGCTGAGTCATCGCAACACCAATCCACCCCCGCGCACAAAGCTAATCATCTTGCGGTAGTTAGAAATGGGATAACGTAGGCGTAGGCGGCCAAAGCAAATACCGGTCACCTGCCTTTCTGTATCCTGGCGTGCGTGTAAATACAACTTTGCATCTGCCAATGTTTGGTCTTACAAACCTTGCTCGTCACCTTACGAGGCGAATAGGCAGGAGAGGACGCAAATCATATTTCAGTTTCCACCAAATTCCTTACTGGCCGTGACTACTAGATGCAACACACCTCGAGGCAGAAAGAAAGCAGAACTACTACTTTTAGAACCTCTTTCGCCGAATTCAGTTTTGGCAGACTGAACGCTTGGAGAGTTCCCTCAGTGACCAACTAATCACAGAGAGGATGCAGTGTACAAATTGCGGCTCTTAGTAAGACTTGGTTTCTTGACCAAGCACTACATATTATTCGAAAAAACTGGAAATGAGGCCGATAAAAATGTCGCGAGTTCGAAGCTAGGATGGCACATCACTTAAATCTGGGTATAACTGGCTGCTGACGGCTAATACGCCACAAATGGCCATTCTAGAATTTATTTTTTTCCTTTTCTAATGAAGTATTTGCCTGACAAATACCTCTTTTCGTCTCCCATGCAGAAGAAGATGATGGTATCGTAGATTCGATCTCGTTCTCTTCACTGACAGCCGTGGAATTAGGTCGTCCTCTTTAGACGATGGCAACGTGAAGTGATCATGATCTAGGTCATGTGTGGTGCAGATGGCCTGACGAAGCACCAAACTCTTATCCTCAGGGTGAAGAGGCAAGTGTATACCTGTGGGCAACTTCAAGATAATCCATTATGAGATAAGCTAAATATTGTGTGATTGGCTGGAGTTTTACGCATACTGAATTTAAGCATTTACATCAACTGCAGTTTGGAAGAAATTTAAGCCTAAGAGAGATGAATGCCATTATCGACACGATTAATGCAGTAATACCTGAACTTGACGTAAAATTTTGCCAGCGAATAGCTTGAAACCAAAATATTTCAAGAGAATTAACCTTTGGTCTGCAAGCATTTTACAGGCGATACCAGACACACCTTAGATAATATTTAAGACTACGGATCATAAAGGAGGGCGAGGTGACAGCGTTTAAAATATACTCAGAGACAGTCTTATTTGGGGAAGAAATAACCAATCACACGTGGCATAAGTCAGGTTCACAAGAATGTGGTTTGATGGAGATTAACTTTTGATCAGACAAGCACATCCGCGGTAGAATTTGGTAGTTAACATATGCATTCACCTGGCGGGATCCGGTTGAACCCATAACGACGATAAATTCCTTTTCGAATACCAGGACTCTTTAGGTGACCTGGGCCTGGTGGTTGTCAGATGCCAACCCAATGTCTTGAGACAGTTCCACACGAAGCATCCGGGCATCAACCGCATGAAGGCTCTCGGTCGTAGTTATGTGTATTGGTATCACATGGACCAACACCTGGAACAGCTGGCCCGCTCATGCACCAAATGCGCTCTCGCATCAAAGACGCCAGTGAAGACCACAGTAAAGCCATGGCCTGTTCAACAAGCCCCATGGTCCAGGGTCCACATCGATTATGCTGCACCACTCAATGGCCAGAACTACCTCATTGCCGTTGACGCATACAGCAAATGGCCGGAAATCATCCTCATGGAACGCACGACAACCGGAGCCACAATCAACACTCTTCGGCGACTGCTCAGCAGATTTGGTCGTACAGAAACCTTGGTAAGCGATAATAGAGAGCAATTAACATCCACCGTCTTCGACCAGACCTGCAAGCAGTCCGGCATTAATCACGTGCGTTCGCCACCATATCACCCACAGTCCAATGGACAGGTCGAGTGGTTCCTCGAGACCTTCAAGCGAGTTCTGCAGAATTCAAAAGGGCAGGAGACGACGGAACAAATGCTAGAACTATTCTTGCTGAACGACCGAGCCACGCCAAACGCATGCACTCCAAGCAGTGCTTCCCCTGCAGAAGCTTTGATGCAGAGAAAGCTTCGCACACCATTTAACGTCATACGTCCACTGACATCAGTTGCTGTTGGTTATGACTCAGCCCGTCCGACGACAATGGGAAGGCAATTCAGCCGACGCCACGGTGCAAAGCAACGATTGTTCCAACCAGGTCAGATGGTGTTTGCAAAATCTATAGGAATAATCAGGAAAAGTTGAAGATTGGAGGCGTTCACCGGAAGTGTGGTGACGTTATCAACGAGATTTAGGTTGGCTCGGACATTTGCGTGCGCCAAGCCAGGCAACTGAAGCACACTGACTGCACTGACATACCACAAGCAAGCACATATTTATCATTCGAACAACTACTGGACACATTTGGCTTGCCAATACCCACAGGTCCAGTAGCCAGCCGACCTCTCAAAACCTCCAGGTGATCTAGCCGAAAAAAGACGCAGGCGGTTCCGTTGCAGGTGAACCCACGCCTCAAATCTTACGATTCAGCTCAAACAAGGGATGTGTTAGGGGCCAAATCAATGGCGTGAGCAAACAGCCCTGACCTAGAGTTGACATGGCAACCGACCGGTTCACTCAGTCACAATCCACTCGATTATCTCACGCAGGTGCAGCCGGCACAGGACGCTAACACAGCTGTCACGTTACCAAGCTTCACCAACACAAGTGCATTGTGTGACCGCTCGCTCAGACTAGCACGTCAATTCCCATGACTCACCAGCCAATTAATTCATGTCCTTCTTGTAACTACCATCTTATTGACCCAACCTTGTAAATACACGTTCACTTGCTCTTAAGTATGCTGCACTAGGTTTACAGTAAGACTTATGCTTTCTGCGCACTTCTTGTTGTGTTCTTGCCTTGGGGCTCACACGAGGCCTTAGTCAGACGGGAATATCGCAGCTTTTTGGCCACTGTTATAACAGTGGGACAATAATCAAGCGGTAATTATTATTTTGCCGTAAAGTAAAGTAATAATTTTGCTCCTTGGCATTGAAATTACTATCTATCTTATGTAAGACGGGCCCTTACCTATCGGTACGGAGCTCACTCCTTTCATTGTGCCTTGGGGTTCGTTCTCGAGTCCCACCAGCAGCCACTCAATGTCTAGCATATATATATTATAGGCAGGTAAACATTACCAACAAAGCCAAGAGAGCGTGAAAAGGCCGTTTCTGGCTTATTAGCAGTCATCAGTCAGCCCTATCCAATCCCAGGGGTAGCAACTCCATCGGCTCGAACCCGCGATCTTGTTAGTTAGAAGTCGGGTGCTCTAACTATTGCGCCAGGGGCTCCTAGCCTTAACGGATTCAATCGAGAATACACAGAATGGTAGATAAGCATTTATTGATCGGTTACGGAACTCAATCGTCCCTTTGTGAGTTGCAGTTCACTATCGAGCCCCGCCAACAGCTAATAAACGGTTAGCATTTATTATAAGCAGAGATACGTCACCGAAAAAGCCAAGGGAGACGGTAATGTTCATTTATATCTTATTAGCCATCATCAGCCAGCCATACTCAACCTCAGGAGTGGTGATTCCCGAGAGTAAACCCCAAGGCACAACGGCGGGGGAGTGAGTTCGAGCGAATTCCGTAACATATCAGTGAGTATATACCCGATTGAAGTCAGCAAGGCAATGAGCCCGTGGCGCAGTCGTTAGATTGTCCAACTTCTCACTTCTAATGTCACGGGTTTGAGCCTCGGATATTGTCATCCCTGGAGTTAGGTTTGACTGGCTGATGACTGCAAATATGCCATAAAAGACCATTCCATATCTCCATTGTCTTTGTCGATAATGTATTTCTGTATCTATTTCATATTCACGGAAAAGTTATAGACCGCTCTGCGATCTATTACTGCACTCCTATTGAGCACAAAGCGGCTCCTACGGAATTCCACAAAAGATAGATGGTGAATATTTGGAGACAAAGGCATTAAAGGGAATGTAAGTAATGTGAAGATCGCAATAATTGTCCATGAGGACAAAGTTTGCCAGAAAACCGAAGACAAAGGTCCGACGAATCCAAGAGGCTGCTGTACGGCATATGCACTTTACATGTGATAAGTGCTTTGGCTGTACATCTATCAACGATATCCTTTAGGAACGAGCTAAATGGTAGGAAAAGTGACCCCATGCAACTAGTGTAAGTTTTGCTACTTAGATTAATTAGGTAGGCTGTTTAATTGGTTGATTTATTGGAAATAGATAGTAACAGGCTCCAGTATAATTGGAAATGAGCTTGGCTGTAGAGCAGGCGTTGAAGTTAAGATCCGTCAGTACTTCGGTGTTTTCATCAATCTTAGTGGGATTATACTCCTCACGGCTTTCGTTAAACAGCTTGCTAAGCATGCATGTACTTTAAGGAGCTTAGTGGTAATACATTAGACATTAAGACGCTGCGCAGGGTAAACTTCGTCGATTATATTTGCATGGACAAGGATGGGGTACGTGCTGAACATGTTAACAATATAATAGCGAGGACAGGTTCCTCATACTTCGTTTAGTTACTGAAGTGTCGCACAGAGTATCGCCTGATGAGGAACACAAGTTGACTAAAAAGTGCTTGTTCATCCCCTTTCGGATTCCGTATGTCCATTCCTGACTATATCACAGTTTGTTTCCTTTTTAACTGGCATGTACCCAAAACATTCTAGCGACCGAGTTTCCGCCTAATCATAATCTTGACTCTTCGTATCTGCCGATAGGGGGTCATATATTTTAATACCGTTTAAAACTGTGAAGAAAGCCCTTTGCTGCGATGAATTAATGTAGGTTAGCACCGACGACAGCTGAATTATAGAGTGGGTGGAGGCGTTTCTATTCCGTGTCCTACCAAGGGGCGGGGCCATATAAACTATCTCTATTCCCAAATTTATTGGCTGAATATCTAATATCCTTACTAACATATTAGTTTTCAAGCAGTCGACATACAACTTTCTAGAAATAGCACAGTTTTCACGGTCGTCGCGGGTGGTCTTCAGGAAACCGAGGCAGAATGCGTTGTTTTTTGTATTGTTATCCGTTTTTTCCACACCCAATGGTGGCTTCAGTGGCAACTACGAGGGCGGTGAAACATCATCGGGTAGAAAATAACCTCCCAGATCTGGCGATGCACAGCAAAGGAACCATCTTGGCGCCGACTATGATGTTCTATCGGCACGAAGTGAGGACATGTCGCATTTTCCTTGACAGATGGATGAGTGTGTCTGCTCGTTATACAAATTACATAAGCAAGCTCATCTCCAGCATGTTTCCGTTTTAGGACTGCCAACTGACACACTTACTAGAAACACCATCAGCCCAGTGTGTGTGTCAGGTGGCTGATGAGTGGACTGGGAGTCAGGTGGTGGTGCCGACTCCTTCTAATCACCCGTTAATGTGAATCCCGGTGTGCGTGTGCGTAGGTGGTTAGGTCGTGCTGTGGTGCGCTCAGACGGGTCCGCAAGCACTGCCAGCCTCTGCACCTATTTCCCCTTAGGCGAACGATCAGCTAAATGGTGGCTTGATGCGTGCGATGGTGTAGATAGAAGGGTTAATCCTCAACGCATTCTTTTCCTCACTGTAAAGCATGGGATGCATTTGGGGTATCGTGGTAGGAGAAAGTCGTGGCTTTGAGGGTTGCCAATTAACAGGATAACTGGGACCGCGCAGTCAGTCTAGTGTGTGTCTTGCTGTGTGGAGTGGCTGACTGGTGGACTGCAAGTCAGAGTGCAGTTTCTGTTTTCTAATGTGGCCTTTATGGACTGTTGGCCGCGCCAGCCACCTGGCCCTCCCCCACCTCTGATCTCCTCGACTGTTGTCTTGACACTGGATACAGGTGCGTGAAAGGATAAGGAGTGGGGTCTACTTTCACCGCGTCTGCCTTTAGCTTGATGAAGCCCATGGTGAGCATTGCAGATAACGACGGTCGAACTGTCCTGTTGCAGCTTATGCTAATAGAGGCCTTTTGGACTGTAGTGGTGCTGGTAATTTTTGTGTGCTGATGCTGTTGGCGAGGATACTGATGACGGTGCCTTTCGTTTAATCAAATAAGCATACTGTGAACATTTACTCCATTTCCAGGGAAAACAATTTTTCATTTATCTTTCTTCGCAGGGTATAATCAAACACTTTAGACTAAAAGACACCACCTGGAAAATACACTTATTTGGAAACAAACTGATTTAAATTAGGATACAGAACTTTGGAAATCAAATTTTTTCAAGCATCAGTTGCAGTTGTACGATTCCTGCTTATTTAAAGGCATATTGACGAGACGTTTAGAATATACCGGAGGTATTGGGCCGCATTCTCAATCCACTGGGAGTTGGAGTTGAGCACAGGCCGGAACCAAACGTCAAGCACAAAACGTAACCACCCTCGGCAGGTTCATAAATTATGCTTGACACAAGTCTGGAGGTGACTATGCAAGGCTCTGTACACTGGTGACAAATCAATTGAGTTTCAATCTGCGGATCAGACTTCAATACATTTGTAATGACTGGCAACAAGCTCACGCTCACCTGTGACCGATCCTTGCTTTTGGATCCTAGGAGAGCCAATCACAGGTGATGCAAAGTCCGAAAGGATGCGGCGGCCAATAACACGCTCGCAGTCGTAGGCTGACCTGAATCCGACTGGTCATTCGCATTCAAGGCCATCTCATGAGGACCTCAATGCGGTGATTGCCATCAAGCCGGCATTTCGGACCAAGCCGATGGGCGTGCGTTTTGCAGTCAACTTCTTCCTGGCTATTTTTCCACTCCTTCTATAAATAACAAACTGTTTCAACCACCCTAGCCTCTCATGTTTTCTCTTCTCCTAAGGAATCATTGTTTGAAGATCGCAATTTTCAGGGCGTGATTTACTTAACCCCCTACGATACATCCTCGGCTTATCTTTTTTCCGACATGAGAGATTGTCTTGTTGCCTGCAATGTTGAAATCATGACCCATTTCATAGGTTTGTCCTTCTGGACATACACCCCTCTCCATTGTTTACCGGCAGTCCACAGGGATACCCGTAGTGAGTGGTGTCCAACATGACACAGTTTTAGGTCCAATATTATTCCTTGTTTTCATAAATGACCATCTCACTGAGATGTTGCGTTGTTCACTGACGATATGAAATTGAGGAAAGTTGTCCAAATTACAGCGAACAAACTTGAACAGGACAGGTCCTGTCTTACGAACCTGCTCTTCTAACTTGATCGATGGACCAAAGCACGCGACGAAGGCCATAGGGTGCATGCCCTCTCAATTGACTTCAAAAAGGCGTTCGACAGCGTCCCATCGCCAACACCTCCTGCATTAACTGCGCAGCAGGACTTCGGTTGTAATGTCTCCTTGTTAACTGATGACATAAAATTGTGGAAATTTGTCCAAGATACGGCAGCGGAAACGCTTCTGCAAGCTAACTAGAGCAGGTTGGAGGACTGGTGATAGCTTTGACTTGTGCTAAATTCTCCAAATCGGCAGGTTAAGAGCATCAAGCGCAGACTTTTATGCCTTAAGCGTGCACTGCTGCACGTTGACAGTCCAAGGTCTTGGTTGTGTGGATTCCTACCTCACTCAAACTGGACTGCAGGAGGGCGGCGACGTCAGTCAGATCCATAATGCAACTGATTTCACGAGCATTTATGGGGTTTGAAAACGAAAGCTTTCCAATATATTTTGAAGCTTCGTTTGACTGCATCTAGAATTCGCTAATCAGGCATGGAAACCCTGGACAATCAAAGACTGTACCGTCTTAGAGAATGTCCAGAGGCGAGTGAACTTAATGACCAAAGGTCCGGGAACACTGCCTTGCGAAAACATACTGTCAGTCCTCAAACTATTCCCGCTTTTTTTCAGGCAACTACGAAGGGATCTCATGTTTTACTTTCGTATTCATTTTGCTCTGGAATTGAGACTGTTCTTACCAAGCTAACACGTCCACCTTGCGCGGTCATTCCCTTAAACTACGCCCGAGCAAAGCAAAAATCGATGGACATTTATGTTTTTTTTTCAGTAACAAAGTGCTTGGAGGCTGAAATGCACTCCCCGAAGAGATTATCTCTTTGGACACGCATGCAGCAAATCTTGAGGCACCAGCGACAACCTTACTCGCAGGGGTGAATATGACACATACTTATTATGTTGCTCATGTCAAGTAAGTGGTCATATTTGTAGCCACCTTGTTACCAATATGGAGCTTAAATGCATTCGCCTAACTTTCCCTCAATAAACGGATACTGATGCTTCCCAGTGCTACTTCAGATGCCAGTCTAAGATGCTTTCTATGACGCAGACAACCAGTGATAAGACTGTGGTCATCCCACCTCATACGGCCGACATCTACGCGGTTGCCTATGGCTGGTGGTGAGAGAGACCGAGGCCAACTAGCGGCACCTTTCTTTCCTCACTATGATGAATCCGATGCGCATGAAGAAATTGCAGTGCGCTAGCAGCTGTGACCTGGTAGGATTGCAAGCTGGCGGGTCAACTCGGTCACCACAGTCGGTCCACTGTGTCTTGACATTTGGCGTGGCTGTCTTAATATGGCCTGCATAGTGCTCCCTGTTAAGAGCATACCTAGAGAGATGTGCTGTTTGGTAAGCGTGTTGAGTGTTTGTCACGCCAGCCGTCTGTGTCCTTCCACATGTTTGATCTACTTGACTCGGTCTTCACCCCGGTTCCCAGTGCGGGGCTGGTGAGAAAGTGGGGTAGACCCAGCGTGTTTGCCTTCATCATAATTAACCACAGTCACCCCATGCTTCAACTCGTTGAAGCTCGCAGTGGATATCGTCAAAGTCGACGGTCGACCTATCGTGTGTGTAGTTCAGCGTAGAGTCGGCCAGCTTGTCCCTCCCCTTGTTCGTCCAGCTGGAACACTACAGAAAAATTGGTTCGACTTCGGCCGCGATTTAATGGCAGTGGCCTGGTCGGTATGAGTACCAGTTGCGATCTGTCAAAATCACGTGGAATAAAGCTACACAAAACGCCATATTGCAGGAGTAGATGTTTGAACTGTAGGACCGTCCAAGGCTGTCATGCCTAACAGGGTCATTAAGATCAACAACTGACTAACTCCCAAAGAGGAATGTATGGCATCTCCTGTCTTTACTGTCCTTGTATGCACTATGCTAATGACTATTACGAATACTGTCATTACTATTAAAACTTCTGCTATTGCTACAACTACTACAACGTCTACTACTACTACCACTACAAATCCTACTACTACGCGCATGAGACTGAACGCCTGCTCGCGCATACATGAACGACATTTGGCTGGCTAGGTGGCAGGACAACAAGATAACTGTCTCCCTCCGTGGTACCCCTACATACGGTCTGGCAAAGTGGATGTTTACTCATCTGAAGTTCTTGGCAGTAGGTTCAGCAACAACCGTAGCTTCTGCCAAACAGTTCCTTGAACGGATAAAAGATCTGAAGTTGGAGCCAGATGAATCCATGGTATCCTTCGACGTAGTTTCACTCTTCACTTCTATCCCACAGCAACTAGCGATTGATGTTATCGGACAACTTCTAAATGAACGCTACGACGAAAGCGACAAACCTTTGAAGCGTGACCATTTGCTCGAAATTCTTCGACATTGCCTTAAAACCTACTTCACATTTGGTGGGCAAATGTACGAGCAAATAAAAGGCACTCCCATGGGCTCCCCCCTATCAGGCCTGATTGCTGAAGTGGTCCTCCAACGGATAGAACGCTTGGTCTTCGCCAAGTATCAACCGAAGTTTTGGGCTCGTTATGTGGACGACACTTTTGTCGTTGTCAAAACATCTGATATCGAGCACCTCAAAGATTTACTGAACTCGGTTGATCCAAACATCCAATTCACGATGGAAGCTGAGAGAAACAATCAACTACCCTTCCTCGATGTCCTTGTGCGACGGTGTTCAACTGGACTACTGCAAACCACAGTATTCAGAAAAGCCACCGACACAAACCAAGTGTTACACTTCAACAGCAATCACCCCGTGTGCCACAAACGCAGTTGCGTTCGTACGCTTTTCCAAAGAGTTGAAACACACTGTAGCACTCCTGCGGACAGAAGAGTTGAACAGCAACACCTTTATGAACTCTTCCAAGCCAATGGATACCCGATGTCATTTATCAAACGCAGCAGGCGCCGAGTGAACAGACGACGGCCGATGCAACAACAACCTGACGTCTGGAGGGCCATTCCCTACATAAAAGGAGTCTCTGAAGCAGTCTCACGACTGTTACAACCCGCTGGAGTGGGCATAGCCCATCGACCTGAGGCAACAATACGCAGGCGTGTGATGCAACCCAAAGACAGACTGCTCCCTACCGAAACCTCTGCAGTTGTCTACAAGATACGTTGCAATGACGGAGACTGTAATTATGTGGGAGAAACAGGCCGACAATTGCAGACCCGCCTACGCGAACACAAACGGGCGGCTCAGCAACTAGATCTTAACTCGCAGCTTGCAGCACACATCGAAGAAACTGGCCACAACTTCGACATTCAAGGAGCAACTATCATAGGCCGAGGAAACTCAAAAGCCGAAAGGTTGACACTTGAGGCATGGTACTCAGATGCCAAGTCCGTCAACAGGCATCTAGACCTCCCCACGGCCTACAAAGTTTTGCGCCATTTTGTAAGTGAAGGACGAAACAAGGCCACGCCTTACGTCAGAATTGAAAGCGAACAGGAACCCGCTAAGAACCGGCCAGAAGAGGAGGCAGGATCACCGGGACCCTCTACCCTGGGGACAAGGCGTTACACTAATTACTGCTCATGACCCCGAACGACAACCGTCTTCACTGACAGTTAATTAGCGTTTACCACTATAATTGCTCCCCCCTCCCCCCCCGACCTCCATCCTCCTGGTTTATGTGTCTTTTTCCCTTGACGACCGCTGACAGTTGATTGGCCTTTGGCCACTATAATTACCCTCCTTTTGGTTGCTGCTTCTTATCTCTGAAGATGAACTCCTGTAAGAGTTCGAAAGCTCAGGACAATAAACAAATTGATTCGGTGCTCGAAAAGTCTTCTGCCTTATCCATACCTGGAACGCGAACCTTTTCATTCATTCGGGAACAATTCGGGCGCGATGCGCTTCGCACAGCTCGCAGCTGGGAGGTATTCTCCACCCGAGAAGCAGCAACGTATGAACAACTCCGCTTCCTTCATAAGTGCCTCAAAGAAGAACTGACACCAAAATGCCTCAGATATAAGGCTCCCGTTAATACGGCTAAGGGCAGAGAAGTCGCAAGACGAATTGCCAAGCAGATGACGAGAGTTCTTATCGACGACTGCCACCGACGACTTCAAAAATACAAGGCCAAGATTGAGGAGGATAGAAGAGAGTGTTTCCGAACCTTCGGAGATTTTATCGCTGATAATCTGGGAAAGGCAATCTCAGCTTTGGCACGTCACAGGCAGGCCCAGAAAAGGGACGTTTTGGAGCGAAAATGTAATAGGTTGAAACCAACTGACAATAAGAACTCAGACCTGGTCCACAACCTTTCGTCCAAACCCCTCACCGCCACACAACTTTCAGTCCTACAGCGTGGAGCAACTTTTAACACAGAAGACGCTTCACCAGCTGAATTCATCGCCGCCCTTGAATCAGCTCTTCAATCATCAAAGGCCTCAGAAGACACAAAAGAGTTAATCCGCCATAAAACATCATCATTGCTTATGCAACGCAAAAGGTGTGAAACTCTTTGCCGAGAAGAACAGAGAGCATTAAACAGTCTAAAGGCCGATGAAGAAATAGTCATTCTGCCGGCTGACAAAGGTCGTTCTACAGTAGTGCTCAACAAGTCCGACTACCAAGCAAAAGCTCAGAGCCTACTTGACGACAAAACGTCGTACAGGACATGTCCAGCCAGCGAAATGAAACATTTACTTACCCAAATGAGCAAGAGCCTGGCGAAACTCAAGGCAAACGGTGCAATCACACCCACCGATTGGTTTTCCATGAAACCAACCGACACGGCTCCAGCACGATTTTATGGCCTACCGAAAGTCCACAAAGAAAACATACCACTTAGGCCAATCGTCTCCCTCCGTGGTACCCCTACATACGGTCTGGCAAAGTGGATGTT
>JAYGXS010000008.1:92540-117390 GCA_036362985.1 Ligula intestinalis | reverse complement strand
ACGCTGCCAGTAATTGAAACTGCGTAAGGCAGGACCGACGGTGAAAACACCCCGTAGAATTTTTTTCAGAAAGTCTTCGGGTTCGGATGCCCTTTGAGAGATTTAAGGAGGAAGACTATTTCTACAGTTTTTGTCATATTGGCGTCTGTGAGATTCGAGCATGGGCTGGCCGATGTAGATGCTTTCCCAGCATGGGCCTCGGTTCTGTTGCTGTGTGTATTCGGGAGGCCAAGCCTTTCATTGTTGCACGTCAGTTTCCGTGTTGGACACTTTCTCTAAATTTGTCGTGCCTGCGATCTGGGAGCTTCGACTGGCAGTTGGCCTCTAGCTCGGACTGGCTGGAGTCAATATTTCGCAAATATGGACTTTGCTGCTGTCGCTAAGGTTGCTCGCGAGGTCAGACACAGCAGTTATAGGGACCTTCACGTAAGGTGTTGGCACAGTCTTGTCCTTTTTAATGGGAACCTTAGTTTTACGTGGTGGCCAAGCTGTTACTTTGTCGTTCACAGCGCGTGTGTTAAGATTTGCCTCCACTTTGGCTGCATGGTCAACTATGGGCACCTGTAGTTTAGGTATGGGCACAATCGTAGGTTTCTGAGGTGTTTTACACGTATTTGCGGAAGCTGCCAGGTTTTCCTTTGAAACGAGGGTCTGCTGCATACACTCTTGCATATTTTTCATTCCGTCGACAAGTTCATCAAACTGTAAGGCGATAACATAAAATTTACCACAAAAGTCTCCCACTTGCGTCGGTCACGTGCAATTGGTAAGGCTTTTAGCTACTCTCTCGTGCCGTGCCCTAGTAGCGTAGTGATTAACGAAGTGGTCTTGTGTGGGAGCGGTTTTGAGTTCGAATCAATCTGGGGCTGAATTTTGCATGTGGCTTCTGGTTTGCACAGTTGAGCACAATAATGGTAGTTTCAGCACAAAGGTTAATATATCGAGGTTTGTGCCGTATATACGAGATATAAACCCTAGGCTGTCGCTTTGCTGATAAAAGGACTCCTTTAGAAGTGTAATGTCTGTACTTAAGACTATTGTTTCTATAATTTACGAAGCAGAATTTTGACAGACTGTTAGGGAAATGTCTAAATTTGTAAATTTATTTCAGGGTTCAGAAAAGCGGGCCTAACAGCCAAGCTCGTTTAATTTCTAACTGTTCAATAAATTACTCCAATAAGGGTATCAAACCAAATGCAACATAACATAATGGAGCAACTCAGCATTCCGCGTGTTCAATGCTGCTCCTTCATGTGTACTTATTTCTGGACGACATTGTACTTTGCTAGTTACAACGTAAATATGCGAGCAGATGGAATTACACCCAGGTGGAATTCAGGACAGGAATACTGTGGTATGGTTTTTTGAGTATCCTGCCTTGTACGTAAATCATGAGTGTTTCTCTTGACAAACTACCTTTTGCTTGCTGAAAACAAGTATTTTTCTATTGGCACGCCACTGCAATTTTTTTCCCATATGAACAATATACAAGTTTACGGATTTTGACAAAAAGGCCTGCCATCTGAAGAGCAAATGTAAGATTGGATGATAGAGTAACATCGAGGTACCGGAAAGAGGATACTTCGTTAGACAGAATGGGTCGCAGTCAAAAAATACAGTGGACTGACTTTTGTTCGTGAAGTATAAGGCCTTTTTCTGATGACCATGTTGAGACGTGGCCTAGGCCATCTTTCAATACTTGAAGATGCATTTGACTTTTGAGAGGATGGCCGAAAACCATATCATCAGCATATTTAACAAAAAAACCTTCGTTAGCGATCGAAGGTCGCCAGTGTACTGAACGAAGAGTTAAGGGGTTAAGATAGACCCTGGAAGTACTCCAAAGTTGTTGATTAGGACCATTGAAATTTCATTTTCCACTCTGAACGAATTGCGTGTGTGGGATGTAATGGACTCCAAGCCGAGAGACAACCCAGCCGGGACAGCCGCATGCAGAAGTTTCATTAAATAGAACAAAGCACTGATCGTATTAAAAGCTGAAAAATAGTCGAATTAAGCACATCCATATGCACGGCAGCCTTTATGTAAATATCTTAGAGCAGAATGAACAACCAGAGCAGCAGAGTCTAGCGCATTACGCCAAGCCGTATATGCAAACTGCAAGGGATCGGAGAAATCAGAAGAAAACCGCGTAAAGATGTAAAAGACAACTTTTTCTGCAAGTTTAATAGTAAAGGAGAACAGGCAATTGGACGAAAGGATTTTGGACCAGAAGAAGAGGGTTTTTTTCAGAATGGGAATGATTCTCACTGATCGCCACTTATCAGTAATCGTAGACTCCAAAAAGGACATTTTGATGAGGTGTGTCAACGCAGGAGCGAATTGAAAAGAACAGTATTTCAGAAGAAACGGTAGGATCCCATCTGCTTCTGCCGCTGTTGCACGTCAAACATTTTTATGATGTGTCATCACTGTTTCCACAGACCTAGGAACAAAGACACGTGGCAATAAGGAAATGGCAATTGTCGGAAGATGGGATCAGTGGGAGTGTGGATACAGTTTGCATTTAAGCGATCTAAGTCTAAGTCAGCATCTTCGTGTGGTAGTGCATTGCGTTGGCCAGTAAGACGCTCAATATCCTTCCGAATTTCGTCCGAGGAGGGAGGAGATTTATACAGAGAAGATGTAAATCGCTGACTTACAAAAACATCGTTCAGACTGCAATTCTCATGCTTTATTAGGAAATTCATTTCCTTTATTTTCCCGGGTGAAAATTTTAAGACTGTTAAAACAGCACAATTTAATGGATCCATAAATTTCGAGAGGGCTTTACAATTGCCACCCTCCATTGCATAACGGGAATGAACGTTAGAGAAAATACACAACTGAATTCATACAGAAAAAATCGATAAAAACCGGCTAGGTCACTGTACATGGCCAAGAGGCATTCGATAAAGCTGAAAGTTAAACGCTGTAGACAGCAAAAACTGGAGAAAAAAAACGTCTAGGCAAAAAGAAATAAACATTGGGGAGGGGAATGTGTAAACAAGGAGCCAGTGTTACCAAGGTAGAGTAAGGTTAACTTCATGCTCCAATTGTTTAAATAGGTCGGGTTTAAACCGCCTTATGTACGCTGCCTCCAGGTAGAGTAAGGTGCGAGTTGTTCGTGCTTGAACAAGTACACGGAAGGAGGTTTTAGGGTCCAAGGAGTGGCCCGTATCTAGCAAGTGTTCAGTGATTGACGAGCGAGGTGTTCGTTTTTCTTGCCTAAACCACCAGCTAGGTATGTGTTCCTTTGCTCTGGTGGCCAATTGCCTTTGCGTTCGCCCTATGTACTTGCATCCGCAAGTGCGTGTAAATTCATAAACACAGTTTGAAGTGGCGTGCATCGGCAAGGCATCCTTCTCACGAGGAATCGGTAAAAGCTTTGTTAGATTGCAAATTATAAGCTCAGCGGCATAATATGTCCTGTGAATGGCATAACTGAGTCGTCTCTTGATGGTATTGAAAATGTTGTCACCTTTAAACGGCAAAGATATGAAAATGGTTTTTTTATATTTGTCAATAAACTGCGTTGGGTATCCGCGCTTCTGTAGAGTTACTTTGAGTTAATTATTTCATCTTCCAATGCATCCACGGAACAGATTTTTCTCGTTATCTGGAAGAGAGTGCATACCAAGTTTCGTTTCCATTGAATGCGCACAAAACTCAAATAATGCAAGTACTGTCCTTTCCACGTATTCTTATGGTAGACAGTTCGTGTGATGGAGCCATCTTTTTTTCTTGACATGTGAACATGGAGGAAAGAATGTTGGTTATCCCGTTCCTGTTCCATGGTAAATTTGATCTTGGGATGCAGGCAATTTATTATAAGCAATAATTGTTCAGCTTCTTTGATGTTGTCTACGATCGTGAAGACGTCATCTAGGTATCTTCTGTACAGGGTTATCTTGTTCAACTTCGTGGATACTTTTTCTTCTGCATGCCCCATTAATTTGTAATCAAAGGTTGGTCCCTGGGACTTCCCATTGCTACTCCATCAATTTGTCGATATAGATGGCCATTAAATAGAAATTGCACATCTTTCGTACACAATTTTAATAATTTACGTAATATTTCAGGGGATAGGGGAATTTCGGAAGAATAGGTGCAGATGATTTTAATTGTTTCATCTAGTGGCACGTTGGTGAATAATGATTCAACGTAAAATGAGATCATATATTTGTCTGAATTATTTTGATTCCTAATTTCATCAATAAAATGGAAGCCTAGCCGGTTTTGATCGATTTTTTTCTGTATGAATTCAGTTGTGTATTTTCTCTAACGTTCATTGCCGTTACGCAATCCGGGGTGGCAACTGAAAAACCCTCTCGAAATTTATGGATCCATTACATTTTGCTGTTTATACAGTCTTCAACAATTATTTTCTTTAAAAAAACTCGTAGACCCAGTTTGTACAAAAATTCATTTTGGCGTGTCAAAGGTTTTAGGTGAGGAGAAGAGTTTTTGTCAGATCTAACCTCAAGAGTGTCAGTAGGACAGCAGACAGTAAAATGTCATTTAAAATGTTATGAGATAACTGGAGCATGATTCTGCATTCAAGTGCTCAAGAAGTGCGGAAAGGTTGTCAGATATGATGGTCTGGAACAAAAAATATTATGTGGGGGCGTGTTTTGAACATTAACTTGCCTCTCGGGTTTTGCAAACATCCCTTCATTAGAACTACAATAGATGTCTGAACGGCCCAATAACGCAGAAAGATCGAAGCCTGACAACGGAGCTCTATTTTTGACCAAAAAATAATTATCATGGTTCAACTGTATGGGATCAATATCACGAGGGTTGAAGGAAACTAAGTCATCAAAACCTAGCAACGTAAAGAGATGAAGATTTGCACGCATGAAGTCACCACCTAAACTAATAACCTGCTCGCAAGACAGTACTGCAAGTTTAAGGGAATTAAAATCAAAAAACTGGAATAAAGCACCTTGGCACGTAGGAAGGTGAATGTATATGCTGACATTAATAATGTCTTTTGAATTACTTAAAATTGGAGGCTTACGTGCATTAATTCATCCGAACGAAATAAATTGGGGCTTATATTTTGCCCACTATTTCTGGTTTACAAAGACAGCCACTCCACCACCTCTGCTGCTGGATAAGAATTTTCTGTCCGATTGAAAAAAAAATATTTCGGCAAAGTTATGATTTCCGACTCAATACCACTATTAAACCAAGTCTCCTGCAGATAGATAGCTGCATACATACTGTGCTCTCTTTTCAACATAAGTGCTGATAACTTGACACTCTTTTTAAATAGAGATCTGCAATTTGTCGAGATAATTCTGGGATGTGCCATAACATTCATAAGCTTACGATTATTTCCTTGCTAACAACCTGAGCGATGTCGTTTTTATCGTGTGGGCGTCCTTTGGAGCATTGTCGACGTTAGTGAATTGTAAATGCGGCAGATTGCACGAATCTGATCAAAGCAAAAACCTTCAAATTAAAGTTAACTTACTTAACGAAGACACCTCTGATACGCGGTACACCAAGGTCGATGTTGTATTGAGAATACAGGCTTCATGATGCAGATCACACTTAAATACGTCAAATAAATTTGCAAATCTCAGTAGTCGACGCTAGTAACGCTTTATTCGTATGGGGCCCAGGCGATGTATTGGCTCTCTATAGTGCAGTATCTAAACTCCATTGGGTTTGACAATAAATCACTTCAATCGGTCACACAACGAGCCACAAACCCTAAGTTGGATTAGTTAGCTGATAATGCTCTGATGTGCAAGTCTGCATCTTTAATAAATAATACATTTTCACAAAGGATCGTGTGCAACTATCTCGGTCCATCAGTAAAAATAGCGCCAAGTAGAAACACACATCCGCATACTTACTGCAAGTCAAATTAGTATAAATGTATTGAATTTTTGCCAAGAGGAACTCTGAGAAGATGTAACATCATTTTGAAAGCCAATCTGCATACTTAATTAATGTCAAACTCTGTCCGTGTTTGTGTCCGTTACCATAAGTCGTTTGCTGCAGCTTGTTGGAGGGCACGGTGTCCATCGTCGAAATCGACGGGGAACTATCGTCGTCGCGGTCGCTTGAAACGTCCACCCCCTCCCGACCCCAATGCAGCAATGGCTATAACGGTGTTTGCACAGCTGTTTTAAATTCACTGACCGTAAACCCCTTGACCTACTATCACTTGGACCCCCCCCCCCTCCTTACTTACGCGTAGGTTGTCGCGGCCGCTTGAAACACCACACTTCCCCCCTCCACAGCGATGCGGCCGTATGCCACACATTCCCCCAGTGGGTTCATAGTCCGGGTGGCCCAATCAGACTGACTTGCGGCTAGCTATTAGTTTACATTGAATGGCCTACCCCATAAATATCTTCGCTTTCGATCGAATACGTAAACAATATAATTATGGACAACAGTAATGCCGTCAGAAATGTTTGGGCATGGATTTCCCCCTTTTGACAGGTGCGTTGGAAATGCGTTTTCAACTGCAATTCAGCGTGAACTTTGCTACGATCTTAGCAAGCTGGCAGCATACGTTGCTCTTCCAAAACGGAGGCTACTGGTCGATCAACTGTACGCATAGAACACTATCCTTGACAGTGTGAATATTTGAAGTAATGGCGACCACGTTTTATTTTTAGATGCGCCCGGTGGACCTTGCAAAACCTTCATCATTAAGCTGCTTTTGGCTGAGCTGCGCAAAGAAAGCAAGTGTTGTTTGGCTATTGCATTGGCTGGTTTAGCATTGACGCTACTTCCCGGCAGCCGAACTGCTCACAGTACGTTCAAGCTTCCTTTAAGGATACCTGATGATGGCACCGCAACATGCCACATAAGCAGAGGTAGTGTATTATCAGAATTGTTGAAACGGTGCTCAGCTATAATTTGGGACGAGTGTACCATGGTCAACATAATTGCACTGGAAGCGGTAGATAGAACGCTGTGTGATTTCGCAGAAACAAACATTCCATTTTGTGGCATCACAAACGTTTTACCTGCTGATTTTCGCCAGACACTCTCCGCGATTTAAAGGGGTACCAGGGAAGACTTGGTAAAATTCGGCCTTAAAATGTAGCGTTATGGTCAACGGTGAAGACGTTAAAACTCACAAATAACATGAGAGTTACCCTCCACAATGCCCATGAAACCAAACGGATTCTCGACTAACATCTTGAAAAGTGGCGCAGGGAAAATTGAAAGCGATGCAACCGGAAACCTCCATATTAGTTTGGTAGCAAATTTGTTGAGCAGTGGTAATGATCTTAGAGACAAAGTTTTTCCTGATCTTCAAAATAACTTTTCCGATGCAGAATGGCTATGTCAACGAAAACTTCTAGCTCTGACTTACAAATTTGTCAATGTCATTGACCACTGAATTAGCCCTCTTCCTCCAGGTGAGGAAAAACTGCACAAATCATTCGATACGACGGTTCATCCTTCCGACTGTGTTAACTACCCAGTGCATTCCTGAACAGCTTGGCAGTATCTCGCGTTCCATCGCACAAACTGGTTCTAAAGGTTGGCATGCCAATTATGCTGATAAGAAATCTTGATGCACCGTGGCTACGTAATGGCACTAGGTTTATTGTGTAGCGGTTGATTTCATACCTTATAGAGGACACGATTATAACCTATTGTGCAAACGATAGGACTGCTTATATTCCCCACATTCCTTTTGTTCTATCTGATACTCCGTTTTATTTCCGGTGACTTCACTTTCCCGTGAAGGTTTGCCTCACCATGTCCAGCAACAAGACCAAAGGTCAAACCTTCAGGGTGGCTGGAATTCACCTGGAAGAATCGTGCTTTTCCTACGGTCAGTTCTACGTTGCAATATCTCGAATTGGCTCAAAAAACCAATTTGTACGTCTGGGCACCCAACGGGTTTACGAGGAATGTTGTTAATCCGGAAGCGTTAGTCGGAAAACTCTACCCTCCATTTCCTTACGGTTCATAATTAACCTTACGTGTGACATCTATGTGCTTTTGTAGTCGTTCGAAATTCTGCCCCGTTGCTTATTACCGTACAGCTTTTCCCGCTGACGTGCCCTATCATTGTTATTTTAATGTTCGTATTTGTTTCCTTTTGCTTTAGAAGCTCTTCTCTGTATGGTTCCTAATTTACAGTCTTCACATGATCTCTTTTTGCTCACTATTGTTTAATTTCAATATTCTCCCCTCCTGATGCCCAAGTTTACCACTATACGCCGCATACATATTTTTTACTCGCTCTTATTTTAATACCATCTGTGGACCAATTAAGATGCAGTTGAACAAGCATGAAAAAATATGTTCTTTGCAATGAAGCTAGACTAATTACACTGCCCCTCGCCAGCAAGTAAGAGTTGCCACCAAAATTCTCTGACAGAAATTTTTGTTAAAAAGCCATCCGGCTTGCTACTTTTTAGTACTTTGTTTGTTTAGAATAACTGTTGATGATCGTTGGGCTCCCGTGTTTCGTTATCTGGTCTTCAGACCCGGTACCCAGCAAGGGCGAACGATGGGCTATGTACAAAGAGGGAGTTCAAAGGTATTAACCAGTATTTTTCGAATAAAACTGAACTGGACTGAACATAATCATTTGAAGAGGTTCTCACATATGTTTTGTCTACTTAAAGGAAAACAATATGTAAGGAAGCCCATGGCAAAGACAAGTTGGAAAACCTATATTTTTAGCCTTACAGTCTTTAGTCTAATTACAATTCATCGTTTACGCGTCGCCTGCACGGCCAGGTCGGCGTGTAGAGGTTCGTGCATTTGGAAAAGAGGGAGGGGTAGGGGAGTTATATGGGTAAGGTTGTGGGGGTTGATCAGAGGGCAGATACATGGAGGGATGATTTCTGTTATTTGCGCGCAGTGAACGACTGACAACTTCTTCTGACAACACAGCACCGGAGTCGCCAGCCGTATAACGACTTCTTCGGCTGTTGCAAGCACACCTTGGCATAGGCCATTGGAAAAGTAAGTTGCTGTCCGGTAGACAACCTGGAAGCCTTGGTTAGCATTGACTTGGTGATTCGTATGGACAAGATATGCGAGAATGTAACGGAATATCGATCTAGTTTCACGTTTAATTAACAAGGCCGGCATGTGCTCCCGACCCTATTTCCAGGTGGCTCGTTTTTGGCCCATTTCTCCTGCTCCACAGGAGAAAGTGAAAGAGTAAATATACATGGGCGTGGCAATCAACGGGAGTCGGTCTTTATCTCCTAATCTTAGAAGGAGAGAATTCGTGCAGAGCACCCGTAAGTTCGCTTCGGGGAAATCGCTTGCGATTGCGGTTATCATACGTCGTCTGACCAGCTCGCTGGTTGCATTGCCTTAGAAAGGCAGTCTAATGGAAATTTGCTTTATCTCTGCTGTTAAGGAATCAGGCTTATTGGCTCTCTTGCCAATATTTCTGAGAATGAACCTCTCCGGGTATCGTACGAACCTCTGCACGCCGACCTCGTCATGCCGGCGATGCGTTAAAGATGAATTGTTATTAGACTACACCATTTAACCCTGTCCAAATGTACAGTTTTAATTACCCTGTTCGGATGATGATTTGGTGAAAAAAATACGTTTGCCAACTTGCCTTTTTAAATTTCCTTTCCCATATAGAGACAGTTCAGCCTTCGTTAAAACAAACGAAGTTTCTTTGATAGGCATGGCTCTAGGTAAGTGGCTGACATTCATTGGTTCGTTGCTGGATAGTATATGGTAACCGCATGACTTGAGCGGCTGCTTAGTAATGATGCACGCAGTAGATGTGGTTGAACATGGCGTGTCTGTCAATGTATGCATGCTGCGTTTCTAGCTGTTTCACTCTTTTCGGTGAGTCCTCCATTTTTTATATATTACCGGCTCGAAATGTGTTAAAAAGCCTAAGCCTATTCAATAATCCCTGATAGTTGAAAACCATTTATTAATCCAAAGTCATCCAGTCATTATCCTTGTACTGGATGGAAGGCCGGCATTTCAAACTGGTTACATTTTCAGTAGTACTAAGCAAACTGCTTATCAAATACGTATGAAATACCCAGAAATTATTTTCGATTGCAACTCCATACTGGGGGTATGCACAGTTGTAACGCCTCAAATCTAAGTGCAGCGCAACTGTACTCCCAAAAAATATATGTTAATGAACCAGTTTTGGGCACAAACATATGTTTTCAGCAACTCTTCATCAGGCCAAACATTTGCAGAGAAAATGAAGGCTGGACAAAACAGTTAAAGTTTAAACATGTAAAAAAATCAATAATTGTTTGACATTGACGCCGAATGACCGCTGCGAACTATATCAGTCTGCGCGAACGGGTGCTCGCAAACACCAAAGCAGTAGCTATGCCGCCATGTAATGCAGTGCTGCATTGTCAGAAGACGCTGATGCAAGCCCTTCTTCCATGGCCGAAACCGACGCCACGTGGCGATTGCATTTCGCCCCCATCCGCTAGTGGCAGTCGGTCATCAAATACGTCGGCCTCGCCTACTTTCGCAGATTGAAATATTCTGCAGTGGCTTAACGTTGTCCATCTCAGACTGCTATTGATTTTGTTTACATGTTTAAACTCTAAGCGTTTGGACAGCTTTCTTTAGCCCTTCAAATGGTTGGCCTGATAAAGAGAAAATAAAATTTTCTGCCAAAACTGACTTTTTAAGATTACGTTTTTCGGGACGGGGGGGCTTTTTAGTTAACAAGTACACTGTCAACTTGTAGTGTTACTATATGAGTTCGAAGGAAAATAACTACCATGTGACATTTATTTCATTTCTTTTTCCTTTTTTTAATTTCGTTATGTTAACAGTCATAGTGTGTTGGGTGATACGTCACCCAGCGGCCATGTTCACTGTTCCGTATTTGGGGCTAAGACGATGGTGGGTGATGAGCTACTATAGTGAGAACGTGGTAATAGAGACTGCTCTCAGCTAACTTATTATATTCGACATCGAGGGAGGAGAATATCTGTATGCTTGTAGCGCGTTAATAAACTTACTGATCATTAATTTACCATTTTCCTTATAAACTGACTGATACTGCAAACTTGTATAGAACCAAAAACTCTGCTGGTTTCGCTGACTTTGTTGAAAACAGCCGAACAGTATTGCTTCCGCTGACATTATTACTAAAACACGGTCAATAACAAATGAGTATCATAAAATTAGCCATTGACCAGTTCATCCTCAGAAAAAATACACGACATTACTATTTATGAAAAAACCTATTCTACATAATAGTTTAACTGCAAATGTTAATTCCCTGAAATGTGCCCAATATTAAGATTTCGTTGATCTTGATTCTTTTTATTCCACCAATGTTAGGCGACTAGGCGTCGTGACACCGACAGTGTCCTCTGTGCGCTCACATGTCTGGTTGTTGGGAGCAACTGGCCATCAGTCAAGTTCAGCTGCGTGATCCATTGATCAAAATACAAAACGAGTCTTAGAAAAAACGAGAACTGGGATTTCTTCCAAAGGTTATGTCATAGGTTAATTTAGAACGAAATTTTAAGGCAGTAACTCAGAGCTGACTGTTTCTCTTTCTGGAGAAAATGTGCAGAGTGCAAAGCAATGATGCTTCAAAACAATTATGCCTGGCGAACGTTTGCTCTAGATACTACTATTACTGTAGCTTTCTTTTTTCGATCAAAATAAAGCAGGCATTGCCTGTCATTAAACTGTACGCAGTTGAAAGGTTCTTATCTGATAACAACTATATTTTAGAATTTGTGTTAAGTTATAATGAGACAAGTTATGAACTTTTTCAAAGATGGCAAAACAGTAAGATTCATTGAATTCATGACATTACGGGAGCGAGCCCTTCAGTTGCTGCCTCTCATTGCATAACGTAAATCAGGTAAGTGAAAATACAAATTTAATTCATGCAGAAAATCCGATACAACCAGGAAGGTCACAAGAAATGTTGAAAAAGCTAATAAATAACTTGAAAAAGTTAAAACGCTCTGGGGAGCAAAAAAACAAGGAAAGACGTCTAAGGTAAGACAATTGGGAGAGGAATAATTACACAGGGAGCCAATGTTACCACGGCAGACTAAGGCTCACTACATGCTCCAGCTGTTTGCATAGATCGGTTTTGAACTGGCGTATGCACGCTGTCTCTTGATAGCGTAAGGCATGGATTGTTCCTGTCCGAACAAGTACCCGGAAAGAGTCTTTGGGGTGCACAGGGTTGTCCGTGTTTAGCATATACTTAATAATCGATGAACGAGGAGTTCTGTTTTTGTTTTAATAACCAAGTAGGTAAAAGCTTCTAAGCTCCAGCGGCCAATCGCCGTTGCGTTCGCCCTATTAGCTTGCATTTGAACAGTGCACAGAGAACATTGTCGTTGTGACGACGCCTGTTCACCCAGAGGAATAAAGACAAGCAGAATCGAAGTGTGCAGATATTGGGCGCACCTCAGAGTATTTATTTTTGCAGTTCGACTATCGCGCGAAATAGATGTAGTATCGAAAACCGTAATGTAACGTTTTTTTGTCCTGAAGATGAACTGGTAACTGGATATTCTTATGGCGCTCATTTTTAATTTACCGTACTTTAGTATCATAGCTCTATGTCTGCTTATTTAGTCGTTATGTACCACTTAACGCTTCCCCTTAATTCATTATGCGCTCTCTGTCTATCAGGTGTTAACCAATGTCCAAAAAACAGGGAGTCTGGGTATTTCCCACATTTTTTGAAAACAGCCTCAGAGGATTGTTTCCGCTGACGTTTCTGAGACAACTGCCCAATTTGCAATGGATCAGCTGTCGAATGCACAGCTTGGCAGCAGTAGAACTAACAACCTGTAATTTGACGCATGCTGTACGCGAAAGAATGTTATTTCAGTATCACTGTTTGGCTGAAATCCGCCATCTGTTTGTCGGTGCTGCAACAAAGGTGAGGAAAACTATGCGAGTCATCAAGAAACGTAGTATTTTTTTAAATTGACTCATAACGCACTTATTCTCTGCCCTAGATAATGTTCATTTGGCTGCATTATCAACTGGACTGGCGACTTTTAAATTCAGGCACCGAAAATAAGCTCTAAGGTAGCACTGACATTTGTACGGCCAAAGAGTCTAGAGGTTACGTCAAAAGCTGTGCCCGTGAGGCCAACGGTTTCTCATTATTATGGAACCAACCAGGACAAAACACTTCGTTTGACCGGTCTCACCTTCCCTAACCTCACCCAAATGATATATGAGGCTTTGGATCCAACAAGCGATGGGACGTTTGCAGAGTGGTGTCTGAAGATGTTAAAATTGTTGCCGAATTTTATGCAAGATGCATTACACAGCCTACCTACCATAACTTGCGTCGTTGAGTAATAAATTTGCACGAAACACATTTCTCCTTTTTGATGCTTTTGAGAGGCATTATCGATTTTGCGATATTTTGTATTAACTCTGGTGACAAAAAAATTACAATGTGTTTTAATTTTTGAATAGAAATTCCGTCAAAAATTGTTTTTTGGATATCCTTCATCGACAGTGGTTTCTTATTGTTTTTAAAATAGACTTTATACCCTCTTTCTGAAAACTTATGTATTTGACCTGCAACCTGGACTGGGATTTGATGATTGGAATGGTGTGAGCACATCCGCTAAGCATACTGTAAAACTGGTAAAGCTTTTCTGGACTGACAAGACGTAAACTTGGAAAACGCTTGCTCATACAGTATTCGCTAAAAACCGTGCAAATTTTATAACCTTGAAAAAGTTTGATCCTTACTCTAATAGAAGTTTGGATGCATTTGGCAAAACTTAGAAATGATAAAGAACAGCATTAGGTATATTTAAAACTTAAAAGAAATGAAAGAATCACTGTTCCTTAAGAGAAATAAAGTATTCCCGATTATCCGCATAGTCCGAAGACGTAAAATAAGGCTATAACTTAAAAAAATAAGGTTAAATATTTTATTCATCTTAACATTTGGAAGGAACTTTTCTGAAGTCCAGATTTTTTACAGATTACAATAATTTGATAGCCAGTATTTTCATATCGTGGAATAGAATCTGGTATGGAGACGCTACCGTTAATGCACTCAGAGCCCAGAGCTAATAGTGCACTCCAATTTAACAATGTCCGCAGACCGGCCGCGTGCACCGAGAGTTAACTTGACACACGTCCCGGCATGCTCTGCAATGTACCAGAGCTTCCTGCAGCGTGTAAAACTACGCCAGAACTACCTTCGTCCGATAGGCCAGGAACAGTCTTGAAGGACCAGCGCCTTATAATAGGGTGTAGTGGACACGCTGATTCATCATCCCGTTGTCTCTGTGTTAGCTGGAATAAAGACTTTTACGATCAGAACCGGGTTTGCCTCCTTCTACGCATTAGTTTTGGGGTCAAATCAGAATCTGGCATCATTTTTTCGGTTTCAGTTTCTTTATTTACTGATTGATGCTATGCGCTTCGGTTCGACGTTTACGTCAAGACTTTTAAAATAAGGTATGGATAAAGAGCATGTACAGAAAGAAAGCATATTAGTTCTTATTAATTCTTCTTATAGTGATGGCAATTAGGATCATGTTTACAAGGGCCCCAAAACACAGTGTCACTGTGCAAAACATCCGCAATTTAAGTCAAACATTGTTATTTCTGATATTAATTTTTAAAAAAAACTTTCTCTGATAAGTTACATCTTTCAAAAGTGCGCTGATTAGATATTCGGCTGAATTCTTTCTGTGTATATAAACTGCCTCTAACGTAATGTCACAATAAAATTGGGACTTTTGACAAATTCTTTAATTAAACCGAAGATTAACAATTCAATTTAACTAGAGACGAACAAACTTAATTTTCTATGTATTATATATTTTTTTTACATAAGAGGATTAATTCCACGACTCACTACTAGCTTGCATGTCCAAAACACAGTCCACATATGTGGCCGGTTTTGAAACTGCTAATTATTCTTCTGTCTGTTGTGTTTCTATGTGACGCATAAGCGGAACGTATAGTTTACAAAAAGGTGTTTTATAAATGACTTACGCACAATAACGCCTTTTTTACATTACCTTCCTTGTAGCAAGTGCAGCCATACTGTTTATGCACAAGTAGTGTGATTCGGTACAACAAAATTATGACGAAAGTTATTTTTGTTACAGAAGTTTATACAAAAAAACTTTGCGTGTTAGCCAAACATAATTTTTACAATATGAATATCAAATTTTTCTGCAAATAACTGCAATTCCTTCAACCACAAGGAATATTTTCGATATCCATTTTACTTGTTTTTGAGTTCCTCCATAGTATTATCAACATTAATAAGCAGTTTGCTTCTGTCTTTCATAATAGAATAGGAAATTCCTTCGACATGAGACTACTCCTTATTTGGCCAAAAGGAATGGCCATTTATCTTCATAAACTAATCTACAAAGATGATTTTCCTAACCAAAAGGTTTTGGCAGAATTAAATCATCTCAATGAATCAAAATAGTGTTACCAAATATATGCTTAAAGTAACCAGTCAAATTTACTCATAAAAGATGCATCGTCTTTAGCAACATGTAGTCTTTTTACAAATTTAGCCCTTTCAATCTAAAAAAAATGAAACAAACAAATGATAGGTTCAATTCCTAGACAGCCACAATCATTACAGAATTTGAGAGAAAAATGCGTCACTTCTAAATTAAGAAAAGCCAAACAACTTTTATTCCAGCATAACTAATTGTAGGTGTTCTAGAGAATTCAACATCCTAAAGAAGGTTAGGCACATGGACTAGCGTCATGTTATTAAATCTTAGTATGGGCTACAAAAATGCCAATTTTGCGAAGAAGCGTCATTTTCTTTTGCAGAAAAACAAAAAATAACAGATTATGTAGAGAAACTGTGTCACCCTAAGCCGAATATTTGAATGCATAACTCTCGCAGTGCTTGTATCGAGCTGCTAAGCCTAATAAGTTAAAACCCCTAAGGGCTGGGATTTTCCCGACCCAGTTTCTTGGGCAGGAGAGCAGTCATGGACAAGCCAGATTGTTGGCAAGAGTGTTCTGTGTACAGAATGAATAGTAGAATGAGCAGTAGGAAATTGACTATCAGACGACCGCAGAAACACAAGCCAGCGGATGGCGTCTGTAATGAAGTCTGCTTGTTAGTTATCACATGAGGTTCGGGGTGAGTTGGCCTGTGCCTGGCTGTAACAGAGGCCGGAATCAGTTAGCCTTTCGATAGCGCACTTCGACCTGAGTTAGTCACGACAGAATTGTGTAATTTTGGAGATCAGCATGGAAACATTCGACAATGAGTTGTCCCGAAACCCACAATGTCCTTTATGTGGTCACACGCCTGCTTGCTCCGAGGGCATTCTCAAGGGGTCGCCTCTGTGGGCCATCTCTGGGGAGCGCCGTAAACTTGCTTTTGCTTGCCTTACGGGGCTCTGTAGGGGAGCAAGACCAGGGACCTAGCACCAATCTCTTTCTCTCCACGTTACACGGAATTGACTTTCTTGAGTTTCTACACTTTCATGAATCACAACTATGCGCAACATACGATCTCTTTTACGGCATCCGTGGTAACCGACGCACATCATCCTCTTGGCATCGTGGGACGGGTGTTAAATATGCGAGCTTATGCCAGATTGTGAATTGCAGGCTGAAATGTTCAAACTCTGAGGGATGATGGTGCCCAACTGTTAACAGGCAAATCCTTTTCGGAATACCGTGTTGGTGTGGCGTTTCCCTCTGAGGTCCGCCTACCTGGCACTGCCCACAAACTGCTGCATGTACCAGGAGTTCACTCTGCGAACCACCTCTACCACAGTGGTGTCTCCGACAACTCTGGACTGTATGATTTCGCTTTAGCTTTGGCCGATGAATTTCGCTCGAGTCTGCTAGAGTGTGGGGCTGTCTCACCGCGGATGGCTTGGGTCCGTTTGAAAAGTGCCCTAGTAACCGTTTCCATCATCTCGGCGTATGCGCCTACTCTGGCTTCTGCTGACAGCGTAAACGATGACTTCTACAGCGACCTCCAGCTAACAGTTGACCGCATCGCAAGAAGCGATATACTCGTCATTGCCGGTGATTGGAACGACCGACCAGGTGTGTATGACGCTGGAACCCGTCGTGTGGTAGGCAAATTTGCTGTCGGAGCGCAGTGTGCCAACGGTGACCGCCTTGTCAACTTCGCATCGTCGAACCGCCTCGTTGTGTCAAGCACACGTTGTGATCATCCTTGCCACCACCTTGTCACTTGGTACTCAAATGAAGGGCATATTCAGACACAAATAGATCACATCCTTGTCCAAGCACGCTGGGCCAACTCGGTCTTGGATTGTCGAGCCTAGTGCGGTGCTGATACAGGAAACGCTCATGCATCGGACCATGTCCTACAGCGGGCAACCCTTCGCTTGCGTTTAACAGCTATTTACAGACTCTCTAGTCCACAGCCGATCGATTTCGAAAAGGTGAATTTCTCTGCTTGCGACGCCTTCCACTTAGCACTCCATAATTGTTTTGATGGCCTGTATCCTGACGCCCGAGCGGACCCAGAGCCCGCGTGGCAGTCCCTGAAGGCCACGATGTCAGAGCTAACATACACCCATCCGGGCAAAACCCGGCGGTGACATCTCGACTGGATCAATAGACCCACGCTTGCGTTCGCTAAGGAGGCCGGCCGAGCCAGGCTTACTGGCTCCCCCAATTACAGAGAGCTGCGGCGCTAAACGACAAGGGCCATCCGAGCCGATTGGAACGCCCACTAGAGCAACTTTGCCACAGAAACGGAGCAAGCAGCTACCAGAGGTGATACCCACAAGCTCTACCGACTCATAAAGCAGGCCAGCAGAGGTTCGAAGAGCACCAGCGAGACTTTAATGGATCACAACGGTGCTGGCATCACTAATATCGATGACTGGTTAGAGAGATGGCGCAAGCATTTCTGTGACCACCTTTACCATGATCCCCCTGTGATGTCTGACCTATCACCTAATGCGGACGATCCTCACCATCTGTATGATTGCAACACAGAGCCATGCAATGTAGAGGAAATTGTCTCCATTTTCTTGAGGCTTCGCAACAACAATGCACCTGGTGAGGATGACCTCCCGCCGGAGCTCTTCAAATGTGCACCCGAGGTTATTGGGCCCTGGCTACAACAAACATTTCCCAAAATATGTGACAGCGAAGTTGTGCCCTCTGACTTGAGAAAAGCCGTGATCCTCCCCTTGTTTAAAAAGGGCGACAGACGAGCGTGGAGCAATTATTTAGGCATAAGCATTATCGATGTAGCGGTGTAAACGTTCACGTCCCTTCTTCTCAAACGTTTCCAAACTTCGAGAGACCAGCGCATCCGCCCAAACCAGAGTGGATTTCGACCAGGCCGTGGTTGCACCGACTAGATCTACAATCTCCGCTATGTGCTGGAACTAAGATGGGGTCACAAACAACCCACTGTCCTATGCTTCATCGACTTTGCTGCCGCATTTGACTCTGTTGATCGCAGTTCGCTGTGGAACATCATGAGGACGGATGACCTACCACCTTAGTTTCTCAACCTCATGCAGGCACAATATCGTGGCACTTCCACACGGGTGAGGACGCAGAACAGCGACACTGAAGCCTTTAGCGTCAGGATGGGCGTCCGCCAAGGCTGTGTATTTTCACAAACTCTGTTCCACTATGCGATGGACTGGATCATCACCAAAGCACTGGATGACTTCCCGGGAGTGCAGTTTGATCTCTTGAAATGGGTGACTGACTTGGCGTATACTGATGACGTCGTCCCCTTCGGCGACAACTCTATTGCAGTTCAGCAGACGTTGGACAAGGTCAATGAGCGTGCCCGAATCATCGGATTACGCCTTAACGCGACTAAGACACAAGTCATGCTCTCTTGTGTCCCCCATGCATCTGTCACTCCTATTGCTCTCGACGGTGCTCCTCTCGAAGTGGTCGACTCGTTTAGATACTTGGGCTCTTTGGTCACGGAAATGGGTCTAGGTGTCGACGAGGTTGAAATATACTGCAACCGTGCCCGATCTGCTTTCAACCGTCTGTGCGCTCCTCTATGGAAAAGAAGGCAAATATCACTACGCACAAAGTCCCATTTTTACCAAGCAGTGGTTCGATCTATCCTGCTCTATGGCGGAGAGACATGGGCTACGCGTGTTGAGGACATGAGGCGCCTTGCGGTGATTAACAATGACTGCCTACGCCGCATCCTTCCTCACCGTCACGTCGACCAAATTTGCTGCTCCAATCTCCGCTGACGCTGTCAACTGGACGCAAAGGATAAGTTTAGAAATGGGTAGTGCTAAAATGTACAAGGTCATGTTATACTAAAAATTAAAGTTTTACACGATATCCACATCTACTGTAAAAGCAGGTCAGCCTTCAAGTTTACAATTCCGCTTTTTCACAGGTAAGAGAAGCGTGATAGGAATGGTATTACAGAGTCCTCTTAGGCTGATGTGTGGCAAGACATATAATGAAATCCTCGACGCATTTGATGGGAAGACTCCGCAGCCATTAGTTTACAGTAAAGAGGGTGAGCGTTCCCATTGAGGATGCAATCAGCACTTAACCGTTTTCAAGTGGAGCTGTCAGTTAAAAAAAACAAATATAACACCGGCAACTGAAGAGAGCATTTAAAGGCTACGTTTAAAAATGACTAGATATTTTTTTCATTAGGTTGCTTGAAATAATAACTTTAAAGCAGTACAGAATGAGGGGGACAATGCAGGTATCTACACAACGCAAGATTAGGACATGCAGTGCATGATATAAATTCAAGTGGTGGATCATGTCAGGTTCAGGTCAGGTATTATAAAGGGAAATATAAGTAAATTCCTTTGACCTCCCTATTCGTTCATAACAGTTATTCAATGCATATGTTCAGCAGAACATTTCAGATCAGTGGCGTTGCCAGTATTTGAGCACTTGTGACGAATATAATATAAACGTATGTGGATTTTGATTAAAAAGGCCTTCAATATGAAGAGCAAATATAAGTTTGGATGATAGAGTAACACTGAGGTTTCGGAAAGAGGACGTAAAAAGCTGATTAACAAAAATATCGATCAGTTTGGAAATATCATGCTTTATTTGGACGTTCACATCCTTAAGTCAATCTCGTAGACCTAGTTTAAGAACAATTTATTGTGGCTTGTCAACTTTTTGTACGTGGGGAGAAGAGATGCTGTCAGGTCTAAATTTAACAGTGTCAAGAGGACAGGAGACAGTAAAAATGTCATTTAAAATGCTGCAAGATAACTGGAGCATGACTGGACATTCCAGTGCTCATGAAGGGCAAAAAGTTTGTCAAACCCCTTATCTGCACATGTCTAAGATTTTTTCGTGGTTACTTATGTCTAAGGATTGCCAACGGAATCCGACAGATCAGGACAATAAAACTCTTAAATCAATGATCGCTTCTTTTTCTTCTTATTCTTCTTCTTCTTATTTTTTTTTCGAACTTTTGCTGCAATTCGGATATTCTCCTCAACGTTTCAGATATGTCAGTCGGGAGCTATGAAGTATTATGTGGGGACGTGTCTCGAACCTTAAACTTTCTGTCGGGTTTTGTTTACAGCCCTTTATTAGAACTCCAATTGATGGTTGGCAGGCCCAGTAACACAGAACAATCGAAGCCTGACAACGAAACTCCATATTTGATTACAAAAAGTTTGGGATGGTTGGTCAATATGTGATGAAGAGGGGCGTCAGCACGAGCGTTGAAGGACACTTAGTCGTAAAAACCAAAAAAATGTAAGGGGGCGAAGATTAACACAGTTGAAGTCCCCACTTAAACTAATAACATGCTCGGAAGACAGAAAAGCAAGTCTTGGGCAAATAAAACCAAAAAAGCGGACTCAAGCACCTTGACATACTCAGGGGTAATGTTAATGTTGACTTGAATCGTGCTTTTAGAAATAATTCAAAATCAAGGTTTACACTCAACAACAATGGCCTCTAATAATTCATTCGATTAAGAAAATGAGGACTTACTATGTTTGCACCCTTTCTGGTTTATAAAGACAGCCACTTTACCGCCTCTGTTGCTGAATAATGATTTTTTGTCTGCTGGAAAAAAAAATCTGGATGAGTGGTGCGCTGCCACTTAATGTCATTATTAAGCCAAGTATCTTGCAGACAGATAACTGCAGACTTACTGTGCTCTCTTTTCAACAAAAGTGCCGATAACTTGACACATCTGTTAAATGGATCAAAGTTTTATTAAACTCACAGTGTGAAGCGCAACATTCGTAGCTCAAGTGAGTAGAGCATTTGCTTGGCTAAAATGCCACTCTCCTATGAGGGTTGCGAATCTCGCCGAATATTGTTAGTTTTCTCGCAATTAGGTCAACTAAAAAAAAGATCTGCAATTTTTTCGACATAAATCGTGGAAATGTCACTACACTCAGAGGCTTACGCTTATTTACTTGCTGCCAATTTGAACAATGCCTTCATTTTCGTGTGGTCGTCCTGCGGAGAATTGTCGAGGTTGATGAAGTACAAATGTGACAGACTGGACGCATCTGCTTATTTTAATAACCCCTCAAATTAAAGGTAACTAACTAAACGAAGACATATATGACACGTGGAACACGAAGGTTCAGGTTGTGGTTAAGTAACTGGTTTCATAATTCAAGGCACACTTGAATACGTCAAACAAATTTGCGAATGTAATTAATGGACGCTGTTAAGCTTTATTTGTATGGGGCCAAAGTAAGCTATCGACTCTCTACAGTGCAGCACCCAAAACCCATCGGATTGTACAAGAAATCAGTTCAATCGGTCATACAACGAGCCACAAAATATACATTGGATTTTAAGCTGCTAATATTCTGATAGGAAAATTATTCATGGTTAATTAACAATGCAGTTCCACAACGGTTCGTGTGTTACTATCTTTGTTTATCAGTAAAATTACGCCAAATAGAAGCAAACATCCACAACTGTATATATTACATATCATTATATAAAACCCATATTCCATCAGTTTGATTCGCTTTCTAAAATTAAATAATGTTAATAACTCTAGATGGTATTTTGGATTAAGCTTCGAGCGGCTATCGATTTGCGCAGTTTAATTTCAACAAATTAGGCTATTTACTTGAAACAAAATGTTAAAAAAACTTCCTTTTCCATATTTAGACAGTTCAGACTTCGTTATACTGAACCAAGCTAGTTTGACAAAAATTGCCCTTGGCGATTGGCTGACATTCATTGGTCACTTTTGGCTAATATATGCTCACCGTATGACATGGGAGACTGTTTTGTAGTCACGCACGCAGAAGATGTGGTTGAAAGTGGTGTGTCTGTCTGCGTTTGCATGCTGCGTTTATAGCTGCTTCACTCTTTTTGGTAAGTCCTCCATTTTTAATACATAACCCACTCAAATTGTGTCAAAACACCTTAGCGTATTCAATAATTGCAGACTTTTAAAAACCAGTTATATATCCGAATTCATTCATTCATGATCGTTGTACCAGGTCGATGGCAGCCATTTTAAACTGGTCGTATTTTCATTGGTGAGTAGCAAGCCGGCTTAAGAGTACGGATTCAATATCTTAAGATGAGTTTTGATTGCAGCTGCATTCTTAGGGTACATACAGTAGTAAATTCCTAAATCGTAGGTCACCACACGTGCTGTCCAAAAATATATTATTTAAAAAGTCAGTTTCTTCATCAGGCCAAGCTTTCGCAGGGAAAATGACAGCAACACAAAATAAATAAAGTTCGAACATAAAGAAAAATCAATATATTGTCTGGCATAGACGCCGATTGTCCAATGCGGTCTATGCCAGTCTGCACCAACAGGTGCTAGGAACAGCCGAAATACTGTCTTTACCGCTACCAAATGCAGTGTTGTGTTGTCAGAAGACGCAGACACAAGACTTTACGCTTCCGTGGCCAACACCGACGCCAGGTGTCAACCGCATTTTGCATATATCCACCAACCACGCCCATCTCGCATACTTGCGCAGATTGACACAGTCTGCAGCGCCCAATCTACGTCCATGTCAGCCAGCGACTGATTTTTCTACATGTTCAAACTTCAATTGTTTTGTACAGCTTTCATTTTCCCTGCAAATGTTTGGCCTCATGAAGACATGCTGGAAACATATATATTTGCTTAGAAGTGACTTTTTAGAGTACTTTTTAAGGAAACTATTTAGCAAATAAGAAAATTGCCAAAATGTGATGTTATTATAGCAGTTTTTAGGGAACCAACTATAATCTAACCTTCTATCCTTTTTTATTAATAACCATAGTGAGTTGGGTGATACGTCACCAGTTGTCATGCTCAATTTTCCTTATTTGTAGCTACAACTATGGTGGTATAAAAGCTACCTCTACCAGAACATGTTAAGGGGTACTGCATGTAGCTTATTGATTGCATATGACACCAGAAGAAGAAAATCTGCATGATTGGAGGGCGCCAATAACCTAACTGATCTATAATTATCCATGTCCATAATAGACTGACTGATATTAAAACCCGGGTGGTTGGGGTCTGCACGGCCGATAAGCAATATAATTGAGTAACTCTTCTTAATAATGAATATTAAAATGAATAAGCTACATGTATCCTATTGCCTAGATTTTGATATTATGGCACCTTTGAAGCTAGGTGTCTTTTTCATTAGAAAAAAACTCTCTACTTCATAAAATTCAGACAAAAAATGACAATTTCGATTGCAAAAAGAAGGAGAATTAGTGCCCTCTACGCTTTATTCGTCTTCTGACGGCAGCCAAGAGGGGTGCTAATCAATAAAAATTATTCTTTTTATTGTCATATAATAGGAAGAACATATATGTTGATCGAACTGAATACGGTTTAGTACTTTTTGACGAATGCAGTGAGCTCTACAAGATAACATGTTTAACTCACCCAACATCAAATAGCATAGCGCAATGATCTGCGAGTTTCTACGCACACGTACGTAGCTAAAAGGAAGATGGATTGTCGGTAGATAGCGTTACAACAGCCGATTCCAGGTAGGAAATTAAAAATGGCAAACACAGCAAGATGTATTGGATACAGGATATTTCGAGAGAGATTTTCAGTTGCTGCCTGAATGTTTGATAATGGTAAATCATCAATAGTAACCTACCTTGTCCCGAATATGTTTTGTTTGCTGCAATAAGGATTCGTCTATATCCACCAAATGAGTAAAATATGCTGTTCTTTAGATACATTAGCCAGCCTCACACGTATTTGAAGCGGGGATATCCATCTCAGTTTATGGACAAGTGTAATGCAACGCTTCGACCTAAAATGACTCAACAGTTAGCACCTAAACGACCTGCTGTCATTTCCTTGCTATTTACGGGCGAATAAATTCTTAACACCAAAAAACGCCTTCTGAACGCTGTTGAATGGATGCTGCCGAACTCATAATTTGCAATCCAACGAAGCCCTCACCAATGCCTTATGCGACGGATGACTTGCCGTTGCACGCCACTTCTAACTTTCTTCACAAATGTACGTGCACTTGCGGATGCCATTACTAAGGGCGAGCGAAACGGCAGTTGGCCGCCACAACTAAGGCGCATTTACCTAGCTGGTTATTAAAACAAGAAAACAGAATACCCCGTTCATGGATTACTCAACACGGGCCATTATGTTGACCCCAACAATTCTTTATGAATATTTGTTTGGGCACGAACAACTCGTACGTTACGCTACCTGGAGGCAGCATAAATGCAGCGGTTCAACCCTCACCTATGTAAACAGCTGGAGCATGCAGTGAACCTTACACTGTGGTTGTACCCTTGGCTACTGGATTACACATTCGTTGCTGAATTTTTATAATTCAGACGTCTTTCCCAATTTTTTTGCTGTTCAGCGCGTTTTAACTTTCTTACCTTATTGATTAGCTTATTGGCCATTTCCTGTCACATAAATTTAAAAATATAT
>JAYGXS010000008.1:69159-92440 GCA_036362985.1 Ligula intestinalis | reverse complement strand
CAGCCGACAATAAGAACTCAAACTTGGTCCACAACCTTTCGTCCAAAACCCTCACCACCAGAAAACCTGCAGTTCTACAACGTGGAACAAACGTCAACACAGCAGATGCTTCATCTTCTGAGTTAATCGCCACATTTGCGTCGGCCCTTCAATCGCCAAAGGCTTCAGAGGATGCAAAGAAGTTAATCCGCCATAAGACATCATGGCTGCTTATGCAACGCAAAAGGTGTGCATCTCTGGGCCAAGAAGAAAAGAGAGGATTAAAACGTCGAAACACCGTTGAAGAAGTAATCATTCTGCCGGCTGACAAAGGACGTTTCACAGTAGTGCTCAACAAATCTGATTTCCAAGCGAAGCATCAGATTCTTCTTGCTAAACAAACTTCGTACCCAAATAAGAAAATTTATGAGCAAATATAAGCCATTCCCATGGGCTCCCCCTATCAGGCCTGATTGCTGAAGTGGTCCTCCAACGTATAGAACGCTTAGGTGCCGCCAAGTATCAACCGACATTTTGGGCTCGTTATGGCGATGACCATTTCGTCATTGTCAAAATATCTGACATCGAGCACCTCAAAGATTTATTGAACTCGGTTGATCCAAACATCCAATTCACAATGGAAGCGGAAAGAAAAAACCAACTACCCTTCCTATATGTCCACAGTATTCACCAAGGCCACCAACAGGAATTAAGTGCCCCATTTTAACAGCAATCACCCCATTTGTCACAAACGTAGCTGCGTTCGAACTCTCTTCCAAAGAGTGGAAACACATTGCAGAACCGCAGCCGCCAGAAGACCTGAGCTACAATATCTTAAGTAACTCTTCCGAGCAAATAGATACTCAAAGTCATTCATAAAACAGAGCAGGCGCCGAATGAACAAACGACGACCAGTGCAACAACAACAACCAGAAGTCTGGAGAGCCATTCCCTTCATAAAAAAGGTCTCCGAAGCAGTCTCACGGCTGTTGCAACCAGTTTGCGTAGGCATAGCCCATAAACCGCAGGCGACAATACGCCGGCATATGATGCAACCTAAAGACAGACTACCTCCTACAGAAACATCTGCAGTTGTCTACAAGATAGTTTGCAACGAGGGAGACTGCAACTACTTTGGAGAAACAAGCCGCAAATTACAGACCCACCTTCACGAGCACAAAGGGACAGCTGGGAGACTAGACCCAAACTCTCGAATTGCAGCATACGTCACCGAGACTGGCCATGACTTCAATCTTCAAGGAGCAACTACCATAGACAGAAGCAACTAAAAAGCCAAAAGGCTGATGCTTAAAGCATGGTACTCAGACGCCAACTCTATCAACAGCCATCTACACCTCCCGCGGCCTAAAAAGTCTTGCGGCATTATGAGACCGAAGGACCAAACAAGGCCAAACCGAACGTAAGGCTTACAAGCATCGAAGATCGTACGACGAGCCACCCAGAAGAGGAGTAAGGGTTGCAAGGACCTTCGATCGGTTACAAGTTGCCTCACTAATTGATGTTCATTGCCCCCTGCTCCACGGACAGCTAATTAGCGTATACCACTATAATTGCCCACCCCCCCGCCCGACTCCACTGACAGCTAATTGCCATCCTCCCCCATCCACGTTGATAGTTTTTTCTAGTGCCCTGACAACCTGACTATTTCTGACAGTTGAGTGGCCTGTGACCACTGTAATAGCTCTATTTTCTTGCTACTTCTCACCTCTGAAAATGGACTCCTGCAAGAGTTCGAAGGCTCAGAACAATTAATCTATTGATCCGGTGCTCGACAAGTCTTCCTCCATAGTTCCAAAGTGGTCAGAACGAAGCTTGTTAAAAAGCCAGCACCATATCATGGCTTAACTGAGTTCAGAATAACCTACACGATAATCAGTATCACAACCTGAGTCAATGCCGATTAACGAAGGAGTATAAACCTTTCGCATATGTCGGCATGTTGCAGAAGCTGAAGGCTACAGCAAGCTAAAGCATCGCAGCGAACTACTGTGAATGAAAAGAGGATTTAAAGCACACTTGCGGGGAATTTACCCACACACTAACCGCTCTAACCTTTTTTTCCGGTGTAAAGACAAAGTAAATAAGACCGTAGATGAGGGTGGGTGTAGGTGGCAACGCGCGCACAACACACGCACACACACTCGACTCATATATACTGAAGGTGGCTTGCCAGCAATTTTCATTGTCACCTTAAGACGCACTTCTCACATGTCATATTTGGTACTTAAGTAAGATTGGAGGCGGGCGTAACGTTCTCAAAAATATAAGTTACTTTCCTGATTGCCGATCAGCAAATACAGGGGTAATACTGGCATGTTTTATGGATCAACTAATTTCTCGTTTTGTTCCGCGTAAGAGATATTTTATATCAGGGATGTATTCTACCTCCCGTAGGCTGCATAGGCTCTCACATATACACAGAACGCGACTTTAAGTTGTGCCGTTGATCATACTGAATTTTGACCAGCCTAAGATATTCTCCGGCGAAAATGAAAAGTGTCAGCTGATGGGGGTCCTCTTTGCCGGAAACACTTTGGTTAATATTCTCAAACCCTCTTCATGAACATTAAAAATGCAGAGAAAAAAACAGTACTCTAAACTTGAGAAAACTCAAGGGAACCCCATGGCTAATGCTCGGTCGATAGCTGATAACTTCAATCCCTTTCTATCGAGGACGCTTCATTAAAATTCGGTCGATTCAAATCAAAACATCCGGGCTTGAACGGGCGCCGTTCTTGAAGCTTTAACTTTTATTCACTGGGATGTGACCGTAGGTGGTTCGGGTTGATGTCAATTTTATAATCCGGGACACGATGGCGTCCTAGTCAGCTTCCTAGATGTTGAGGCGATTCATGCCTTTTTGTGTCTTCTGTTTCGGCTATGTAATCATGCTTTTAAAAGCTAAACGTTTCCACTTTATGGACGGAATCGGTCATGTTACCTACATCCAAGCACGACCGACCGACGTTATTTGACGACTCCAGTCCAATAAATACATTTCCCACAGCATCGAAGAACTTGAAGACCATAAGCAAAGGAAAGATGATGCGTCATCTGACAGAGAACAAACTGCTAAATGCGACCCAAGAGGGGTCCTCGAAATAAACTCCTGTGAGTTGTCGTTCTTTGAGACAATGGTTTTTCCCCTTTACACTATAACTGGAAGTGGACTGCATGATTTCCATAAAATATAGTTTTCTTCCAGCACTGCTGATCAGCAAATATGTGCGAATTACCGACACGTCTTTATTTCAAGGACTTGTCTAATTTATGCCTATGTTTGGATGTTAATGCCTGCATTGACACATGCCAAAGGTATGCATCCACTGATTTTTCGTTTTGTTCCCCGTAAGAAAACAATGCAGCGACCTTCAACACAGCAGCTGCTTCATCTTCTGAGTTAATCGCCACCTTTGCGGTGGCCCTTTAGTCGTCAAAGGCTTCAGAGGATGCAAAGCAGTTAATCCGCCATAAAACATCATGGCTGCTTATGCAACGCAAAAGGTGTGAAACTATTGGCCGCGAAGAACAGAGAGGATTAAAACGTCTAAAGACCATTGAAGAAATAATCATTCTGCCGGCTGACAAAGGACGTTTCACAGAAGTGCTCAACAATCAGCAAATACAGGGGTAATACTGGCATGTTTTATGGATCAACTTATTTCTCGTTTTGTTCCGCGTAAGAGAATATTTTATATTAGGGATGTATTTTACCTCCCGTAGGCTGCGTAGGCTCTCACATATTCACAGAACGAGACTTCCGTTGTGCCGTTGATCATACTGAATTTTGACCAGCCTAAAATATTCTCCGGCGAAAATGAAAAGTGTCAGCTGATGGGGGTCCTCTTTGCCGGAAACACTTTGGTTAATATTCTCAAACCCTCTTCATGAACATTAAAAATGCAGAGAAAAAAAACAGTACTCTAAACTTGAGAAAACTCAAGAGAACCCCATGGCTAATGCTCAGTTGATGGCTGATAACTTTAATCCCTTTCTATCAAGAACGCTTCATTAAAATTAGGTCGCTTCAAATCAAAACATCCGGGCTTGAATGGGCGCCGTTCTTGAAGCTTTAACTTTAATTCCCTGGGATGTGACCGTAGGTGTTTTGGGTTGAAGTCAATTTTATAATCCGGGACACGATGGCGTCCTAGTCAGCTTCCTAGATGTTGAGGGGAGTCATGTATTTTTGGGTCTTCTTTTTCGGCTATGTAATCATGCTTTTATACGTTTCCACTTTATGGACGGAATCAGTCATGTTACCTACAGCCAAGCACGACCGACCGACAATATTTGATGACTCAAGTCCCATAAATACATTTCCCACAGCATCGAAGAACTTGAAGACCATAAGCAAACGAAAGATGATGCGTCATCTGACAGATAACAAACTGCTAAATGCGACCCAAGAGGGGTTCCTCGAAAAAAAGTCCTGTGAGTTATCGTTCTTTGACACAATAGTTTTTCCCTTTTACACAAGAACTGGAAGCGGACTGCATGATTTCCATAAAATATAGATTTCTTCCACCAGTGCTGATCAGCGAATACGTGCAAATTACCGACACGTCTTTATTTCAAAGACTTGTCTGATTTATGCCCATGTTTGGATGTTAATGCTTGTATTGACACATGACAAAGGTCTGAATCCACTGATTTCTCGTTTTGTTCCCCGTAAGAAAACAATGGATGTCAACGATCAGGTGTGCTTGGCTGTATCGTAGGCCGCATAGAATATACTATCGTTGCGATATACAAAACGAGATTTCTGTTCTGCGTACTGATCTATCGGCAGGCTTAGGGGTCCTTCTGTCGAAAACTGTTGGCCAATCAGATAATCTTGTTTGGACACCCTTCGTTACATTTTGTAAATCAATTTTCGCGCACATAATATGGGCGGCGAAAAGCGTAGCACACCACGCTGTATGCAGCCGTAGGAAATCCCACAGTTGATGTTCAGTCTAAGGTTGATAGCTTCATAAGCATGCTTATCCAGAGCGTTTAAGGATTGGTCACTCCGATTGCAAACGTCTGCTCTTGAAATGATACAGTTATTGCAACTATGGCTTCTAGACTCAGATCCATGATGTTAGCCATTCGATGGTTTCGCCAACCTCATAGTCCACAAACAGATAACGTCGCGGTCAGCGTCCAAAAAGCTGAACCGAATGATACATTTCGCGAGCTTCTGAGTAAGCTACCCAATCTTGCTGTTAAAAGCGAAACTCTCCCTATTTTATGGATGGAATTGCTCATACTGCCTATATGCAAGCGCTGCCGATTGAAGTCATTTGACGAGATAAATGCAATTTTTAAATTCCCTACAGCGTTGAACATCTTGGAGTCCTTTATTAAAAAGAAGATGATGCGTTTTGTGGCAACTGTCAATTCTCTTTTTTTGACTATGTGCTACTATGTGCTACTATGTGGTTAAGCCCTTATATAGTCCTTGTTGATTTCACTAAGGCCCTTGATCCTGTTCAAAACTATATTTTCCTGTTAACACCAGCCTCTTCCTGGATAGGTAGCAAGCTTCTGAACAGAATAATCTCGCACTGGTAGGCTCAAACGCAACGACTGATTATTTTTCATGTTTTTTAAGCCACGTATGAGGGTAATGGAGCTATTCCGGGTAGCCTACATGGCCCACCTTTTTTGCCTTCTTGCCAACTTTGTTTATGATTACTTATACGATGGTAGATTACTTTATGTTTGCTGATTATTTAAAAGTTTTTTTTATCGAAATAGATAGTCAGATCGCGACATAAATCTGCTTTTCATAAAAGTAATCTTCATACCTTTTACCAATGGTAATCCACTTGACCCCCTTTCCCTATTTTTTGAGCAATTATTCGATTCAGGATGTTAGCGAGGATCACTTGCCTGAACCAAGCAAAGCTGGTCACGAAATTACTGTATCCGGATATATTACAGATCTGTGCATACCATATTCTAATAATCTTTAGTTGTCAGTGCACGCCGCCCTGTTGAGCTCGATTGCACACAGAACTATCGGATTTATACCTTAGACATTTAAAACCTATCAGAGTTAGAACCAACCTTCATAATATATACACATACGAACTAAAGTGGAATACTGCTAGTTTAAATTACGCCTTCTACATGCCAGTATTTAGATGAAAATAGAATCCATCCCACATTTGCTTACTAAAATAACTTTTTTCCCCAGATTACCGCAAATCGAAATTTGTTATTGTTTGGATTTTCAAAAAAACAATATATGACGGTTCTACACACAATAAGCATTTGTTTATCACCCATAAAGATCCAGTAACATAAGTCTTGTCTATGTGCCTGACTAACATTAAGACGTCGTTTTCGTTGGCGCTTTTACAATAAGGTATAACGGAACTAGAAGGTTTTGTTCGTTCTTAAGTTAGAAGCAAGTCAGTTTTCTGTAAATTTCTGTGATGAGTGCGATTGTCTAGTACTAAAACACGTCATTCGTCTTCTTCCATTCCTTCACTTTGAAAAAGGCTAAAGTTGTACAGTTGTCGCTAAAGACCGTGCAAATTTCATGATGAAACTTGACTTTGTACTTTAGCATAAAATTGGTTAAACTATTTTGATTCATTTGGTTGATTAAATTCCGCGATAGCCTTTACGTTAGGAAAACACATTTAAGGTAGGTTTATTAAGAAAACTGGCCATTAATTTCGGCGAATTTGGAAGAAGTGTCATATTGAAGAAAATTCCTATTCTTTTAAGAAATTGGTCAGCCGAATACTTAATCAAAGCACGTTCACAGAGGTAACATTTCAGAACATGTTTTGATCAATGTTGGCAACCACTTTCTTTATATGGAAAGAACTTTTTAAGTAAAAATATTCTGTAAATTTTACCATTATTCTATAAGTATTTATTCAATGTCGTGGAAAAAAGTGTGTCAGCATTGTCTTCTTTTTCGCTGTCTTCATCGATAAAGTGATATATTTTGCATCTGTTCGACTTTTACATTAAAACCTTTAAAATAAGATATAAATAAAGAACAGTCAGAAGGAGAAAGGGCATTCACCGGGAGAGGTATATTTGTGGTCTGTTGTTTCGAATAAATATCTCGACTATCCATCTTCAGAGAGTGAATACTCTGGCTCCTGGCTCTCGATATATGCCGCTTCTTTCGTCCGCGGGCGTAGTCTGCCAATCCAGGTCGAGCCGCTCTGCAATGGTTGCGTCTCTGTGTGGTACCCGTTCCCCGCTGTGTGTTCTGCGTTGAGTCTGTCTGCGGCCGGGGCGTCAGTGTTGGTTTGGCTTCCCCTCGTCTCACCGTCGCCTGTCCTCTGATAACCATCGGTCGTACCCGCAGCCTGGTAACCGTCCCCCGCTGTCTGTTCTGCGTTGAGGCTGTCTGCAGTCGGGGCGTCAGTGTTTTTTGGCCTTCCCTCTGCCTCGCCGTGGTCTGCCACCGAGATAAGTCGGTTGAGGGGATCGCTGGTTGAGGGCTCCGATTGTTCCATGTCGTGACCATCCTTTGATAAGAATGTTCTTATCACAACATAGGGGACAAGCAAATTTATGTGGCAGATAACCGAACAGTCGGTCGACATCCAAGCTTCTGTAATCTGGCTTGACGTGTGATCGTCACCTCGGCCCACAAATTGAAGACGTTCCCGACCTTTGCAGCATGGGCGGCTACCTCCGACTTTGAGTCTTGTTTATCTATCGACCGCTGATGCTCATGCATTCGCATTTGAAGCCGTCGGCCAGTTTCTCCAACGAAGTTATACCTCCCACAACTACACTGAAGTCGGAAGACAACGCCCGATGTTTCTTGTTTCGGTATAGGGTCTTTTGGTCTCATTACTTGTTGCCGGATTGTGGCGGCGGGCCTGCTGTCTACTCCTATTCCAAGAGGCGCGAAGGATCTACCCACAGTTTCAGATACCTCTTTCTTGTATGGAATGCTCTGCCAGGACTTCGGTGTGAAAAAGGTCTTGAGACAGTGTTCTGTGAGTTCTTTATTCTGTCGTAAAAGGTCCCGGATGGTTTCGACAGCCAGGGCCTGTGGTATGGTTGTTAAGATTGAGATGACATCGAATGACACCATCCTTTCTCCGGGTTCAATTCTGATGGTTTTGATTTAGTCAAGAAATTGTTCTGCCGAGTTAACTGTCGTTTGTGAGCCCGCCGTAAGGAACTTCAGCTTTCGGAAGAGCCAGTTCGCCAGCGCGTACGCTGGCGTGCCTCGGACGGACACAATGGGCCGCAGGGATACGTCTGGCTTGTGTACTTTTTGGAGACCGTAGAACCGTGCCATGGCCGCTTTGGTGGGCTTCGCCATATACCAGTCCTTGATAGTGATGACCTTTTCTTTCTTAAGTCGACCCAGATTTTTGCTCACTTTTGACAGTAGTGGTTTTAGGCCGGCGGTGTTACTGACTTTGTAAAACTCTCGATCGTAAAGAAGCGTTTAAATTTTGTTTTTGTAGTCAACCTTATCGAGCACAACCTTTAATCGGCCCTTTTCGGCAGGCAAGATAACTATTTGGGCGTCTGCTTTTGACTCGCTGATGGCAGTGCTTTTCAATATTTTTTTCATTTTTTCATGGCAACTTCGCTGATATGAAGACATACCTCAAAACAGCAAACCACATTGTCGAGAGTGAATCATGTCTGCAGTGAAGTAGTGAAACTACTTTTCCGAAAATAAGTAAAATATTTTTTAAAAAAGGTTTCCTCTAGTAAAGTGTTTTGATTAGATATTCGGCTGACGAACTTCTGCGTATATTAGCTTTTTCAACCGTAATGTCAGAATGAAATTTGAGAATTTTGAGAATGTTTTTAAGTTTCCTGTAGATAAATGATTTGATTTGACTGAAGATGAAAGAAACTCATTTTCTTTTTATAATGGATTATTTCTCGCATAAGCGGATTAATTACGCTTTCTGATATAATCTCGCAAATGCAAAAAAATTGCCATATACATTGCCATTTTGAAATACTTATTACTTCTCTGTCTATGACGTTTCTAAATAACGCAAAAGAGGCACGTAAAGTACACAAAAACTATATTTCGAAACGACTTAAATTCAATAAGGTCTTCTTTGTCTTAAATTCGCGTTATCATGTTGGACATTTTGTGTTTGTGCAAGAACATTTGTGCGTTATCGGTGCACTGAAACAAACACTTCTCTGCTACTGTTTTTTGTACAAAAAAACTTCACGGGATAGCTAAACATAATTTTTAAATTACAAATCTCCAATGTTACTGCAAATAAATGTGATTCCTTTAACTTGGCTGCACTTGAATCTGAAAAATTTCGAACAAACTTTTTTTAGTTCTGACAGGGGTACCTTCTGAACCTTTTTTTACTTATTTTGAAGTTCCTTCATAGAACAATCAACATTAACGTGCAGTTTGGATCTATTTTTCCTTATAGCATAAACAACTCCTTCATTATGAGACTAATTCCAAGTTCTCCTTAATTTATGGCCATTTATCTTAATAAGTCTAACTGAAAAGATGATTTAACTAAGGCTTTCGCAAAATGCAATGAAATGAAGCAATCTTCATACGGTTACTGAATATATGCTTAAGTACCCAGTCAAATTTCGTCATTAAAATGCATGGTCTTTAGTTTACTGCTCTATATATCTTATTTTAAATGTTTTTGAAGTAAACGTTGAACAGAGGCGCACTTTATCGATTTATCAATGAAGACACTGAAAACGAAGAAAATGACGCCAGAATCTATTCAACCATATTCAATCAATAAACACAATAATTATAATCTGTACAAAAAAATTAATTGAAAAAAAGTTCATTTTATATAACGAATGCAGTTATGTACGATGTTAAGATGTCATCATCAGAGACATGAGTAGCAGAAGCTTGTTTAGTGAATACTGTATGAGCAAACGTTTTGCAAGTATATGTCCTGTCAGTCCAGCAAAGCATTACGATATTTATGGTGTACTCAGCGGGTGTACTCAGAGCACTGTAATTATCAGATCCCATTCCATGTTTAAGATCAAAGACAGCAGTTTGCAGAGTGGGGGTATAAATTCAATTTCAAAAGCTATCATAAAACCACCGCCGATTAAAAATACATCCACAAAAAACTGGTTTCTGCGGAATTCATATTAAAAAACTAAAAATATATCGCGGTTCTCTCGTCATGAGGGTTAATATTGCATTTCTCAAAACCGATAGTGTAAATGATGCCTGTCAAAAGAACCAAAATGGAAGGATAAGGTTCCTGCAAAATTATTAATCAATTGCACAAGTTATCGTAGGCTTGCTGTGGAATGCATCTTGCGTAAAAGTTGGCAGCCTTTTTACCATCTTCCGACGCCACACTGCAAACAACCTATTGCTTGATGCGTCCAAAGCCTCGTGCACCAGTTGAGTGAGGTTGGGGAAAGTGAGGCCCGTCAAACGAAGTGTTTTGTCCTGGTCGGTTCCATAATAATGGGTAACCATTGGCCTCACGGGTACGCCTGCTAACCTGACCTGTAGAATCTTTTGCCCTTCAAATGCCGGTTTCAACTTCCGACCTTCTACCTCTACTTCCTAAAATTTAAAGTCGCTAGTTCAGTTGATAACGCAGGCAAAGGAACGTTGGCTAGGGCAAAGAATATGTGAGTTATGAATGAGTAAAATTGTCAGTTGCAAAAAGAGTACGTTATTCGGATTCGCTAATGTGTTCTCACCATTGGAGCTACACTGACGGACACTTGGCGGAGTTCAGCCAAACAGTGATATTGAAATAACTTTCCTTCGCGTAAAACATGCGTCCTATCACAGTCCGTTATTTCTACAGCTGCCAGGTTGTCCATTCGAAATTTGACCATTTGCATTTTCGGTATATGTCTCCATAATGTCAGCGGAAACAATCCTCTAAGGCTGTTTTCAACAAAATCTGTGAGATCAACGGAGCCCCTGGTTTTTTGACATTTTCTATCACCTGAGAGAGAGAGAGAGAGAGAGAGAGAGAGCGCGAAAGGATGAACGAAAGGAAGCGTTAAGACGGATATAACGGCTTAATAAGCAAACGGACACTTACCGGATACTAGAGCACGGTAAATGACAAATGACCGTTCTAGGAATATCCAGTGACCAGTTTATCTTCAATTATTTGCAGACCCCAACCCCCCCCCGGGTTTTTATATCAGTCAGTCTATTATGGACACGGATAATCAAGCATCCGTTAGCTTATAAGTGCCCTAGTAGCATACGGATTTTCTTCTTCTGATGTCGAATATAATCGGTAAGCTGATAGCAATCTCTTTTACCATGTTCTGACGGAGGAAGCTTCTCTACCATCATCGTTTTAGCCACAGATGAGAAAAAAGTGAGCATGGGTGTCGTATCACCCAACTCACTATGGCTGTCAACAAAAAATGCCAGAAATGTCAGCTGGTAGTTGTTGCCCTTTAAACTCCTCTAGTTACACTAAGATTTCACTGTTTGTTTGATAAACAAATAGCTCCCTTAAAAATTGTATTTTAAAAAGTCAGTTTCTGGCAAACATAGGTTTTCAGCAACTCTTTATCTGGCCAAATATTCGCAGGGAAATAAAGAGCTGTACAAAACAATTGAAGTTTGAACATGTAGAAAAATCAATCAAAAATCTATAACAGTCTGACATGGATGCCGATTGGCCACTGCGGAATATGTCCGTTTGCGCACGTATGCTAGATCGGCGTTTCGAATGAGCGACTGTCAGTAGTGGCAGGGGGCGAAATGTAAGGGCTTGTGTCAGCCTCTTCTGACAACACAGCACTGGATTTGCTAGCCGTATAACTACGATTTCCGCTGTTCTGAGCAGCGGTTGGCGCAGGCTTCCATAGACTGCAGTGGCCAATCGGCGTCTACGTCAGATAGCTATTGATTGTTCTTTACTTCAAAACTTAATTGTTTTGTACAGTATTCATTTCTATCCAGTACAACGATAATGAATGGAAAATTTCAGATCTATTTTGGATGTATAACTGGTTTTTAACTTCAAGGGATTATGGAATACCCTTAGGCTTTTTGACACAACAAGAGGCGGCAATATATTGAGAATGGATGACTCACCGAATGGATTGAAGCAGCTAGAAACACAGCATGCAAACGCAGACAGACACGCCAATTCTAACCACATCTTCTGCGTGAGTGTATACAAAACAGTCTCCCAGGTTATATATTTAGTATACACTAACCAACAGCGAGCCAATGAATGTCAGCCAATTGCCAAGGGCCGTGCTTGTCGAATAAGCTTTGCTTATTGTAACGAAGGCTGAGCTGTCTCTATGAGAATCGAAGTTTCGTCTGATCAGTCCTTTTCAGGTACACAGCACCATTTGTCGACATTCAACTGTGTGAATGGACAGCCACTCGCAGCTTAATCAAAAATACCATCTTGAGTTATTGACTTGATTAAGTCTTAAAAAGCAAATCAAACTGATGTTATATGGGTTTTATAAAACGATGTGTAATATATACACAGTTCCGTATGGCGAAATTGCAACACATGTTTACTAATTTGACTTGCAGTAGGTTTGTGGAAGTATGTTTCTACTTGTCGTAATTTTAATGATAAACTGCGATAGTTACACACGAACCTTTGTGGAAATTCATTATTAATTTTGCGAAAATTGCCTTTGAAAATTTCAAAAGTTCTTTTAATATAATGAAAGTGTCAGAAGATAACTTGGCGAACATACGCTTGTTTTCGATAAATTATCGTCAGGCCTTTACATTTATTTAGTAATGAAATGTCTCGGCTCTTTTGATTCCACCTAGGAAAGGTGACTAGGTGTCGTGACACCGACAATGTACTCTGTGCGTTCACCTATGTAGTTGTTGTGAGCTTCTGGCCATCAGTCCAGTTCGGCAGCGTGATCTGTTGACCCGAAATACAAAGGAAGTCCTAGAAAAAGAACACGATCGGGATTTTCTCAAATGTGAATGCCTCAGGTAAACTTAGCACGAATTTCCAAGGCAGTAACTCAGAGCTGACAGTCTTTCTCTCTTTCAAATATATGACAATAGTACATTTTATTGAAAAAAACCTTTCGGACGCCGTCGGAAGACGGGCAAAACCTGCTGCAAACTTCTTATTCTTCCTTTTGCACTAGATATTGACTTTCTTTTAGTTTGACTCTTGTGAAATCGGGTCTTTGTTTTACGTAAAAAAAAGGTCACCTGTCATCAAAGGTGCAATAATATCACAATATAGGATAAACGACATCTGTAGCTTATACGTTTTAATGCTCTCTAATAAGAGGAGATTCTGATTTATCAGCCGTGTAGACCCCAATCCCCAGGGATTTTATATCAGTCAGTCTATTATGGACACGGATAATCAAGCATCCGTTAGCTTATAAGTGCCCTACTAGCATACGGATTTTCTTCTTCTGATGTCGAATATAATCGGTAAGCTGATAACAATCTCTATTGCCATATTCTGATGGAGGAAGCCTCTCTACCATCATCGTTTTAGCCACAGATGATAAAAAGTGAGCATGGGTGTCATATCACCCAACTCACTTTGGCTATCAACAGAAAAATAAAAGAATTGTCAGCTTGTAGTTGTTTCCCTTTGAACTCCTCTAGTTACAATACGATTTCACTGTTTGTTTGATAAACAAATAGCTCCCTTAAAAATTGTATTTTAAAAAGTCAGTTTCTGGCAAACATAGGTTTGCAGCAACTCTTTATCCGGCCAAATATTGGCAGGGAAATAGAAAGCTGTACAAAACAATTAAAGTTTGAACACGTAGAAAAATCAAACAAAATTTCGTCTAATCAGTCTTTTTCAAGTACACAGCACAATTTGTCGACATTCAACTGTGTGAATGGGCAGCCGCTCGCAGCTTAATCAATAATACCATCAAGAGTTATTGAGTTGATTAAGTCTTCAAAAGCGAATCAAACTAATGTCATATGGGTTTGATAAAGCGATGTGTAATATATACACAGTTCCGTATGACGAAATGGCAATACATGTATACTAATTTGACTCTCAGTAATTTTGTGGAAGTTTATTTCGATTTGGCGTAATTTTACTGACAAGCCAAGGTAGTTACACACGAACCTTTGTGATAATGCATTATTAATTTTGCAAAAATTCCCATTGAAAATTTCAAAAGTTCTTTTTAAATAATGAAAGTGTCAGCAGATAAATTGGCGAACATACGCTTGTTTTTGATAAATTCTCGTCAGGCCTTTACATTTATATGGTAATGAAATGAATAAACTACGTTGGTCTCTGAATAGATGAAGACCTTTAAGGGCCAACTTAAAGGTGTTAACAGTTCAATCTTAGTGCACCTGGTAGCCTCAAACCATCGCGTGGATGCCAAAGAGGCCTTCCGAGTGATTTACAAGGTGCCTTCAAGCTACTCAAAACTCCTCGGACAGCGTCTGTTCTCAACGGCAGAGGCGACCGCCATCAGGCTATGCAGACCGCTGCTAAGCGCCGTAAAAAAAGAATTTTGTCACAGTGCCTCAGTTGCCATCGGCGAACCTAGATTACACGACCAGCCACAGCGGACCACAGTCCTCGGAAACGAGCCACGCACACCTTATCAGAGGTCGTGGACGCAGGGCCGTCTAGACATTGACGTTCTGACCTCAACTTCCCGGACTCCCCCCACCCTCCCCACCGTAGCAACGAGAACACTTCATCTCTCCATCAACCACCATAGTTTATTCATACCATATAAATGTTAGGGCCTGACGAAAATTTATCGAAAACAAACGTATATTCGCCAATTTATCTTCTGACATTATTAATTAAAGATGCAGATTTTCCGTATCAGAATAGTATTAGCTAAGCATTCCACTGTATATCCTGTGGCTCATTGTGTGAACGATAGAACTGATTTCTTGTCATACCCAATGGTGTTTAGATACTGCACACTAGAGAGCCAATAGTTCCCCTTGGCCCCATATGAATAATGCATTACCAGCATAGACTAGTTTGATTCGCAAATTTGGTGGCGGATTATGTGTGATTAACATCATGAAACCTGTTATGTAACCACAACCTGGACCTTGGTGTTCTACGTATCAGAGATGTCGTCGCTTAGTTAGTTAACTTTAATTTGGGGCTTATTACAATTATCAGATGCCGCTATGCAATTCACCAACGTCGACAATTCTCCGTAGGACGACCACATGAAAAAGAAGGCATCGTTTAGGTTGGCAGCAAGGAAATAAAAGTAAGCCTTTGAATGTAATGACACATCCTGTAATTATCTCGACAAATCGCAGATCCCTTTTTAACAAGTGTTGAGTAATCGGCACTTATATTTAAAAGAGTGCACAGTTGGCCTGTAGTTATCTGTCTACAGGAGACTTGGCGTAATAGTGATATTGAGTCGCAACTCATCACTCAGCCGGACCTTATTGTTTTCGATGGGACAGAAAATACTCATGCAGCAGCACTGGTGGTGAGGTGGCTGTCTTTGAAAACCAGCAACGGTGCACAAAATGTAAGCCACAATGTTCTTGTTCGGAAAGCTTGATAAACGCCATTGCTGTTATATGTAACCACCGATTTTCTAGTAATTCGAAAGGGATTATTTATGTCAGCATTGACATTTGATTTTCTTTCCCTTAAACTTGCAGTTCTGTCTTGCGAACATGTCATTAGTATGAGTGGTGATTTAAACCGTGTAAGTCTTTGTCCCCTTACGTTGTTAGGTTTTGACGACTTACGTTCCTTTACCACTCGCGCTGATCACATACGGACCAAACATCCAAAGCTTTATGTGGTCGAAAATACAGCTTGGTTGTCAGGCATAGATCGTTCTGTGTTATTGGGCCTGCTTACCATCTATTGTAGTTCTAAAAAAGGGCTGTTAGCCAAACCCGCGAGAAAAATAAAGGTTCGTGATACGTCTTCACATAATATTTCCTTGCTCCAGACCGACATATGTGACAACATTTCTGCCCATCTTGAGAATTGGAATGTCGAGTCATGCTTCAGTTATCTGACAACTTTTTCAACGAAATTTTTACCGTCTGCTGTTCTCTTGACACTGTTATGGTTAGATCTGACAGAATATCTTCTCTTAACCTAAACACTTTGACATGCCAAAAGGAATTGTTCTAAAAACTGGGTCTACGAGACTGGTTAAAGTAAATGAACATCCTAATCAAGCATGAGATTTTTAGGCTGAACGACATTTGGTTAGTTAACTTTTTACATCATCATCTCCTCTGTCCTCGGACGAAATTTTGAAGAGTCTTGAGTGTCTCACTGGTCAACGCAATACACTAGCACATGTAGACTTGCTGACTTAGACTGAGATAACTTAAATGCAAACTTCACCCACCCTCCCACTGCCCTCCATCTGCCGACAAAAACATTTCCTAATTACCTAGTGTATTTGTGCCTGTGTCCGTGGAACCAATGATAAAACATCTTAAAGTGTTCAAGGCTCAACAGCTGCAGGGCCAGATGGGATCTCGCCGTTTATCCTGAAACCCTGCTCTTTCAGTTAGCCCCTGTGTTGACACATATCTTTAAATTGTCCTTCATGGAGTCTAAGATTCCTGATAAGTGGCGATCTGTGAGAACCATTCCCATCCCGAAAAAGACTTTCATTTCTGGTCCAAAATCCTGTCGTCCAATTCTCTTCTATTCTGCACTATTGAAACTTGCAGAAAGCGTTGCCTTAGACATAATAACGCCATTTTGTTCCGCTTTTTCCGATCCCTTGTAATTTGCTTATAAGGCTACGCGCAATACACTAGACGCTGTTGCTCTTGTTGTTCAGTCTGCTGTAAGACATTTAAATAAGGGCTACCTTGCATACGGATGTGCTTTACTCGACTAGGTTTCTGCCTTTAATACGATCCCGCGCTTTCTTTTACTTAATAAATCTTCTGCATGCGGCACTCCTGGCTAGGTTATTTCTTGGCTATTTTACCCCCGCACTCAATTCGTTCAGCGCGGAAAGCGAAATTCAATGGTCCTTACTTAACGAACGAAAGTCAGTCCAGTATATTTTTCGACTGTGACCCATTTTGCCCAACGAAGTATCCTCTATCAGCTACATTGGTATTAGTTCAGCGAAAATTCCTATTTCTATGATTGAAAAGTCGTGTTGGCAAACGATCGTTTTCGTTCATTCATCTTCAGGCCAGTATATGACCTGGGGAATAAAATTGGTCATTTAATTACAGCAACTATATAATAGTCAAATTTAGGGAAAGGGAGGGGAGAAAAAGGGTGAGGGTAATTAAGCAGCTGAGTTTTCCCTCGTCTCCTGAACGCGGGCGCCTGCGCGGGTAGGACGCTGGTTGCCATGCCCAGATGAGACAAGGGGGATGTTCTCGCGGTCAGCGGGTTGAGTTCTGCATGTCAGCCGCGCAGCATGAGCTTGACTATTCTCCGTTGCTTCGTCTTCATTGGCTTCAGTAGGTGTTGGATTTCTGCGTGCAGTCGGCCAAGGGAAGCCGATGGCTTGAACCAGCGCCTTTTAACAGCATAGAATGGGTTTTGCTAGCCAGATTGCCACTGCTTCTGCTGTGGCTAACACCCATTTGCACAAGCCTTTGGAGAAGTAAGTTGGCGTGCGGTATATGACCCGAAAGGCTTCACTCGCGTCCGCTTGTTGGTTTGTATCAAGAAGGTGGGCGAGGATTGAGCTTGAGGTCGGTCTATTCTCCCCTCTGCTAAGCCAAACTGGTATGTGTTCGCGCATTCTCTTCTCCAGACGTCGCGTTGTTCGGCCAATATAGCCCGCTCCACAGGAAAAAGTGAACAAATAGATGCACATAGATGGGGCCTGAAGCGGTAGTCTGTCCTTATCTCCCATTGGTAGAAGGGGAGAGTTAGTGAAGAGAACCCGCAAGTTTGCAGCTGGGAAGGAATTCATAACCGCTGTCCTCAGGCGCCTTCTTACTAGTTCACTCGTTGCGTCTCCAATATACGGCAGCCTTATAAACATATCTTTCTTTTCCACCGTTGCAATTGCAACCTTTGGGGCACGTACTTTGATGTTCTGAAGGATGAACCGTTCCGGCTTACCGTTTTCCTGGAGTGTGTCCTTTAGTTGCTGCAATTCTACTTCCACTATTTCAGGAGAGCAGATACGGCGTATTCTGGCTGCCATTCCCTTGATCAGTTCCGTTTGACGTTAAGGGGGACGAAACTTTGAAAATTCACGTATTGCCCAGTCCAGGTTTTCTTTCTAAATAATCGGCGTTGTATCGAGCCATCTTCTTGTCTGTGTAAGATGACGTCAAGGAAAGCGAGTTCCCCGTTCGCCCCTGTTTCCACTGTAAATGTGAGTGCTGTGTGGGCGGTATTAAATTTTTGGACTAGACCATCGATATCAGCGGTCTTTTTTGTGAGCCAAAGATGTCGTCCACATATCGACCATAGAACTTAAGGTCATTGATAGTGTCTTTGAGGTTCGTTACCTCGATCTTGCCCATGAAAACATTTACCAGGAATGGTCCAAGTGGTGAACCCATGGCCACTTCATCAATTTGCCTGTATACACGGCCATTACAGATAAATTGTACATTTTGTGTACAGCATGTCAGTAGATCTTTCAGACTCTCCACTGTCATCCCTATATGGTGGTGTGTTTCCCGTATGAAGTCGCATATATATTCTATGGTTTCAACAACCGGGATGTTGGTGAACAGTGAGGATACATCTAATGACAGCATCATCGTTTCGCTAATATTAGTATCCTTGACAGCCTTTACGAATTCAAACGTGCCTTTCAGGCTTCTTGAATACAGCGGCTCTGAAGTGGTTTTAACTTTTCGGCAAGCAATTTTGCCACGGCGTGGTACGGTGAGTTTCTCATGTCCAAGATCGGACGGAGTGGAACACCTTGTTTATGGATTTTCGGGAGGCCATACATTCTTGGTATTGAAGTACTAACCGGCCTTAGTTCCTCCAGCTCCTTGTCTGATGAACGTCTTTTGTGCAGCTCTTTTAGTAACTTTGTCAGTTTGTCTTTAACAGCTTTAGTCCTGTCCTTGTCTTTATCGGATTTTGAAAATTTTGTGCGATTTGATAATATTTCTTCAAGTTTTGTCACATAATCTTTCTTGTCCTTCTTATAATTTGGTATTACTTTATTATCCAATCTTACAATTTTTCTTCAGATAGCGCGCCATTTTATCAAAATCCGTAAACTTTTATATAATTTGTGTTGGAAAAAATCTTGCAGAGGCGTTTGATAGAAACATTCTTGTTCCCAACGGTCAAAAGATTATGTGTCAAGAGCAACACACTTGACTTACGTACAAGGCAGGATATTCACATGACCATACCACAGTATTCCTGTCCTGAATTGCCACCTGCGTCTAGATCCATCTGCACGCACATTTAAGTTGTAACTAGGTAAGAAATTTCACTTCTGAAGGATTCTTATATCGGTAAAGCGAAGCCCTAGGATTTATTTGTCGCATATAAGGCAAAAACTCCATATCTTAACTTTATGTGCTTAAACTACAATGATTGTGCGCAACTGTGCAAACCAGAAGCCAAATGCAAAATTCGGCGCCAGATGGATTCGAACTCAAAACCGCTCCGACTCGAGGCCGCTTTGTTAACCACTACGCTACTAAGGCACGGCACGAGACAAGATCTAAAAGCCTTACCAATTGGATGCGACCGACGCAAGTAGAATACTATTGCGGTGGACATTTTTTCTACACTCAAAGTTTGCTAAACTTGTCGACGTAATGAACAATATAAAAGAGTTTATGCAGAAGACCCTCGTTTGAAAGGAAACACTTATGGAAAAAATGAAAAGTGTGAAAGAATTTATCCAGCAGACTGTCGTCTCAAAGGAAAAAAATGGCAGCTTCCAAGAAAACATTAAGAAAACCTCAGAAACCTACGATTGTGCCCCAAACTACAGTTGCTCATAGTTGACCATGCAGCCACAGTGGAGGCAAATCTGAACACCCCCGCTGTGGACCACACAAGGACGACTGGTTCACCACATAAAACTTAAGCTCCCATTAAAAATGACAAGACTGTGCCACACCTAGCGTGAAGGTCCCTATAACTGCTGTGCTTGACCTCGCGAGCACACTTAGCGACAGCAGCAAAGTCCATACTGGCGAAATATTGACTCCAGCCAGTCCGAGCTCGAGGCCCAATGCCAGCCCAAGCTACCAGATCACAGGCACGGATTTTGCGGCAAATTTAGAGAACGTGTCCAACGCCGAAATGACGTGCAACAATGAATACACATAGCAACAGAAATGAGGCCCATGCTGGGGAACCATCTACATCAGCCAGCCCAAGCTCGAGTCTCACAGAGGCGAATATGACAAAAACTGTAGAAAAAGTCTGCCAAGACCCACTGGGACGACAACATTGTCGAGTTTTTCAGGGCCTAAAAGAATGTACTTCAGCCAGTTCAGGCCCTGACGGGGACCTTGTGTCCTTCAATCGTGTTCTAAACAATATTTTAAGCTAGTTTTGGAATTTTCAGCTCTGAAATCATTTCAGATCGGAAAACGGCCCGTAAAGACCGCAGGTAAGCCTTGACCTAGACTGTTACAAATTGTGATGCAAAACAAGGAACACGTTCAACTGATCCTTACGAAGAAGATTAACTTTCGTCAGTCACATAGATTAGTATTTTTTTAAAAACCGGACTACTTTCCTTGGGATTATGACAAACCCGCTATGGGCTCCTCCTGACATGTTTCGAACTCTCTAAGCACAGACCATCCGATTCAAGTATACTCTTTCCCCTCCCAGTCCCCCCCCCACTTTCACGGGTGACAGTTTTTCTCCTCAAATTTCTCAAAGGTCATTCAAACACCTAGACTTTCTGAAAAATTCCTACGGGGTTTTTTAACCGTTGGCCCTGCCTTACACAGTTTCAATTACTGGCAACGTCTTTGTTCTGAAATACTCCGCTGAACAAATGCATTGAATAACTGTTCCGTACCAGTAGGGATTTCAAAGGTATTTTCATACATTTCCCTCAATAAAATCCGACCTGATCCACGGCTTGCGTACATAGGACGCACCGTGTCTTCTAGTCTGGCGTTTTGTATATGCCTCTATTCTCCCCCTGATTCTTTGCTGCTCTCCAGTTATTTTTTTAGCATAACGTAAAAAATACCTGGATATTTTTAAACATAGCCTCCGAATGCTCTCTTAAGCTGCCAGTGTTTCCTATGCTTTTTAGCTGACATTATTATACATCGCAACTTTAACACGGTCAAGCAATTTGTTGATCGCATCCCTAATGAGGTGACCCACCCTCTTCACTCTGAACTAATGGCTGCGAAGTCTCCCCGTCCAGGCTTCCGTCATATGTCTTGCCGGACATCAGCATATCAGCACTCTGTACTCCAACGCCTAGCACGCTAGCTCACGTGCGAAGAAACGGAAATTGATAAGTTGAAAACTGACCTGTCTCCATAGTAGATTCATATATCATGTAAAACTTTAAGCTCGAGCATTACATGACCTTTTAACTTTGAGCATGACCCGTTACTTAACCTCTCCTTGGCTCCCCATAAACGGAACCATTTTTATATGATAAATGTAGGATTTTTCATCTTAAATATAGCAAGCAGTTCTCTCTCTCTTAACAAAAAAGACACGTGGGTAGCGCTTTCACATTAGACATTCAACAGGAGGAAATCTTTAACAGTGACTCAACTAATCAGTCATCTTCGATAATCATATACATACATATGAGAGAGAACTAGTTTACTAAAAGTTTGTAATCTGTTATTATTATGGATTTTATCCTGAGAAAAGCCTTTTTTAAGTTTTGGAGGTAATAGGCATTCATTTAGGTAAACGTGTATGTAGCCCGACATTGAAGGTATGCTCACTTCGACAAATCTTTCATTTTTATGCATTTTGCCATATTAGAACACCAATATGAGTGAAAACCTTAAAATATGTCACTTCCAGAACCACAGAATCTCTGAAGTCTCTAACTCCTAAGTTTAGGGAAGCGTATTTATTTCCAAAAACCTAGAAACATTCCATTTTTTAAAAATAACTTGTTGCTAACCTAGGAAATTATTACCACTTAATACAGTAACAAAAACTTTTGACCAATTACTTGCAACCCGAACATACTGCTGCCAATATACTATCGCGAAGATGAAGGTCACAGAATATCTAATTTTTATATAAGGCATTAAAACGTATTATTTTTGCACACTTTAAATTTTCATGATACATAATTTAGAGGCAGAACAGACAAAAAATAAATATTATTGGAATATCTTGGTAAAAATGTGGCGACTCTTTTTTGCATTCATAAGCATAGAACAGATCCTGGAAGTACTCTGTCATTACGAAAAATACTACAATCGAAAGTAGAAATGGGAGCTCTTTTATTTCGAGTAAAAATGTATCATTTATATTTAAGTCAATAAAAACATTTGTAGGCAAACGTCATCTTCAACATGACATTCCACCTGCAAAATTATACAAGCACAGCTGTATATCTAAATGAAGTGGTTTTGAAAGAGGTTATCCATTATATAATTTTTTCTATATTTATTTTAGAAATAACAATATCAAACTTCTGTTGCCGACGTTCATTTTGTTTGCGAGTGTGCTTTGCTGTTTGGAGGAATTTTGAATATGGCCCACATGGTTATTTTTCAGAGAAAGGAAGGTCAAAAAAAAAATTATTTTATCGTTGCAAAAATTCCCATCACAAAAATCCGAAGAAGAGTTGGCGAGCCTATGGTGTGAACTTGGTCTTTACGAATGCCGTAATGACAGGCATCATGTGACACGGTTCTTGTAGGTGGTTGGCATGCGATGTGACGATTGGTTGTGCTACTTTACATACAGAACCGCAAGCAAGGCCTTCTTTATTGTAGGAATGGTGATTAAATGGCTTTATGAGGAGGCCGGGGGGGGGGGTGGCTAAACGAAACTGTCAGGTAGCTGTGTGAGTCAAAATTAAAGGCGTTACGTTTTAATTAATGAAGCATGTCAGTAGGTGCCTGTGCAGGACTCTGTATGCCGGTACCATATCGAGCGATAGTTATATTTATCCGGGGTCCTGGATTCAACATAATCTGGGTTCGTCACGCTCCCTTCGGGCGTTGGTGTGATGTCTCGGAACTTAAACTCGTTTGAGCGCGCTTCGTAGCTGATGGACAGTTATCTCAAATGAATGAAAAGGTTCGCGTTCCAGGTATGGATAAGGCAGAAGACTTTTCGAGCACCGGATCAATTTGTTTATTGTCCTGAGCTTTCGAACTCTTACAGGAGTTCATCTTCAGAGATAAGAAGCAGCAACCCAAAGGAGGGTAATTATAGTGGCCAAAGGCCAATCAACTGTCAGCGGT
>JAYGXS010000008.1:48958-69059 GCA_036362985.1 Ligula intestinalis | reverse complement strand
GCCAAAGTGAGCTATCGGCTCTCTATAGTGCAGTACCTAAAACCCATTGGGTTTTACATGAAATCAGATCATTCGGTCACCCAACGAGCCAAAGAATATACATTGGATTTTAAGCTGATAATATTCTGATAGGAAAAGTCTGCATGGTCAAATAACAATTTAGTTCCACAACGGTTCGTGCGTTACTATCTCGGTTTACCAGTAAAATTACGCCAAGTAGAAGCAAACTTCCACAAGGTTACTGCAAGTCAAATAAGTATAAATGTGTTGCATTTTTGCCATACGGAACTGTATATATTACATATCGTTTTGTAAAACCCATATTAAATCAGTTTGATTCGCTTTTGAAATTAAATAAAACCAATAACTCAAGATGGTATTTTGGAGTAAGCTTCGAGTGGCTGTACATTCACACAGTTGAATTTCGACAAATTGTGCTGTGTACCTGAAAAAAACTGAAAAGAAGAAACTTCGTTTCTCATAGAGATAATTCAGCCTTCGTTATAACAAACAAAGCTTCTTTGAGAAACATTGCTTTCGGCAATTGGCTGACATTCATTGGTTCCCTGTTGGCTAGTGTATGTTAATCGTATAACCTGGGAGACTGTTTTGTAGATACGCACGCAGAAGATTATGTTGAACGTGGCGTGTCTGTCTGCGTTCGCATGCTGCGTTTCTAGCTGCTTAACTCTATTCCGTGAGTCCTCCGTTTTTAATATATTACCGGCTCTCGTTGTGTCAAAACACCTAAGCGTATTTAATAATTCCCGACTTTCAAAAACCAGTTATTTATCCCAATTCTTCCATTCATTATCGTTGGACCAGATCGATGGCAGCCATTTTAAACTGGTTTTATTTTCATTGGTCAGTAGCAAGCTGGCTTTAGAGTACGGATTAAATATCGAAGATGAGTTTTGATTGCAACTACAAGCTGAAGGCTATAAACAATAGTTAATTCCTAAATCATAGGTCACCAAACTAGCTGTCCAATAAAATATTATTTAAAAAGTCAGTTTCTTCATCAAGCCAAACATTTGCAGGGGAAAATGAAAGCTGTACAAAACAATTAAAGTTTGAACACGAAGAAAAATCAATAAATTGTCTAGCATAGGCACCGATTGACCACTGCGGACTATGCCAGTCTGCGCCAACGGTTGCTAGGACCAGCCCCCGCAGTGGCCAATCTACGTCCATGTCAGACAGTGATTGATTTTTCAACATGTTCAAACTTTATTGTTTTGTACAGCTTTCATTTTCCCCTGCAAATGTTTGGCCTGGTGAACACTTGCTGGAAACATATATATTTGCTTAAAACTGACTTTTTAGAGTTCTATTTTTAAGGAAACTATGTAGTTAATAAGAAAATCACCAAAATGTGATGTAATTATAGCAGTTCATAGGGAAGCAACTACCATCTGACCTTCTATCCTTTTTTTTCTGTTAACAGCTATTGTGAGTTCGGTCACGCTCACTTTTCCTTATTTGTAGCTACAACTATGGTGGTATAAAAGCTTTCTCCATCAGGGGTGCTGCTCTCAGCTTATTGATTGTATACGACACCAGAAGAAGAAGATTCGTATGATTGGAGGGCACCAATAAGCTAACTGATACTTGATTATCCGTGTCCATAAAGACTGACTGATATAAAAACCCAAAGGGTTGGGGTCTGCACGGCTGATAAGCTACGAAATACAGTAACTCTTCCTACTAGTGAATATAAAAAAGTGAATAAGCTAGAGGTATCCTATTGCCTAGATTTTTATACTATGGCACCTTTGAAGACAAGTGTCTTTTTCAGCAGAAAAACAGTCTACTTCACACGAATCAGACCAAAAAAAGACAATGTGCGTTGCAAAAGGAAGTGCCCTTCACGCTTCTTTCGTCTTCTGACGGCAGCCAAGAGGGGTGCTTAATCAATAAAAATTATTCTTATTATTGTCAAATAATAGACAGAACATACATGTCGATCGAACTGAATACGGTTTAGTACTTTTTGACGAATGCAGTGAGCTCTACAAGATAACGTGTTTGCCTCACCCAACATCAAATAACATAGCGCAATGATTATTAAGTTGATTTGGCATATTTGCTTAATTTGAGTTGACCCAAGTGTGAAAAACTCTAGGCGTTTGGCGGGATTTGAACCCGCGCATCAGAGAAAGCCTTTGCCGGAGGCTAATGCTCTACCGCTAAGCTACAAACGCCCGCTTCACGCCAAACCAACTTAATAATTGAATCAGCCTAGCATTCATTCTGGCGGATTCTAGATTATTGCTTAGGAAATCTTGCTTGGGCAGTCAACTTTCTCCCGTATTGGTGAATTCCATATGAGCGAAAAATTGAGCGGGTAATATCGATCCAAGTGTGATTAAACTCATGGCGTGAAGCGGGCATTTGTAGCTTAGCGGTAGAGCATTAGCCTCCGGCAAAGGCTTTCTCTGATGTGCGGGTTCAAATCCCGCCAAACGCCTAGAGTTTTTCACACTTGGGTCAACTCAGAATAGCGCAATGAGCTGCGGGTTTCTACGCACACGTACGTAGCTAAAAGGAAGATGGATTATTGGTAGATAGCGTTACAGCAGCCGTTCCCAGGTAGACATTTAAAGATGGCAAAAACAGCAAGATTTATTGGATACAGGACATTTCGAGACAGCTTTTCACTTGCTGCCTGAATGTTTGATAATGATAAATCGGCACTAGGAACCTACCTTTTCCCGAATATGTTTTGTCTGTTGCAAGAAGGATTTGTTGAAATCCACAAACTGAATTAAAAAATGCTGGTCTATGGATACATTAGCCAGCCTCACAGGTACCTCATTGAAGCGGGGATATCCAACTGAGTTTATGGACAAGTGTACTACAACTCTACGACCTAAAATGACTCAACAGTTAGCACCTAAACGACCTGATTTCATTTCCTTGCTATTTAAGGGCGATAAGATTCTAAACACCATCAAAAGACGCCTTCTGAACGCTGTTGAAAGGATGCTGCCGAACTCATAATTTGCAATCCAACGAAGCCCTCACCAATTCCTTATGCGATGGATGCCTTGCCGTTGCACGCCACTTCTAACTGTGTTGACAAATTTACATGCACTTGCGGATGCCAGTACTTACGGTGAACGCAATGGCAATTTGCCGCCACAACTAAGGCGCATTTACCTAGGTGGTTATTAAAACAAGAAAACAGAATTCCCCGTTCATCGATTACTGAACACGGGCCATTATGTTGACCCCAAGACTCCTTTCCGAATATTTGTTTGGGCACGAACAACTCGTACGTTACGCTACCTGTAGGCAGCGTACATGCAGTGGTTCAACCCTGACCTATGTAAACAGCTGGAGCATTTAGTGAACCTAACCCAGTGGTGGTAAGCTTGGCTACCAATTTTTTTTTAACTTAGACGCCTTTCCCCGTTTTTTTGCTGCCCACAACGTTTTAACTTTCTTACTTTATTGATTAGCCCTATTGGCCATTTCCCCTAAGCTTGTTGTTTGTATCAACTTTTCTCTAGGAATTCAATTAGTACTATCCTTTGCGTTATTAACGTTATGCAATGAGAGGCTGCAAGTGAAGAGCTTTCTCAAAATGTCATGGATCCAATAAATAGAGCTGTTGTTGCCATTTTTCAAAAAGTTGGTAGCTTGTCTCACGGCAGCTCACACAAATTTAAAAATATATTTTTCATCCGACAAGAACCTGTCAACTGCATGCAACTTACTGAGAGGACGTCTGCCTTATTTTGATTGGAATAAGTAAGCAGCAATAATACAAGTAGTATTTTAAGCAAACGTTCGAGAGTCATAAAAGTTTTGCAAGTATAGTTGCATTGTATTTTGCACAATTTCTCAAGAGAGATAGATAGACTGTCAGACCTGTGTTGCCACCTTGAAAGTTCACCCGTAGTTCACCGGAAACATTCAAAGTCACCTGGTCTCACCTAGTCACCTAACCTTGGTGGAATAAAATAATGAAGACAAACGAAATCGAAATGTGCAGATGTTGGGCCCAGCCAAATGAACTGATATTTGCAGTTAGACTACTAGATAAAAACGATGTATTTTCGTATATTGTAAACTGTAATAATTCTAAAGAGTAACTGGTAAACTGGATACACTTATTACGCTCATTTGTCATTCACCGTGCTTAAGTAATTGCCCGTCTGCTTATTAAGTCGTTATATACCACTTAAAGCTTCCCTTTTATCCTTTCGCTCTCTCTCTCTCTCAAGTTATAATCAATGTCCGAAGACCAAGGCCTCTGTTGATCAAGCAGCGTTTGTTGAAAACAGCATAAAAGGGTTGTTTCCGCTGAAATTAGTGAAAAAATGCCAAATTTGCAATGGATCACTTTTCGAATGGACAGTCTGGCAGCAAGAGAGATAACGGACTGTGATTTGACGCGTGTTTTACGCGAAGGAAGGTTAGTGCAATATCACTGTTTGGCTGAACTCCGCAAACTGTTTGTCAGTGTTGCTACAAAGGTGAGAAAACATATTCGAGTCAACAAGGAATGTACTGTTAGTGCAACTTACATATTTTGTTACTAATAATTCACATATTCTGTGCCCTAGACAACGTTCCTTTGCCTCCTTTATCAACTGAACTGGTGACATTAAATTTCAGGCGAAGTAAATACAATGTTTCTGCAGTGTTCCAGATGGAGAACCAGGGAGAGAGACGAGCTGGTCGCCTCCACACTCCCATACAACCACGAAATGTCGACCGTCGATTTTGACGATATCCACTAGAAGCTTCAACGAGTTCAAGCACGCGGTGACTGTGGGTAATTAGTGTGAAAGCAAACAAGCCGGGTAAACCCCACTCTTTGACCAGCCCCGCACCGGTAACCGACATCCAGACAGAATCATGAAGGCCAGAAAAATATAATGCGGGAGGGCGCAGACGGCCGGCTTCACAAACACTCAACACGCTTACAAAACTGTACGTCTCGCTAGGTACGTTCCCAACAGGGACCGTCATAAAGTCCACATTAAGAGGAAACCAACGCATTTGACCCGCAGACAGCCAGAGTACGTGACAAGACTCACCGGACCGACTGTGCTGGCCGAGTTAACTTACCAGCTCCCAACCCTACCATGCAACAGCTGCTAGCGCATCACGATTGCTTTAATCGCTTCGGATTTATTATAGTGAGAAAGGAAACGTGCCGAGGATCGGCCTAGCCTTCTTCCCCACCACCTGTCATAGGCAAGGCCTAGCTTTCGGCCGCTTCAGGTGGGATGGCCGCAACGCACATAAACGTACAGTTTTATCACTCCTTATCCTCGGCATCCTCATACAGCGGAACACTGATGGAACCTTCCAAACATCATTCTACCGCAAAAAAGGGCACATGGATATCATCCTGCACTACGAGAGCAACCGCCCTGTTGCTCAAAACCGGAGTGCCGTTCCCAACCTTATCAATCAAACAAGAACCCATTGTTTTCACTTTGTTGGCTCTTGTCCATACAAGAAAGACCGTGAATTCTTACTAGCCATCAACTCCGACGACTCGTGCGTCAACAGGCACGTCGAATTGGATGCAATATACAACAACCTCAGAGAAGCATGGAAGAGACGACAGCCTTTGCGGACTGGAGAAAGCCAGAACCAACCACCACAAAACGCACAATTAGATGCATACGACACTTAGTTCCCGACAGACCGCATAATGTCATGCGAGTAACAACTAATTTCTTGCCAATGCAAGTAAAAATGCGTGTCCAAAGAAGCAATTGAGAAAAAGAAGAAGATTTGATTGCTAGGACAATATGTTTATTTGCCTGACGTTTGCACATCAGTCGCGGATTCTTCATCAGAGACATGAGTAGCAGAAACAGATAAAAAATGGACAGGAGTTTGCAGTATTTATAGGATACAGTCATTGCATGGGACACCAAGGGTTCACCAATTTTGGGACACATAACCGAGGCGGTCCTGCAACGGTTGGAGTCGCTGGTTTTCCAACACAACAGACCGAAATTCTGGGCGTGGTATGTGGATCACACTTTTGTCGTCCTCGATTGGGTTCAGGTGCTGACGTTCAACAAACGCTTCAACAGTGTCTTCCCTGATATCCAATGTATGATGGAGGAAGAAGAGAACAACCAGCTGGACTTCCTGGATGTCCTCGTCTGTCGCAACGATTGTGGTGGTCTTAAGACTAAAACATTAAGGAAAGCGACTAACACAATGCAAGTACTGAATTACAACAGCAACCATCCAATCAGCCATAAACGCACTTGCGTAAAGAAGCTCTATCGGCGTTTTGAGACGCACTGCTGTGAACGTGAAGACACAGATGCCGACCTAAAATACCTTCGACGGGCGTTCAGATAGAACGGCTACTCAAGCAACTTCGTCAACTGGTGTTTGCGCAACCGAGATGGCCAACAAAAGCCAACAAACAGCTGTGCAAACACCGTTATAGCCCTTGCTGCATTGGGGGCCGGAGAGGAGTGGACGTTTCAAGCGACCGCGACGACCTGGACGCAAATGTGTGGGTCCGAGTGGAAGTGGGTCAAGCGAAACAGCTGCCTGTCACCAATGCTAGCGGGGAGACGCCCAGGTAGACGGCGTTCCCCAGTCCTCGAGATCTGTGTGGCCTCACCCTTTTTGTTCCTCCTCCACCCCACCCCCGACCACCCCGCGTTGCCTATTCACATCCGCCTGTCACTTCGGGTGTCACCTGCAGTGGCAGCAGGGTGAATGCCGGCTGACCGTCGTTGTCGTGTGTGTCGTAGTCCTACCTGTTGTTATCGTCACAGCCAACAACGGGGTGACAGCGACATGATCGCTGAACGGACAGGCCTGCTTGGGCAGAGGGAGCACGCGTGAACAGCGATTCGCGCGTGACGCCTGCCACCAATGAGGAGATGATCGATGAACGAACCGGCCTGCTTGCGCAGAGGACGTACTTGTGACCAGTGATTCGCGTGCTGCGCCTACGACAATTCCCCGTCGATTTCGACGATGGGCACCACGCGCTCCAACAAGCCGCAGCAAACGACTTATGATAACGGAGACACAGACAGACAGAGTTCGACTTTTATTAAGGATACAGATGGGCTTTCGAAAACGATGTGGCATATTCACAGAGTTCCGTTTGGCGAAAGTTCAACACATTTATACTAATTTGACTTGCAGTAAGTCTGCCGATGTTTGTTTCTATTTGGCGTAATTTTTACTGATGAACCGAGATAGTTACCAACGGACCTTTGTGGAAATGTATTATTAATTATAGATGCAGACTTTCATATCAGAACATTATCAGCTAACTAATCCAATTTATATTATGTGACTCGTCGTGTGATGGATTGAAGTGATTTCTTGTCAAACAGAATGGGGTTTAGATACTGCACTATCGAGGGCCGATCGATCACCTGGGCCCCATACGAATAAAGCGTTACTAGCGTCAAATACTTAGATTTGCAAATTTGTTTGACGTATTTCAGTGTGATCTGCATCATGGAACCTGTTATCTCACTACAACATCGACCTTGGTGTACCGCGTATCAGAGGTGTCTTCGTTAAGTTAGTTAACTTTAATTTTGGGGTTATTGCTTTTATCAGATTCATGCAATCTGCCGCATTTGCACTCCACCAACGTCGACAATGCTCCGAAGGACGACCACACGATAAAGACGACATCGTTCAGGTTGTTCGCAAGGAAATAATCATAAGCTTTTGAATGTTATGACACATCCCGGAATTATCTCGACAAATTGCAGATCTCTATTTAAAAAGAGTGTCAAATTATCAGCCGGAAATCATAACTCTGCCGAAATATTCTAGTTTTCGATCGGACAGAACAATCTCTTCCAGCAGCAGAGGTGGTGAAGTGGCTGTCTTTGTAAACCAAAAATGCTGTGCAAAGTATAAACCCCCTATTTCTTTTGTTCGGATGGCTTAATACACGTAAGCCTCCATTTTTAAGTTATTTGAAAAGCATTATTTATGTCAGCATTTACATTCCCCAGCCCTCTACATGCAGAGGCTCTTGAGTCCGGTTTTTTTTATTTTTCTTATCTTAAGCGTGCATGACAGTCTTTCGAGCAGGTTATTAGTTTAGGTGGTGACTTCAACCGTGTAAATCTTCTTCTCCTTACGTTGATAGGTTTTGGCGGCTGATTTTCCTTCAGCACTCGTGCTATTGATCCCATACAGACCAACCATCATAACTATTTTGTGGTCATGCTCCAGTAGTCTTATAACTTTTTAAACGAAATATCTACTTTCTGCTGTCCTCTTGACACTTTTGAGGTTAGATCTGAGCGAATATCTTCTCTCCAGCTTAAAAAAGTTTGACACGCCAAAAGGACTTGATCTACAAACTGGGTCTACGAGATTGATTAAAGTAAATGAACGTTAGTCAGCGTTTTACATCTTCTACATCTCCTCCCTCCTGGGACGAAATTCCGAAGAGTGTTGAGCCTCTCAAAGCACGCAGGTGCAGACTTAGACTTAGATCGTTTAAATGTAAACTTTATCCACACTCCCACTGACCCTATCTTCCAACAAATGCCATTTCCTTATTGCCAAGTGTCTTTGTGCCTAGGTCTGTGGGAACAGTGATAACACATCATAAAAATGTTTGAAATTCAACAGCTGCAGGGCTAGATGGTATCCTACCGTTTCTTCTGAAATCCGGTTCTTTTCAGTTAGCTCCTGCGTTGACACACCTCATCAAATTGTCCTTTTTGGAGTCTACGATTCCTGATTAGTGGCGATCAGTGAGAATCATTCCCATTCTGAAAAAAACCCTCCTCTTCTGGTCCAAAATCCTTTGGTCCAATTGCCTGTTCTCCTGCACTATTAAACTTGCAGAACAAGTTGCCTTAGACATCTTTACGCGGTTTTCTTCTGATTTCTCCGATCCCTTGCAGTTTGCGTATACGGCTTGGCGTAATACACTAGACTCTGCTGCTCTGTTTGTTCATTCTGATATTAGATATTTACATAGGGGCTACCGTGCATACGGATATGCTTAATTCGACTATTCTTCAGCTTTTAATACGATCAGCGCTTTGTTCTACTTAATGAAACTTCTGCATGTGGCTCTACGGCTCTACCACACTCAATTCGTTCATGGCGGAAAGCGAAATTATATTGTTTTTCCAAATAAATTTGGAGTTCTTCAAGGGTCTATCTGATTCCCTCACCTCTTTTTCCTCATCACTGACGACCTACGATCGCCAAACGGATGCTTGTTTGTTAAATAGGATGATGATAGGGTTATTTCCCTCCCTCTCAAATGTCAGAAACATCTCCAAATACTGAAGAATGGCCTAAACCATGTGTCAACATGGTCGTCAGCAAAAGACCTGCTACTTAACGAAAGAAAGTCAGTCCATTGTATTTTTCGACGTCGACCCATTCTGCCTAACGAAGTTTCCTCTATCCGGAACCTTGGTTTTACTCTATTATCCAATCTTACATTTGCTCTTCAGATAGCAGGCCTTTTATCAAAATCCGTTAACTTCTATATTATTAATATTGGAAAACAAGTTTCAAGTGGTGTGTCATATGCGACGGCTCCCTCTTAATGTGGGCTATATGATAGTCTCTGTTAGGAACGTACCTAGCGAGACGTGTAGTTTTGTTATAATTGTGGTACTGATTTACTGGCAACAACTTTCCGGGTTTGCAAAAAATATTTTTTTTTAAACTGAAAAGTTTATTGATTGCTGAAAATGAATGCGCTTCCCTAAAATTAGGTTGGAGGGAGTTCAGATAAATTGTTCGGTTCTTGAAATGGCATATTTGAAGGCTTTTTGTTCATAATGATGTTCTTTTATAGCAGAATGCATAAAAAGGAAAAAAATTTAGAAGTGAACATACCTGCAATAACGGGCTTACTATGTTTTCACCAAACTTAATGTATATAACCTCCAAAAATTATACCAAAAAAATCTTTTAGGATTACGTTTACTCATTGCATCAAAATAACATGACATAGTATATGAAAAGTACCAACTTAAATTACTTTAAGACTTTTGCACGCTAGATTAGAGCTTGCGGTGTGTGATATGAACGCAAGTGGCTGCTATAATATCAAAGTTTACGAGCTGTGATAAAAGGGCTTCTATATGAAGAGAAAATGTAAGGTTGGATGCTAAATTAACACCAAGCTATCGGAAAGAGGTTATTTCATTGGCCAGTATGTCAATAGTTGTAGGCCTGGGAGAGGGTCGCCGTTGAAAAATACACTGGACAGGCCATTTGCTGATGACCAGTTTGAGACATGGTCTAGAATATCCTTCCGTTGTTGGAGATGTGTCTAATTTATGAGAGGATTGGTGACGAGCAAATCATCAACATATTTAACAAACAAGCCTTCGTTTCGCGACCGTAGTTCGTCAAAAGGGAAGGGAGAAGAGATGAGGGGATAATAAAGCCCTTTGAATAGATCCACATTTTTTGAGAAGATCCATGAATTTTCGCTTTCCGCAATGAATGAATTGAATGTGAAAAGGGCAATAGTCTCCAAGCCGGGAGAGCCGCATGCAAAGGTTGTATTAAGACGTAAATGGCGCTGGATCCTATTTAAGTCGAGAAAAGCACATCTGTATACCCGGCAGCCCCTATCTATATACCTTAGAACAGAATGGACTACCAGAGCAACAGCGTCTAGTGTAATACGCCTAGCCTCATACGCAAATTGCAAGGGATAGGAAAAATCAGACGAAAACGGCGTGACGAAGTCTAAGGCATCTTGTTCTGCAAGTATCAATAGGGCAGAACAGCAGCAATTGGACAAAGGGTTTAGGACCAGAAGAGGAAGGTTTTTTCGGAATAGGAGTAATTCTCACTGATCGCCATTTATCAGGAATCTTTGACTCCATGAAGGGCAAGTGGATGAGGTATGCCGATGTGGGGCTAGCTGAAAAGAGTAAGATTTTAAAAGAAACGGTAGGATCCCATCTGCCTCTACAGCTGTTGAACCTAAATCCTTTTTTAAGATGGTTCATCTCTGTTCCCACAACCACAGGAACAAAGACAATTTGTTTTAAGGAAAAGGCGATTGTCTAAAGATTGGAGGACGTTAACATACTGTAGTCTATCGCGTATACCTAGTTTGTAAGACAATACATGTTGGCCTGTAACGTTTCGTTGGTGGGGAGATGAAATTATTTTAGATGTAACCATCACAGAGTAGAAATTTTGTTGGAACAAGTTGTAAGAAAACTGGAACTTGACTCGACATTCAAGTGCTCTAACATGTGTGGAAAGGTTGTCAGATATGACGGTCTGGAGTGCTTTTTTTATGTGGAGACGGGTCTCGAATCTGTAATTATCTCTCGGGTTTTGCTAACAGCCCTTTATTAGAACTACAATATATGGTGCAACTTTTAGGAAAAGAAAATAAAAAAAACAAACTTAAGCACATTGGCATGTAGAGAGGTGAATGAACATGCCGACATAAATAATGCCTTTCGAATTACTAAAAAATTTAGTCTTATTAACCACAGCAGTAGCATCTATTTATTCATCTGGACAAGAAAATTGGGGCTTACATCATGCGTATCATTGCTGGTTTACAAAGACAGCCACTCCACCACCACTGCTGCTGGATAAGAATTTTCTGTCCGATCGAAAACAAAAAAATTCCGGCTGAGTGATGAGTTGCGACTTAATATCACTATTGAGCCAAGCCTCTTGCTGAAAGATAACTGCAGACTTACTATACTCTTTTTTCAACACAAGTACCGATAACTCGACACTCTTGTTGAACGGGGATCTGCAATGTGTCAGTATAATTCCGGGATATGTTATAACTTTCAGAGGCTAACGTTTACTCCCTTGCTGCCAAGCTGAACGATGTCTTTATTTTCATGTGGTTGTCCTACTAAGCACTGTCTACAAGGGTGAATTGCGAACAAGGCATCTGATAATTGTAATAAGTCCCAAAATTAAAGTTAACTAAACTACCGAAAACATCTCTGATAAGTTGTACACCAAGGTCAAGGTTGTGGTAAAATAACAGGTTTCATGATGCAAATAAAACTCAAATACGTCAACGAAATTTGAGAATCGAAGAAGTGGACACTGGTAAAGCTTTATTTGTATGGGGCCAAAGTGATCTATCGGCTCTCTTTAGTGCAGTACCTAAACCCCAATGGGTTTGACAAGAAATCATTTCAATCGGTCACACAACGAGCCACAGAATATACTTTGGAATTGTTACCTGATAATGCTCTTATTCGGAAGATCTGCATCTTTAATCAATAGTGTATTTACACAATGGTTCATGTGTAACTTTATCGGTATATCAGTAAAATTACTCCAAGCAGAAAGAAACTTCCACAAACTTACTGCAAGTCAAATAAGTACTAATTTTTTGCACTTTCGCCATACGGAATTTTTATAATTTAGTAAGCCTAATGACACAAACGCGATGCTTGTTCGAAAATTAACGTGAACAGCTAAATTTTCCAAATATTTGCGATTTCATCATGTCATCTTGGAATGCTACTTACTTTACTTATCCATACGTACTGTGTATATATTACACATCTTAAAGTCAATATCTTTTGATGGTATTTTTGATTAAGCTGGGAGCGGCTGTCCATTCACACTGTTGAATGCCGAAAAATTGTGCTGTGTGCCTGAAAATAACTGATTAGACGAAACATCCTTTATTAAAGAGACAGATCAGACTTCGTTATAAAAAGAAAGCTTATTTGACAAGCACGGCCCTTAGCAATTGGCTGGCATACATTGGTTCGCTGTCGCCTAGTATATGCTAACCGTCTCAGCTGAGAGTCTGTTTTGTTGACACGCACGCAGAAGATGTGGTTGAAAGTGACGTGTCTGTCTGCGTTTGCATGCTGCATTTCTAGCTGCTTGAATCCTTTCGGTGAGTCGTCCATTTTTAATATATGACTGCCTCAAATTGCGTCAAAAACTAAGGTTACTCAATAATCTCTGAATTTTAAAAACTAGTTATGGATCCGAATTATTGAATTCATTATCATTGTACTGGATATAAGGCCGGCATTAATTACCTGTTGCATTTCCATTGGTCAGTAGCAAGCTGGTTTTCGAGAACGGATTAAATATCCAAAAATGAGTTTTGATTGCAGTTACATGCTGAGAGCTATACAAATTATTAATATCCTAAAGCATAGAGCAGAGCAACTGTTGTACCAAAACTTACCATTTAAAACAAGGCCAACAAGAAGACAAAATAAACTCGAGTGTGGAAAAAAACCGGCCTCGGAGGTTAAAATTGGGGAAGCCGGCCACGAACCCAATCACCGCCGCGCCCATGAGGTTGATGTCAATTCAGCCGGGCCGGCACACTCGTCAGTCGACGATGAGCAAGTCAGCCAGCACACTGACTTGCAACAGCCGATAATTGAGCAGAAATCACACGAGGTCACTAGCTATCAATATTACGGTCAATCAATATCGATCAGGCAGGTCCAAGTTTGCGCGTCGACCGCGGATATTATAATACGCGGCGAGGCTGCAACAGTTACGGTGAACAGGAACAACCACCCTCTTACTTTAACGATGGAACCGAGAGAGTGTCCGAAACGTCAGTCTCAAAATAGATTGGTCCATGTCCTCGTATCTTCTTCTTCCTCTGCTGTGGGGGATTTTGAAAAGGATTTAATTGTTTTGTACAGCTTTTCTGCTTCCCTGGCAATATTTGGCCTGATGAAGAGTTGCTGAAAGCATATGTTTGCCAGAAACTGACTTTTTGAAATACTGTTTTTAAGGGCCCTATTCATTTAACAAGCAAAGCGTGCAATGGTAGTGTAACCATAGGTGTTCAAAGGGAAACAACTATCATCTGACATTTTTTCACTTTTATGTTGACAGCCATAATGGAATGGAATGGAATGTCATTTGTGGTTTTTAGGAGAAAAACTGCCGCTCGTAGGGAAAAGTATGTGAATGATAGGGGCATGATGCTTCTGTAAATTTTGACGGCAGCCATGGCGTCCATGACGAGTAATATCTACATCCAAAGGACCATACGAGGAGGAGACCTCGAAGTCACGAGAACGTCCTGAAAAACCGGAGATGCGACCATGATAAACCTTTGTTGTGCCAAGAGCCGAGAAACCCGCCACGTCGTCAGCAGTCGGTCGATACGAGAAAAGATGTGACAGGGCCGCGTAGCCTAGGACCATATGTGCGGTAGATGCGACAACAGATGTGATCAGCGCAGTTCACATAGTGAGCAGAGACAACGGAGTTAGGCAATGTCGCAACGCATTTGGTTGAGTTCTTATAATAATTCAAATTAAAAATTACTTATAGTATATATTTATAGAATTTCTGTGTTTGGAGTTAGAGCGCTCCAATTTTTGGATTCGAAACACTTCAGTGATCAGATTTGGAGTAATTAATCGCGACGATACTCATTAAATCGGTTTAGGTTTGCCTTAAAAACATCCACGGAAGGGGACATGGCAATTTCGCTGGAAGGGCATTCCATGCCTGGATAACAACCTGAGAGAAAAATAATTTTCTTCGGTCAAGTCTTGCCCCAGTCGCACGTAATTTGTGGGGGTGTCCTCGCAGCCTATAGGTGGTCAAAGAAGTCATTTGTTTGGAGGCAGCAATCCTGACCACGCAACATGCGAAATGCCTGAATTAGGTCCCCACGTAGCTGCCTGCACTTAGGAGGAAACAAATCAAGATTTACCAATCGGGTCTCAAAAGAGAGGTTACGTTGGCCTCGTTCTAATTTTGCTGCGAGTCTTTGTACCCTTTCAAGGTTTTTTTGTCTTTGGCTGTCCAAGGTCTCCAGGCTTGGATGGCAAATTCCAGTTGAGGTCACATGAATTCGAAAATGAATTTTGGCCCGTCAAGAACCTGTCAACTGCAAGCAAATTGAGGACCAAATGCCTGTTTTACTTTGATCTAAATAAGAAGGCTACATTAATAGTAGTATTGGCAGGAATGATTATTGAGGTCAAAAAAATCCCGTCGATTTATAATTAACTGCTTCCTTCAAATTTTCGGTTGACTGACTTCAATTTTCTCTTCATATTCCACCAATACGAGGACGATTTGAAATTTCTGTCGAATTCCGCCTGCATAAGGTCAACTTTTCCTCGATTAGCATTCGCATTGTACGCAATAGAAGCGTTTGTTGATTTAATTTACTTGTATTTAGCCTATTTAATCCAACATTTTTTTATTTTATTTTATATTTTATTGCCAACTCCGCCGCACCTACATATTAATTTAGCTCACTAGCCAAGCATTGAATGTTTAACAACAAAATATTCTAAGTAGTTGTGTGGAGGATAATGTATCAAGTGAGGTTCTACAGATCATTTTTGCAAGCATCGTTGCTTTGCACTCTGCACACATTCTCGAGAGAGGGAGACTGTCAGTTCTGAGTTATTACCGTAAACGTTTGTACTTCATTTATCTTAGGCATTTATATGTGAGGAAATCCCAATCGTATCCTTTTTTAAAGACTGCTTTTGTATTTCGGGTCAATGGATCACACTGCTGAACACGACTGATGGCTACTCGCTCACAATAACTACAAATGTGAGCACACAGAGAACATTGTCAGTGTCACGACAACAAGTCATCTAATCTAGGTGGAAGAAAAATAGTCCAGAAATTCGAAGTCAATATATGGACATGCTGGACGCACTGAATTTATATTTGAAGAAAGACTATTACATGAAAAATAGCATTTTCGTAAAATGTTATGTTGCGTATTTTTCTGAACATAGAGTGGTCACTGGATATTCTTAGTATGGTCATTTGTCATTTACCATGCTTTAGTATCGTAGGTGTCCGTTTGCTTATTTAGCCGTTAGGCCCGTTTTAACGCTTCTTTTTTACCCATTCGATCTCTCTTACAGGTAGAAATAAATGTCCGAAAAGCAGGGGCTCTGTTTATCTCCCAGATTTTGTTGAAAACAGCCTCACAGGATTGTTTCCGCTGATATCATTGAGACTTATGCCGGGCTTACAATTAATCGAATTACGAATGGACAACCTAGCAGCAATAAAAATAACGGACTGTGATTTGACGCGTATTCTACGCGAAGGAACGTTATTGCAATATCACTGTTTGGCTGAAATCCACCAACTGTTTGTCAGTGTTGCTCCAAAGGTAAGAAAATATATTTGAGTCAGCAAGCAAGGTACTCTTGGTGCAACTGACATATTTCGCCACTCATAACTCATATATTCTGTGCCCCAGATAAGGTTCATTTGCCTGCATTATCAACTTGACTGGCGACTTTTAATTTTAGGAAGTAGAGTTATTAGGTTTCAGTGTGGAATGGACATCTGAAGGGCAAACGAGTCTACAAGTTACGTTAACAGGCGTACCCGTGAGGTCAACGGTTACTCATTATTACGGAACCGCCCAGGAAAAAACACTTCGTTTGACGGGCCTCACCTTCCCTAACCTCACCCAAATGATCTATGAGGCTTTGGATGCAACATACGATAGGTCGTTTGCAGTGTGGCGTCTGAATATGTTAAGCAAACTGCCAACTTTAACGCAAGATGCATTCCACAACAAGCCTACGATGACTTGTACGGTTGATTAATAATTCTGCAGGAATCTTATTTTTCCATTGTGGTACTGTTGACAGCCATTGTTCACACTATCGGTTTTGGGATATTTTATATCAACACTTTTGACAAAAGACTCGCTTTGTGTTTTAAGTTTTCAATGTTTATACACAGGTACCTGTTTCTTGTGGATATATTTTTCATTGGCAGTGGTTTTTATTATCGCTTTTGAAATATACCCTTAACCCTTACTCTGTAAACGTCTGTCTTTGATCTACAGCAGCCGCCAAAGACCATGCAGCGCTAATTATGAAAATGGCTAGCACACTTTGGCATATATTTGAAAACCGTTTTGTGATACATTCAGTTTATTGAATTCTGCAAAAGCCTTTTACTAAGATAAATTGTCATTTTAGTTATGTTTATAAAGAGAAATAACCGTTAGTTTTGGGAAAGTTGGAAGTTGCCTCATAAAGAAGAAATTTCCTATGCTTTTACGAAAGAGAAAACCAAACGGCACAATAATGTTGATAATATTAAGAATTAACTCAAAAATAAATAAAACAGGTATATAGCATATCCCTTCCAGAACTGGAAAATTTTATAAAAAATTGTTCAGATTGAAGTGAAGCCAAGTTGAAGGAACCGAATTTGTTTGCAGTTACATTGAACACTTGCGTTCAAGAAATTATGTTAAGCTATCCTGTAAAGTTTAACTGCACAAAATGGAATAAGATAAGAGTGTTTGTTTGAATGCAACAATAAACCTCAAATGTCTTTCAATAAAAACTAAATTTCTAACATGTTTTCGCAGATTTAACACAAATAATACCATATTTTATGTAAGTCGTAAAGAAAAACAGTTTTTGTATACTTGACAATCCCCTTATACTTTATTTAGAAAAAAGAACAGACGAAAGAATAAAATTATTTAAAAAAATAGCAATGCGTATGGCCAGTATTTTTTTTCGCCAGTCCATAGCAGAAAGTGCAATAAATCTACACATACGGAACGTAAAACATTATAAAGAGAAAAGAAAGTTCGTTCATTTCCAGTCAAATTAAACCGTTTATCTTCAGTAACCGTAAATAAATTCTCAAACTTCTCAAAGTTCATTGTGAAATTACGTTGGATTAATTTAATAGACGCAGAAATTCGTTATCCGAATATGTAATTTAAGCAATTTCTAAGAGGTAACATTTTGTGGAATGTTTTTTATTTAATCTAAGGAACAGTGGTTTCAGAGTTATACTGCTGACATGATTTGCTCCTGATAATGTGATTTGCTGTTTTAAGGCATTTCTACAAAAAGCAACATGGCCATCATTCTAAGATTGTATATCCAGAAACACTTTCTTTCGGTAAAAACTCTTGAAGTATACCTTATTTTAAAGGTTTAGGTGAAAACGTCGAAAAGATGCCCAAATTATGAATTGATGGCTAAAGGTACTAAAAACAAACAATTTGATGACACTCTTTTTGATGAAATTCAATCAATACGTCACCGGTAAGAACAGACTTAATATAATCTTTTGACTTAAGAAAAAATATTTTTATTTTATAGAAAGTGGTTGCGTTAAGTTTTAAACTTGACACAATATCTTAATGCATTGTTCTAATTTAAAGCTTTTTTGTACGTCTCTAGAACCATGGTATTATCGAGAAAATTGAATATTCCTTTTCAAACACTTAGTTATTCCTATAATTATTTTAAGTACCTAATAGGCCTCATACCGTTCATTATTATTTAGATGTTTTCCCGAATATATTAACACTCGTATTGTTGTTATGATCAAACTTATACAAATTAAGGAAAATTACGTGGTCAACGGCGACCACTGTTCATTGTGGAATGGGATCTGATAATTGCAGTGCTCTTAATTCACCCGCTTAATACACCATAAAGATGTTTATGCTATTTTGAATTGTCAGGACATATACCTGCAAAGCGTTCGCTAAAACAGAAATCGCAAAAGTGCGTGCAAGCTTCATAACTATGTAAATGTTTGATAATCACTCATAAAGTAGCGTAAATACATGTAGGAAACCTAAGAAATGATAATGAGGAGTATAAGGCATATTTAAAACTAACAAAAATTGTACGAAATACTACGTGTTTGTGAAGAAAAAAAAGTTTTCCAGATAATCCCAAAGTTTCAGTGACTTAAAAATAGCTATAATTTAAAACAGTAAATTTCAATATTTTATTGATCTAAAAATCTAATATAACGGCATATCTATATTAAAATAACTTTTTTTATTATTTTTTAGGACAAATTACAATTATTGGATGTTGATTTTTTGAAAATCGTTGAATAAATTCTGGCATAATTTTCTTCGTTTTGAGTGTCTTTACCAGTAAATCGATAAATTGCACTTCTGTTTAAACGTGTGCCTTAAAATCTTTAAAATAAGATGTATACAGGAGTCACCAAAGAACATGCAACTTTCATGACTAAATGTGACCTGGTATTTAAGCGTTTATTTGTTAACACTATCTTGATTCATTCACGTTACTGAATTCTGCAAAAGTCTATTTACTTATTTAAGTCATCACTTCAGTAAGATTAACTAAGAGAAATGGCCATACATTTAGGGGAATTTAACCAAACTGCACCTACATTTTGCTTGTACTATGAAGGAACTCCAAAATAAGTAAAAGAGCTATAGAAGATATCCCTTCCAGAACTGGAAAAGTTTGACAAACATTTTCAGATTCAAGTTAAGCCAAGTTAAAGGGATCACATTTATTTGCAACAAAATCGAAGACTTGTATTTTAACAATTATGTTCAGCTTTTCAGTGAATTTTTTTTACATAATACAGTCACAGAGAAGTGTTTGTTTACATGCACAAAATAACGCACAAATATCCATGTACAGACACAAACTTTCTTGTATGATAACGCAAATGTAAGACAAAGAAGGTCTTACTGAATGTATGTCGTGTAGAAATTTATTTTTTTGTGTACTTTTCGTTCGCCTTTTGCGTTATTTAGAATAGCAAAAGACTATGAATTAGAAGTATTTCAAAAATGGCAATGTATATGGCCATTTTTTAAATTCACAACATTATATCACGAAATATAATAAATCTGCTTATGCGAGAAATAATCTATTATAAAGCGAAACGAAGGTTCTTTCACATCCTGTCAAATCGAATCGATTATCTTCAGGAAGCTAAAATGCATTCTCAAAATTCTGAAATTTCATTGTGACTTTAATTTTTGAAATATTATATATACGCAGAAGTTGAGCAGACAAATCTCTAATCAAACCACTTGACAAGAGTTTACTTGTCTTTGGAGAATACTTTAGGCATCCTGGAAATAGTAGTTTTCACTACTTCACTGCGGGCATGTTTCACTTTCGACAATGTGGTTTGCTGTTTTGAGGCATTTCTTCATTTCAACAAAGTTGCCATGAAAATTGAAACAATTGTTGAAAAAACTGCTCTTTATATAATACTTATCTAAACAGGTTTTGGTGTAAACGTCAAACATATGCGAAATTTACAAATTTTTTTAATAAAGACAGTGAAAATAAGAAGACAGTTGCACTTTTCCCATGATATTAATTAAATACTT
>JAYGXS010000008.1:1402-33958 GCA_036362985.1 Ligula intestinalis | reverse complement strand
TCAAAGATCACTAGGCAAAACGGAATCCCGCTCTGTATATCGCAACCATGTGAGTGTCTACGCAACCTCCTATGCACAGAAGCACACCTCATCATTGACATTACTTTTTTTTCTTACGGGCAACAAAACGAGAAATCAGTGGATCCAGACCTTTGTAGTGTGTCAATAGAAACATTTACATCTAAACATGGGTAGAAATCAGACAAGAACTGGAAATAAAGACGTGTCAGTAATTCACATATATTTGCTGATTAGCAATGATGAATAAAAGTTTATTTTTCGAAATTGTTTGTTCTGCTTCTAGTTCTGGTGCAAAAGGGTAAGACCACTGTCTCAAAGAAAAACAACTGACGGGTATCACAGGCCGTTTTTTCGAGGAACCCCTAAAGGGCCGCATTTAGCAGTTTGTTCTCTGTCAGTTGACGCATCATCTGTCCTTCTATTATGGTTTTTAAATTCTTCGATGCTGTGGGAATGTATTATTATTACCTGAGTCGTCAAATAACGTCGATCGGTCGTGGTTGGCTGTATGAAGCCTGATCAATACCACTTTTAAAAGCATGATTACAAAGTTAAAAAAGAGAACCGGAAATGTATGTTTTATACGTTATTCGGCTGCTTATTCATGGAAATTTCGGTCCCGTACGCACGGCTAAACGCCGCCTTGATGCAACCTGCTATTTTCAGCGAATGCACGATCTACGGCCAGCCCTGATTGTTGGCATAAGTGTTTTGAGGAAATTGAGTTTTTTTCGTTGAACCATTGCTACCAATCAGCCAGCTTTTTTTTCCATGACATCAGGTAACTATTATTACTTAAATGAAAATTTTACTGTTATTCAGGGCACCAAAGCAGTAGGGTCACGATTGAAAAGGCGAAATGGCGAAAGAACAGTTTCTAAAAGATCATCATCCCTGGCAAGCCACGTCCAGTAACTATGGTCTAACAATTTGGCGAAATTTACCATACGTAAAAATGTATCCTAAGCAGACAGCTGCATTCCCACCCCACGTGCAGTTGGGATTGCGCACATGCCAGAAGCAACCATCAGGTGCGGAGTCATAAGACCAAAAAACCCCTCTGCCACAACAAGTCAATCAATTATGCATGACATAAGTCTGGAGATGAATATGCAAAGCTCTAAACTCCGGTGACAAATTGATTGATTTTCAATCTGCGGATCAGGCTTCAATACATTTGCGATGACTAGCACCACTCGAACGTTCACCTGTGAACGCTCCGTGCTTTTGCATTCTTGGAAAGCCCATTACAGGTGGTGCAGTGCAGCTCAATTGTTTAATGAGAAACCTAATCGTATTTTATTTAAACTATGAATACCATTTTCTCAGATGTACAATTGGCGAAGATTTAATGTAGTGCCATACGTGAAAAAGAAGTTATATTGTTTGATATGTGTTTTCTAGAAAACGTACCAGAATTTCGATGGGCATTACAAATTAGTAAGGACAACCCTTGCCACCTGTGTCATACATTTTTACAGAACATGATTGTTTTAGGTAGCTGCTTTGGAGCTCGTTCCAAAATCTGTTATCCTGACATAACTGACGAAGGTTGAGGTTATCTTGTACGCAAATATTGTTTGCTAGAAGTCAACAAACCACTTCAGAGTTTCGGCCGACATAACATAAGGAAAAGAAAAATGGTGACTCTAGTTTTGTGATTAAATAAGAAGATAAGAAGATTTCTGATGAGACTTCTTTTATCGACGCTTAGCGTTTCACACTCGTCTATGAGGGGCTCATCTGAAATAGGGAAAATATGAACTTTTTTACTTTAAGTAGGCCTTTGAATTACTCAATTCTGTCAGACCCAGCACGATTTGTTCTCAGTGTTTCTTACGTGGTATGGTGATAGTAGAGAAATTCTACAAACAACAAAAAGGCATCCAACTGCAATACCTCTATTACCTCCTTTGCAATATTGGTCACTGCCCGGTAAAAAGTTGTGCACAATCAACACCGCATTTTATTTCAATGTTGTTCTTAATGAAGGAAAGGAAATTTAAATTATGCTTTTATTTACCAAGGCATAAATAGGGCTCGAATACATTCGATATTGCAGCCGCTTATTTATGTAGATTTCGGTGCAGCCTAACAACTCCTCCGCTTTCTCGTACGCATGGCTAAACGCCGCCGTGCTGAGACCTGCACTCTTTAGCAAATGCGCGATCATTGGCCAGCCCTGATTGTTGGCATAAGTTTTTTTAAGGAAATTACGTTGTTCGTGTATACTCATTGATAACAGGTAGCCAGTTTTTTTTTATCCCATGACACCAGGCAGCTATGATTACTTAAATGACAATGTGACTGTTATTCAGGGCACCAAAGCAGTAGAGTCTCAATTATCATACAGGGTTTCCATTTATATAGTCCCCCGTATGCATTTATATAGACCCTTCTATGCATTTATGTAGACCCCTGTATGCATTGTTACAGGAAATTAAGTTGTTCATCAGCCAGTTTTTTTCATCCCATAACATCAGGTAACTATTATTACGTAAATGACAATGTTACTGTTATTTAGAGTGCCGAAGCAGTAGGGTGTCGATTATCATAATTGCGATCAGTTGGCCAAATCAAACAAATCCACACGTTGTCATAATTGACAGGGCGAAAAAGGGCGAAAGTGCAGTTCCTAAATGATCCTCAGTCCCGGCAAGCCACCTCCAGTAAATATGAGTCGAGTGTGTGTGTGTGTTGTGCGCAGTTTGCGTGACTATTGCCCCAGCTACCTACACCCACCTTCATCTACGGTCTTATTTACGTTGTTTTTACCCCACACATAGAGGTGAGAGCGGCCAGCTTGTGGGTAAATTCCCCGCAAGTGTGCTTAAAATCCTCTTTTCATTCACGGTAGTTCGCTGCGTTGTTTTAGCTTGATGTAGCCTTCTGCAGCTTGTACAGCTTCCTTCAGCGTCTGCAACATACCGACATATGCGAAAGGTTGATACTCGTTCGTTTATCGGTATTGACTCAGATTGTGATACCGATTATCGTGTAGGTTATTCTGAACTCATTTCAGTCAGGATATAGTGGGGGCTTTTAATGAGCTTTATTCTGACGACTAGCAAGGCACATCGATTGTAAAAGCAGGCTATTTATGTATAATGCCTTCTTATCATATATTTTGTCTGTTTTTATAAATCCAAAACATGCATGAAAAACATATTTTTTGTACTTGTTGGACAACAAATTACGCAAATTACACCGACTAGTGAAAGAGTATCAGAAATTCGAACTTTTCGGCATGTTGCATGCTTGTTGGCGACTGCTTTACTTCTGCAAATATCCTTTTCTGTCTGTCCTATTTTTCCACCTTAAAGTCATAAAACCACCATTTTCCTTGGTAGAAATGATAGACCTACTGGTATACGAGGTGCGCTACGTAAACAGCTTTGCCAAAAGTCTTTAACAAATGAACTAGATTTACTGATACCTCTTTGGCAGTGTTTTAAACTCAAAAAGTCAAGAAGGCAAATATTTGGAAATATGGAAGAAGATTTTGCGAGCACTGAATCAAAAGATTTATTGTTCTGAACTTTTGAATTCTTGCAGGAGTCCATCTTCAGAGAAGAAAAGTAGCAAAAAATACGAGGGTGATTATGGTGGCTATAGGCCAATCAACTGTCTGAAATAGTCAGTTTGTAAAGGCCTTCGAACAACCTATCAAATGGGATGGGTAAGGAGGGCAATTAACTTTGAGTGTAGTCGGGGGGAGGAAAGTTATAGTTGTTTACGCTTATTAGCTGTCCGTGGAGCAGGGTCATGAACAGCAATTAGTGAGGTGACCCGTCACTCGATCGAGGATTCTGGCAACCCTGTCTCCTCTTCTGGGCGGCTCGTCGTGGGGTCTTCGTAGTTTTTAATCCGTACGTTCAGTTTGGCCTTGTTTCATCCCTCAGTCTCTTAATGCCGCAAGACTTTGTAGGCCGCGGGGAGGTCCAGATGTTTCTTGATAGAATTGGCATCTGCGTACCATGCTTTCAGCATCAGCCTTTTGGCTTTTGAGTTTCCTTGGCTTATACCGGTTAATCCTTGAAGATCGAAGTCATGGTCAGTCTCTGCCACGTTTGCTGCAAGTTGAAAGTTTGGGTCTAGTATCCCAGCTGCCGGCTTGTGCTCGTGAAGGCGAGTCTGCAATTTGCGGCTTGTTTCTCCAGCGTTATTGCGGTCTCCCTTGTTGCAAAGTATATTGTAGACAACTGCAGAGGTTTCTGAAGAAGGTAGGTTGCATCACATGCCGGCGTATTGTCGCCTGCAGTCGATGGGCTATTCCTACGCCAGCTGGTTGCTTCACTCATTAGACTGATTCGGAGACCCTTTTTTAATGAATGCCTCTTCAGACTTCTGGTTGTTGTTGCACTGGCCGTCGTTGGTCCATTTGGCGCCTGCTTTGTTTGATGAATAACATTGTGTATGTATTTGCTCGGAAGAGTTCCTGAAGGTATTGTTGCTCAGCTCTTCTGGCGGTTGCGGTTCTGCAATGTGTTTTCACTCTTTGGAAGGGAGTACGAACGCAGCTACGTTTGTGTCAAATGGGATGATTGAGGTTGAAATGTAGCACTTGATTCGTGTCGGAGGCCTTTCTGAATACTGTGGTTTGTAGTATTCCAGTTAAACACCGGCGCACAAAGACATCTAGAAAGCGTTGTTGGTTGTTTCTTTCCGGTTGAATTGTGAATTGGATGTAGGCAGAAGACGTTACCTGCTGGCAATGTCCTTCTGCCTACATCCTAGCCGCCTTGCGATGAAAGCTTGAGAGAGCTCTAATGGCAATATTGGGGGACAAGTGGGTCCTCTGACAGATCGGTGTACCCGTCTATGCCACTGAATTGAATATTTTGATTAACCGAGTTCAATAAATCTTTGAGGTGCTCGATGTCAGATATGTTGACAATGACGAAAATGTCATCGACATAGCGAGCCCAAAACGTCGGTTGATACTTGGCGAAGACTAATTGTTCCACACGTTGGAGGACCACTTCAGCAATCAGGCCTGACAGGGGGAAGCCCGTGGGAATGTCTTAAATTTGCTCATACATTTGTCCACCGAATGTGAAATAGGTAGAAATGCAATTTCGTAGAAATTCAAGAAAATATCCAGACTTCAGGTGTTTTTCACTGTCGTTGTAGCGTTTGTTTAGAATTTTTCTTACAACAATAATTACTAGTTTCTGTGGAAAAGAGGTGAAGAGTGAATCCACATCGAGAGATACTATTGATTTAGCGGGCTTCAACTGTAGATGTTTTATCTGTTCAAGGAACTGTTTGGCATAAACTACGCTTGTTGTTGAGCCTTCTGCCAGAAACTGTCAGATGAGTAAACGTGCATTTAGCCAAGCCATATATGTGGGTGCCACGAAGGGAGCCGATTGGCCTTAGTGGTATGTTTTCTTTGTAAACATTCGGCAGACCATAGAATCGTGCTGGCGCTGTGTCAGTTGGCTTCATAGAAAACCAATCGATGCACGTGATTGTGCCATTTGCTTTCAGTTTGGCCAAATTCTTGACTATTTAGGTAATCAAATGTTTCATTTCACCGCCTGAACATGTCTTGTACGAAGTTTGGTCGTCAAGTAGGCTCTGATGTTTTGCGTGGTAATCAGATTTCCTGTGTACTACTGTGGAACGTCCTTTGTCAGCCAACAGAATGATTATATCTTTAACGGTCTTTCGACTATTTTATGCTCTCTGTTCTTCTCGGCCAAGACTCTAACACCTTTTTGCATTGTGTAAGCAGCCATGATATTTTATGGCGGATTAACTGCTTTGGATCCTCTGTAGCCTTTGGCGATTGAAGAGCTAACTCAAGGGCGGCGATAAACACAGTAGGTGAAGAATCTCCTCTGTTGAAATCGCTCCACGTTGTAGTACTGCAAGTTGTGTGGCTGTAAAGGGATTGGACGAAAGGTTGTGGATCAGGTGTGAGTTCCTATTGTCGGCTGGTTTCAACCTATTTTGCTCAAAAATATCTCCCTTTCTTGGCCTGCCTGCGGCGTTCCAAAGCGGAAGTAGTCTTGCCAGATTATCGGCGAAAAGGTCTGGATTATCTCCGAAGATATGAAAACACTCTATCCTGGCCTCCTCAATCTTAGACTTGTATTTTTGAAGTCGTCGTTGGCAGTCGTCGATAAGAACTGTCCTTATCTGCTTTGCAATTGGTCTTCCGTTTTCCCTGCCCATAGCCGTATCAACGGGGGCCTATTATCTGAGGCATCTTGATGTCAGTTTTTCGTTGGGGAATTTATGGAAATATATTTCAGTAAGAACCGTATGGTATATTTTCCGATGTAATGACGTTAAATGCGAGTAAATTAAGCTTCTAAATTTATTCTTTTAAATACTGTTCTGATAATACTTTTCAATGTGACTTCTGTTGTTGCATGGATATACTGATGGTTTTATAATTTGGTCGGTAATTGGTAAGGTTAAGCTTCATGCGAGCGTTGGGGCTTTCATCCGTTAGACATGACAATAAAGTGGATTTGATGTTTCTCAAGGTTAGACCAGTGCCCGAGATGCGGACAATTTGTTTACGCTCATTCAATTCCAGAGCCGACGAATCACTGTTCGGTTGCAGACCTCTAGACCCGGTGGACGACTTGCCGGAATGCGACTCTGGACTGCACTCGTCTGGAAGTCACTTCTCCTATTGCTTACATACTATGCTTGTTCCTACCTTAGTAAATTATCCCTGATATTATGGCCTTCCACGCCTTTTACTATTCCACTAGCTTAAACATTTTGGGATAAGTTCTCTCGTCTACTATCTGGCTGGACCACATCGTGTCTCACACATCCCTACCTTTGTCCTCAATCAACGCCTAAACAGAAATGGAAATTCGTGTATTTTCATCTTACGTCGCTTCTGTAGGCACAACTCAGTCTCATGGGCCTGCAGTTTCTTCTGTTTCGCACGTCGGCTGGTAATCTAAACAGTAATATAGTTTCTTCTTGTGGAGTAAACGGGCCAGCCTGTGGCTTTGTATTAACGCTTCTGGGTTATGAATCACTTTGCCACCCTTCAGCTAAAAGCCAAAATGAGGTGTTTTTCCCTATACCCATTTAAATAATTTTTAAACCTCATATAATATAGGTTATTTAGTCTCTTGTCAAAAGGGAAGTGCAATGGGACAATGATTTGACGCTGGCTTTCTTGCGAAGTTGTATGCTTTAGTTGGGCTTCATTCACTGGCAATAATTGTCTGTGTAGTGCACTGTGGGTATTTAAAATCTCAGTCTTCTGTCTTACGGGTATGGTGGGATTGGAGGTCTTATGTGGGGGAAAAATGGATGGAAGATTTAGGGACTTTTAAAAAAATGTGAACAAACAGTCGTAAAATTTTGTTGAACCAGTTAAGTGCGGCAGCAACATAGCGACAGCATTGGGCGCGTAAATCGAAAAAAAGGTGCAAAAAAGCAAATTGAGGTCGACAAACCTGGAAATGTCGATTTTTATTTTCTAGCCAAAAACCTGACAACCATGGACTTTTGAAGACTTTTTGTAATAATTGGCTTCTATTATTGATAATAGACTAATCTGGTTAACAATATTACCATACAAATGTATAAAATAGTCATATGCATTGTTTACTATAAGAATTCTAAAATTTATGTGAATGACTGCTGTAAACAACCAGCTGTGTTGTGGCCAGTCTACTCGACGGCTAAATTAAAGCAACCCGTATATCAATTCTAAATCCTTGAGCTAAGATATGTGTATGTATCGTTGGAGGGTGTTTGTTGACCTTAGGCGAGGTCACAGAGGTGCATTTTTTAATATTATCACTCACAATACAAGCGAACTTGCGTGTCACAGGAGGCAATTGCGAAGAAGAAAACTCGATTGCTGGGACACTATGTTGATTTTCCTTACGTTTCGACATCCGTCGTGGATTCTGCATCAGAGACATGATCAGAAGCAGAAACCTGTTTAGCGAATACTATATGAGCAAACGTTTTGAAAGTATAAGCCCTGTCAGTCTAGGAAAGCATACCGATCTATACGGTATACTCAGCGGGTGTGCTCAGAGCACTGCAATTATCAGATCCCATTCCACATTGTAGATCAAGGACAGAAGTTTGCAAAGTGAGGGTATAAAGTTAATTTCAAAAGGTTTAATAAAACAACTGCCGGTAAAAAAGATATCCACAAGAAACAAGTTTATACGGAATTCATATTGAAAACTAAAAACACATAGCAAATCTTTTGTCAAAACTGTTGACATTACATATCCCAAAACTGATGGTGTAAATGATGCCTGTCAAAAGAACCTAAATTGAAGGACACGGTTCCATAATGATGTTTAATCAACCGTACAAGTTATCGCAGGCTTGCTGTGGAATGCATCTTGCGTAAAAGTTGGCAGCCTTCTTAACATCGTCAGACGCCACACTGCAAATGACCTATCGCTTGTTGCATCCAAAGCCTCATATACCATTTGGGTGAGGTTAGGGAAGGTGAGGCCTGTCAAAGGAAGTGTTTTGTCCTTGTCGGTTCCATAATAATGAGTAAGCCTAAGTCTCATGGGTACGCCCGTTAACGTAACCTGGAAGCTCTTTTTCCCTACAGATGCCAGTTTCTTTCTCCAAGTTGATATCGGTACCTGCAATTAAAATTCACCCATTCAAGTGATAATGCAGGCAAATGAACAATGTCTGGGGCACAAAATATGTGAGTTATGAGTGGAAAAATATGTCAGTTGCAACAAAAGCACGTTGGTTGCTTATTCGAATATATTTTCTTATGCAGCAACACTGACGAACAGTTGGTGAATTTCAGCCAATCAGTGATATTGCACTAACGTTCCTTCGCGTAGAACACGCGTCTAATCACAGTCCATTATTTCTAATGCTGCCAGATTGTCCATTCAAAATTCGATCAATTGCAGGTTGGGCAAACGTCTACATAATGTCAGCGGAAACAATCCTGTGAGGCTGATTTGAAAAAAAAACTGGGAGATAAACAGAGCCTATGGTTTTTGGACATTTATTATTACCTGAAAGAGAGATCGAGTGGGTGAAAAAATGAAGCGTTAAGACGGATATAACGGCTTTATAAGCAAATGGACACCTTCTTTACTCAAGCAGGGTACATGAAAAATGAGCGTACTAAGGAAATCCATTTGGGAAAAATACACAACATTACATTTTATGAAAATGATTTTTTCACGTAATAGTCTAACTAAAAATATAAATTTTGTGCGCCCAGCATATTCAGACTTTGTTGTCGATTGTCTGGACTATTTTTATTCCATCTAGGTAAGGTGACTAGGTCTATTGACACCGAAAATCTACTCTGTGTGCTCACATGTGTAGTCGTTATTAGCTACTGGCCATTAATCCAGCTCGGCAGTGTTATCCATTGACCCGAAATATAAAAAAAGTCTCACAAAAAGAATAAGATTGAGATTTTCTCAAATGTGAATGCCTCAGGTTAACTTAGCACGAACATTTAACGCTATAACTCAGAGCTGACAGTTTTTCTCTCTCGCCATCTCTCGAGAAAGTGTGCAAAGTACAAAGCAACGATGCTTGCCAACATGATCTGTAGGGCCTCTTCAGATATAAAATCCTCCATTCAACTAATAAAAATATTTTGTTCTCAAACATTGAATTCTTGGCTAGTGGGTTAAATTAATATGTAATTGCGGCAGAATTGGTAATAAAATATTAAATTATATAAGATTATGTTTGATTTAATATGCTAAATACAAGTAAATTAAATCAACAAGCACTTCAATTGCGTAGAATACGAATGCTTATCGATGGAAAGTTGACCTTATGCAGGCGGAATTTAACGGAAATTTAAACTTATCCTCCTACCGGTGGAATAAAAAGAAAAAAATTAAAATCAGCTGACCAAATATTTGAAAGTTGTTTTGTTTATTATAAATTAATTGGATTTGTGCGATCTCGATAATCATTCTAGCCAAAACTACCCTTAATTTAGCTGTCTTATTTCGTTTAAAACAAACAAGTTATTCTGTCATTAAATTGCATGCAGTTGACAGGTTCTTGTCGGCTCAAATTTCATTTTAAATTTTTTTTTATCTTGTCACAAGATAAGCTTTTGACTGCTTATCCCTGTTCACTTCAGCGCGACACATCTGCGTAACACACGCAGATCATAGCGCTACGCTATTTGATGTTGACTGAGGCAAACAAGTAATTTTTTAGACCTATCTGCATTCGTCGAAAGGTAATTAAACGTCTTCATTCCCATCGACCGATATTGTATTTGTTATAGATTAAAATAATAAATTTTATTGAAAAAAAGACCTCCTGGACGCCGTCCGAAGGCGGGTTTAACCTGCTGCACACTTCTTTTCCTTCCTTTCGTACTAGATATCGGCTTTTTTCGTCTGATTCTTGTAACATTGGGATTTTGCTTTTTAGTAGATAAAAGGTGCAACAATATCACAATATAGGCAATAGGCTATCTGTAGCTCATACGTTTTAATGTTTCCTAATCTGAAGAGATTCTATTTTATCAGCCCTGCAGACCCCAACCCCGGGTTTATATATCAGTCAGTCTATTATGGACACGGATAAGCAAGCATCAGTTAGCTTATTAGCACCCTACTAGCATACGAATCTTCTTCTTTTGGTGTTAATTATAATCCGAATGCTGATAGCATTTTCTCTGATGGAGGAAGGTTCTCTACCATCATCGTTTTAGCCACAAATGAGGACAAGTGAGCATGAGTGACGTATCATCCAATTCACTATGGTTCTCAACATAAAAAGGAATGAAATGTCAGACGATAGTTGTTTCCCTTTGAACTCCTTAAGTTACACTACGATTTCACTGTTTGCTTGATAAACAAATAGCTCTCTTAAAAATAGTTTTTTTCAAATTCAGTTTCTGGCAAACATATGTTTTCAGCAACTCTTTATCCGGTCAAACATTGGCAGGGAAAAATAAGGCTGTACATCACAATTAAATCCGTTTCACAATCTCCCACTACGAGGAAAAAGAAGTAGCGAGCACATTGACCGATTTATCTTGAGGCTGACGTTTCGGGCACCCTGTCGGTTCCATCGTCAGCGTAACAGGGTGGTTGTTCCTGCTCGCCGGGACTGTTGCAGCCTTGCCGCGTGCCTGTTATTATATCCACGCTCGACGCACGAACTTGGACCTGCCTGATTGATATTGATTAACCGTAATATTGATCGCTGGTGAGCTTGTGTGATTTCTGCTCACTTATCGGCTGTCGCAAGTCAGCGTGCTGGCTGACGTGCGCATCGTCGACTGTTAGGCGGGGTGAAGGGCTATGGCTCTTCTAGAGCAACCACCACGCCTGTTACTAGCACAAAAAAATCTCAAAAAAAATTAGTTCATGTCATCGTACATTCTTCTTCCTTTTATTTGGGGGATTTTGAAAGTGATATGATATCTTAAACTCAAATCTTCACGCATAAAACGATTAAAGTTTAAACATGTAAAAAATCAATAAAAATCAAAAAAAGTCTGACGTGGACGCCGATTGGCCACTGCCGACTATGGCAGTCTGCGCAAGTAGGCTAGATCGGCGTTTAGGATGAGTGACTGCCAGTAGTGGCCAGGGGTGAAATGTGATTGCTACCTTGCGTCGGTGTCTGCCACGGAAGTGTAAGGGCTTGTGTCAGCCTCTTCTGAAAACACAGCACTGGATTTGCTTGCCGTGTAGCTTGGATTTCCGCTGTTCCGAGCAACAGTTGGCGCAGGCATACATAGTCTGCAGTGGCCAATCGGCGTCTACGTCAGGTAGCTATTGATTGTTCTACATTTAAAAACTTTAATTGCGTTGTACAGTATTCATTTCTATCTAGTACAACTATAATGAATAAAACATTTCAGATCTACTTCGCATCTTTTACTGGTTGTTAAACTTTAACGATTACTGAATACCCTAAGGCTTTTTGATACAAAAAGAGGCGGCAATATATTGAGAAGGGATGACTCACCAAATGGATTGAAGCAGCTGGAAACACAGCATACAAACGTAGAGAGACACACCACTTTCAACAAAATCTTCTGCGAATGTGTATAAAAAACAGTCTCCCAAGTTATATGGTTAGCATATAATAGCCAACAGCAAACCAATGTATGCCAGTCTAGTGCCAAGGGTCGTGCTTGTCAAATGAGCCTTGTTTGTTATAACGAAGGCTGAATTGTCTCTATGAGAAAGGAAGTTTCGTCTTATTACCATTTGTCAACATTCAGCTGTGTGAATGGACAGCCGCTCGTAGTTTAATCAAAAATACCAACTAGAGTTATTCACTTGATTAAGTCTTTAAAATCAAATCAAACTGATGTTAAATGGGTTTTATAAAACGATTTGTAATATTTACACAGTTCCATATGGCGTGATTGTAACACATGCATACTAATTTGACTTGCATTAAGTTTGTGGAAGTTTTTTTCTACTTGGCGTAATTTTACTGATAAACCAAGATTGTAACACACGAACCGTTGTGGAAATACACTATTAATTAAAGATGCATACCTTCCGTATCCAAACATTATCAGGTGACAAACCCAATGTAGATGATGTGGCTTGTTGTGTGACCGATTGAAGTGATTTCTCGTCAAACCCAATGGGATTTAGGATAGCACTTTAGAGATCCAGCGTCGACTACTTCGATTCGCAAATTCGTTTGACGTATTATGTGTGATTTACACCATGAAACCTGGTATGTTGTCACAACCTGGACCTTGGCGTATTACGTATCAGAGATGTCTTCGTTAAATTAGTTAACTTTAATGTGGGGCTTATTACAATTATCAGATGCCGCATTGGCAATTCACCAATGTCGAAAATTCTCCGTAGGATGACCACATGAAAAAGAAGGCATCGTTCAGGTTGGCAGCAAGAAAATAAACATAAGACTCTGAATTTCATGACCCATCCTGGAATTATCTCCACAATTTGCAGATCCCTATAAAACAAGAGTTTCGAGTTATTGGCAATAATGCTGAAAAGAGAGAACAGCAAGTCTGCAGTTATCTGTCAGCCAGAGACTTGGCTTAATAGTGATACTCATCCCTCAGCCGGAATTTTTTGTTTTCGATCGGACAGAAAATCCTTATCCAGCAGCAGTGGTGGTGGAGTGGCTGTCTTTGTAAACCACCAATAATGCGCATAATGTAAGGCCCAATTTTCTCGTCCAGATGACCTAATAGGCACTATTGCTGTGGTAAATTTGCCTCGATTTTTAAGTTATTAGAAAGGCATTATTTATGTCAGCATTTACATTCGACTGTCTTTTCCTGAAACTTGCAGTGCTGTCTTGAGAACATGTTATGAGTTTAAGTGGTGATTTCAACCGCGTAAATCTGCGTCCTCTTACATTGTTAGGTTTTGAAAACTTAGTTACCTTTAACACTCCTGCTGACGTCCCCATTGATCACATACGGACCAACCATTCCAAGCTTTATGTAATCAAAAATAGAGCTCGATTGTCAGGCATAGATCGTTCTGTGTTATTAGGCCTGCTAACCATTTATTGCAGTTCTAAAAAGGGGGTGTTAGCAAAAACCGAGAAAAAACTCAAGGTTCGGGACACGTCCTCACATAATAGGTTTTTGCTCTAGACCGACATATCTGACAACCTTTCTGCTCTTCTTGAGCACGTGAATGTCGAGTCATGCTCCAGTTATCTAATCAATTGTTCAAACGACATTTTTACTGTCTTCTGTCCTCTTGACACTGTTTTGGTTAGATCTGACATAATATCTTCTCCCCACCTGAAAACTTTGACACGCCAAAAAGAATTGTCTACAAACTGGGTCTACGAGGTAAATAAAAGAAAATAAACTTCCTAATAAAGCATAAGATTTGCAGGCTGAACGATCTTTTTGCTAGTCAGCATTTTACATATTTTACATTTTCATCTCTTCCCTTCTCAGACGAAATTTGGAAGGGTCTTGAGCGTCTCACTGGTCAACGAAATGCACTAGCAGATGAATATGCTGACATAGACTTATATCCACACTCATCCACACTCTCACTTCCTCTTACCTTCCAACAAACGCCATTTTCTTAGTACCGAGCGTTTTTGATCCTAGGCCTGGGGAAACAGTGATGACGCATCCTAAAAAGGTTTGCACTTCAACAGCTGCACGGACAGATGGGATCTCACTGTTTCTCCTGAAAACCTGTTTTTTTCAGTAAGCCCCCGCGTTGGCACATCTCATCAAGATTTCCTTCATGGAGTCTAAGATTCTTGATTAGTGGTGATCATTCAGAATCACTCCTATTCCGACAAAAACCTTCCTCTTCTGCTCCAAAATCCTTTCGTTAAAATGCTTGTTCTCCTTCATTATTGAAACTTGCAGAATGAGTGGCCTTAGACATTTACCGCTCTACATGTCGAGGTGCTTTAATCAGATTTTTTTATTTTCTTCCCAGCAGTGAAAATTTGGGTGGTGTACTTTGTTTATTTCTCCATCATATTCTTTATGATGAATCTGTCTGGATATCCGTTCTCTCGAAGCATGTCCTGGAGTTTCTAGAGCTTCATTTCAATAGTGACAGCTGAGCAGATTTTTCTGGCTCTTTGCGTTAAGCGCTTCTAAATGCTGTTAATCAAGCACACTTATCCATTAAGTTCAGCTTAAAGGTGAAGACGGCAGGTTTGCTTCCTTTTTTGAATGTTCTCCAAAGTCTAAGACCTGATGGTAGCGTCCGAAGGAGCGTTTACCGAAAGAAAACCTGGTCCGGACAGTATAAAACGTTTAACAGTTTTGTTCCCATCCAACGTAAGCGTAACTTAGTCCGCTGCTTAACGCAAAGAGCCATAGAAATCTGCTCTGCTGACACTATTGAAATGGAGCTCCAGAAACTCCAGGACCTGTTCCGAGAGAACGGATATCCGGACAGATTTATCATAAAGAATATGATGGAGAAAGGAACAAAGCCCACCACATTCACGGTAAAAAGAAGATGCTATTCCTCAAAGTCCCCTTTCAAGGGGATGCAGCAAGCGAACTCTTAAGCAGACGCCTCAAGCAAGCCGTAGCACAAACCTTCCCAGCAGCAAAAATACAGGTGTTATTTTCAACCAACCCGATACTGCACGGGGAGGGTAAGGATAAGCTGCCAACTCAGACCACTTCTATGTGTATCTACTCATTTAACTGCTTCTGTGGAGCTGGTTATATCGGTCGCTCGGGTAGTCGCTTATTTAAAAGAATACGGAAACATTTCATGGCATGGCTAAGCAAAGGCGAGACCAATAGCATAAACAGTTCTATCCTTGCACACATGGTTGACACCGGACATCGTGTGGACCCAAACTATGCCTTTCAGGGTAATTTACAAGGTCCCACTAAACTGTCCAAAGTCCCTGGGTCAACATCTGCTGGTAACAGCAGAACCAACCGCAATCCGATTGAATAAACCAGTTTTGTGTGCACAAAAGAATATCGTGCAAGCCCCAAACTTGGCATGGCCAATGATTACCTAACTGGCTACATATTTGCGTGCTCTGATGGAACCCCGCATGTAAAAAAGACAAACAATCGATTTTTAAATTAAAACCTTCTTTGTAACTGTTTGGCCTGATGAGAAGTTACTGAAAGCGTTCCCTCGCCAAAATTGTGTTGTTACTTTGTTAAATATTTCCAAGCCCTCTTCGTGAACATTAAAAATGAAGAGAAAAAAACAGAACCCCAAAATTGGTGACCCCCTAGGGAACCCAACGGTTGATGCTCGGTTGAAGGCTGATAAGTTCAATACCCTCCTATCCAAAAGGATTCAGTAAAATGTGGTCGTTTTAAATCCAAAGGAGAAGAAGAGCCGAATAACACATATTTCCGGGTCTTTTTCTCAATTATGTTATCATGTTTTTGGAAGCAAAACTTTTCCAATTTATGGACGGAATCGATTATGCTACCTACAGTCAAGCACGACCGATTGACGTCATTTGGCGACTCAAGTCAAATAAATACATTTCCCACAGCGTCGATGAACTTAAAGACCATAATCAAGGAAAGTATGATGCGTCATCTGACAGAGAACAAACCTCTAAATGCGGCTTAGGAGGGGTTTCTCGAAAAAAGTCATGTGACACCTGTCAGTTGTCCTACTTTGAGACAGTAGTTTGACCCTTTTACACTAGAACTGAAAGCGGACTACACGATTTCTAAAATTTTAGTATTTTTCATCATGTTTGTATTGACGCACAACAAAGATCTGGAACCACTCATTTCTCGTTTTGTTCCCCGTTAGAAAAAAAAACTAACGTCAACCATGAGGTGTGCCTCGCTGCACCCTAGGCTGCATAGAAGCTCACATGGTTGCGATATACATAATAAGACTTCCATTATGCGGAAATTCCTTTTGAGAAGGCCTAGGGGTTCTTCTGTAGCCAATCAGATCATCTTTGCTGGACACCCTTCATTAAATTTTGGAAATCTCTTTTCGTACACATAAAATGAACAGCTACAAGCGTAGCACACCACGCTGTATGCAGCCGTAAGAAATCCCACACATGATGTTCAGTTTAAAGCTGATAGTTTCAATGCGTCCTTATCGAGAAAGTATAATGAAGACTCAGTCACCCTGATTCCAAAAATCTGCGCTTGGATTGATGCGGTTTGTGCAACTATAGCTTCTAAACGCAGAAGCGTGACGGTAGCCGTTCAATCGTTTCGCCAATCTCATAGTCCACAAACAGATTGCGTCCCGATCTGCGTTCTAAAAGCTGAACAAAATGACGCATTTCGTGATCTTCTGAGATAGCTACCCAATCTTGCTTTTAAATGCGAAACGTTCCCTATTTTATGGACGGAATTACTTATATTGCCTATATCCAAGTACTGCTGATTGAAGTCATTTGACAAGTTCAGTGCAATAAATACACTCTCTACAGCGTTGAAGATCTTGGAGCCCGTTATTTTATAGGAGATTATGCATTTTGTGACAGCTGTCAATTCTCTTTCTTTGACTATGTGCTACAACTTAGATACAGCGGTGTAGCTCTTTAATGGTCTATTATGATTTAAGTCAGACCTTTGATCGTGTTCAACGTTCTATTTTCCTGCTAAAACCAGCCTCTTTCTGAACATAAACTCCTCCTATTAATAGACTCACAAACAACGACTTAATATTTTCAATGTTTTTTTTAAGCCACGCATGAAGAAAATGGAGTTATACCGGGTAAACAACTTAGACCACGCCTTTTTGCCTTTTTGTCACTATTTTTTTATTACTTTTAGTATGGTAGGGTACCTCATGTTCACTGACGATTTTAAAGTTGTTTATCGATTTAAACAGTTAAATTGAGGCATAAAGCTCCACTTCATAAAAGTGATTTTCATACCTTTCCCCAATGGTTCTCCACCTGACACCATTTCCCTCTATTTACACAAATGTTCAATTTTGGATGTTGGCGATGATCATCAGCCTGAACCAAGCAAAGCTGGTCATGATATTACTGTATCCGGACATATAAAAGATCTGTGCATATCATCTTCTTATAATCTTAAGCTGTCAGTGCACTCCACCCTTCTAAAGCACACGGCACCTTTGGATTTTTAATCAGAAACTGAAAACCTATCAGAGTTAGAACCAACCTTCATAATATATACACAAACGAACTAGAGTGGAAAACTGCTGGTTTAAATAATGCCTTCTAAACGCCAGCGTACAGACGAAAAGAATTTCATCCCACGTTTCCTCAGTAAAATAAATGCTTTGCCGAAGATCACCGCAACTAGATATCTGTTATTTTGAGTAGACCCAAGTGTGAAAAACTCTAGGCGTTTGGCGGGATTTGAACCCGCGCATCAGAGAAAGCCTTTGCCGGAGGCTAATGCTCTACCGCTAAGCTACAAACGCCCGCTTCACGCCATGAGTTTAATCACACTTGGATCGATATTACCCGCTCAACTTTTCGCTCATGTGGAATCCACCAATACGGGAGAAAGTTGACTGCCCAAGCAGGATTTCCTAAGCAATCATCTAGCTTAGCGGTAGAGCATTAGCCTCCGGCAAAGGCTTTCTCTGATGCGCGGGTTCAAATCCCGCCAAACGCCTAGAGTTTTTCACACTTGGGTCTACTCAAATTAAGCAAATCTGCCAAACCAACTTAATATCTGTTATTGTTTGGTTTTTCTGAAAACAAAAAGGGACGTTTCTACAAAAAATCTGCATTTATTTATCGCCCATAAAGATCCAGTAGCATAAGACTGGTTTCTGTGCTTGACCGCCTTTAAGACGTTGGATTTGTTGGCACTTCCATACTAACTTATAACGGATCTAGAGATTTGTTTGTTCTCAAGTTAGAAGCAAATCAGTTTACTGTAAATGTTTGTTATGAGTGTGGCTGTCTGGGAATTGAACACGTCATTCATTTTATTTCATTTGTTCACTTCGAAAAAGGCTAAAGTTGTACAGTAGTCACTAAAGACCATGCAACTTACATGATGACACTTGACTTGGTACTTAAGCATACAATTGGCAATATCATTTTGATTCATTCGGTTGATTAAAGTCTACGAAAGCCTTAAGTTAGGTAGGTTTATTGAGAGAAATGGCCATTAATTTTGGTGAGTTTGGGAGGAGTCTCATATCGAAGAAAATTCCTATGCTATTAAGAAATTGGTAAGCCGAATATTTAATCAAAGCACGTTCAAAGAGGTAACATATAAGAAAATGTTTTCTGGCAATTTTAGGAATAACAATATCTCACTTACCTCGCAGACGTCCTGTACACTCGAAATTGAAGATTGCTGTTTTAAGGCATTTGTAAATTGATCCACATGGCCATCTCCATAAGAACTTATATCCAAAAACACTTTCTTTCGGTAACTACTCTTTATACAGTAGTCGCCAAAGACCACGCAAATTTCATCAATTTGTATAAGTGCAGTTATTACTCAATTACCAGTGTGAATTAATTTAGAACAAAAGCATATAAAAACAAAAGTGAACAGCATAAGGCATTGCCAATACAAGCGAACATGCGTGTCCCAGGAGGCAATTGAGAAGGCAAAGACACCACAATAGCAGAAAAAGGTAAAGCATGCACAGAAGTTTGCAGTATTTATAGGATACAGTCAAAACTGTTAACATACAGCGGCCATTAAGGTTAATTGCCTTCTTTTGCGTTGATTGCTTGTTGGACGGCATGCAGGCTCTGAACTGTTATAATTTAATCACGGGCGCTGGGCTCTGGCGTGATGATTAGTCGACCGTCTGGCTCTCCGGCGTTGGCGTACGACGAAGTGGTGGCCTGCCCGTTCTTCAAGTGATGAATTGTTCTGGCCAAACTGAGTCTGAGCATAGAGAATGGATTGGGCAAATCGTTGTACTTGTTTATGGATTGGGGTCCCGTGAACCATGACTCAAGTAGTTCTCGGCTGACCCGATTATCACCTCTCGCGAGAATTTCGGCCTTATCAAATTTGAACGTGTGGCCAGTCTCGTCGAATGGCGTCAATTCGCCACACTGCTGCCTAGGCTTCGGCAATTCGCATCTTGAGAAGTCTGCCAGTTTCTCCGACATAGTTGTTTTGACCGCAACTGCACCAGATCCTGTAAATGATACCAGATGCTTGTTGCCGTAGCAGTTGGTCTTTCGGCTTTATTATCTGACGCCTTTTGATTGCCTCCGGCCTGTGTGGAAATCCAACTCCAAGTGGTGCGCGGCGGCGGCCGACGGCTTCCGATACGTTTTTGAAGTACGGGATCGAAAGCCAAATCTTGGAATTGGTGCGCCGTTGTGGGTTATCTCGTTTGCGCAAGCACCGGTTGACGAAGATTCGCGGGTAGCCATTCGCTCTGAACATCCGTCAAAGGTATTCTACCTCGGAATTTAGGAAAACATAGAAATAATGCTGAACAGCATTAGGCATATCGAGTACTTAAAGGAACTATAGAAATTGCAAAGTGTTTGTAAAGAAAAATTAAACTGTCCCGATAATCCCGTGGGTCTGGAGACATTTAAATAAGCTATAGCTTTAAAAAATAAACTAAGATATTTTTTAAGTTGAGAACTTGAAGCAACTACTTTCTTTTTATGGAACGAACTTTTTTAATCAACATCTTCTGTATATTTTACCGTTATTCGATATGTGTTTATTGAATATCGTGGAAAAAGTGTGTCACCCACTTCTCCTTTTCGGTGTCTTCATTGATAAATTGAAAAATATTGCATCTGTTCGACGTTGACACTAAAACCTTTAAAATAAGATATACATAAAAAGCAGTGTTTATCGATATAAGTTTTAACATTTATGGCAGCTGTGCTGATACGAAAAAATGCCTCAAAACAGCAAACCACATTGTCTCGGGTAAATCATGTCCGCAGTGGAGTAGTGAAACTGCTATTCCTAAGATTTTTAAAACATTTTCCAAAAACAGGTTTACTCTAGTAAAGTGCCTTGAGTAGATATTTGGCTAACGAACTTCTGCGTCTATGACATTTTTTAAGCGTATGTCACAATAAAATTTCAGAATTTTGATAGTTCCCTTAAGTTTCCTGAAGATAAATTATTAGATTTGACTGGAGATGAAAGAAGCCTATTTCCTTTAAAAATATATTATTTCTCGCATAAGCGGATTAATTACACTTCTTGATATAATCTTGAAAATTCAAAATAATAGCCATGTACATTGCCATTTTTGAAATAATTATTATTCTCGGTCAATTCAGTTTCTAAATAACGCAAAAGGGGAAAGTAAAGTACACAAAAAATTATATTTCTACACGACTCATTGTCTTCCATTGTCTTACGTTATCATATTGGACAATTTGTGTCTGTGCAAGGATATTTGTTCGTTATTTGTGCATTGAAACAAACACTTCTCTATTACTGCATTTTGTACCAAAAAACTTCACAGGATCGCTGAACATGAGCGTTGAAATACAAGTCTCAAATGTTACTGCAAGTAACTGTGATAAATTTAACTCGGCTTCGCTTCAATCTGAAAAATTTCGGTCAAACTTTTGCAGTTTTGCAAGGGATATCTTCTTTGCCTATTTTATTTATTTTGGATCTAATTAATAGTATAATCAACAATAAGGTGCAGTTTGGTTCTCTCTTTCGTAAAAGCATAGAACATTCCTTCGATATGAGACAACTCCCAACTTTCCCAAAATTAACGGCCATTTATTTTAATAAACCAAACTGAAATGACGGTTTAACTAGGTAAAATGCTTTTGCAGAATTCAATACACTGAATAAATCAAAATAGCTTTGTTAAATATACGCTAACGTTCCAAATCACATTTCATCCAAACATCCAATAATTGTAATCTGAAAAAAAAGTTATTTAAAAATTTCATGTTATATAAAGAATGCAGTTACGTAAGATGTTAAAATAAATAAAATTTTCAAATTTATTGTTTAAAATTATGCTATTTTTGCATCTCCGGAGTTTGCGGATTATCGGGAAAACTTTATTAATCTTATCAAACCTATAGCATTTATTACACCTCGTGTAAGTTTTTATTTGCCTTATGCTGTTCATTATCATTTCTTAGTTTTTCTTAATGCATTTCTACTACTATTCGCCTGAGGATCAACATTTTACATAATTATTTAATTTGCACGCGTAAAAGCAAACATAAGCAAACTTTATGCAAGTATATGTCCCATCAGTCCAGAAAAGCATAACGATCTATGCGGTATACTCAGCGGGTGAACACAGAGCACTGCCATTATCAGATCCCATTCCACGTTGTAGATCAAAGACAGAAGTTTGCAGAGTGAGGGAATAAAGTATATTTAAAAAGCGATAGTAAAACCACTGCCGATAAAAAAGCTATCCACAAGAAACAGGTTTCTGTGGAATTCATATTGAAATCTGAAAACACATAGCGAGTCTTTTGTCAAAAGTGTTGATATTAAATATCCAAAAACCGATAGTGTAAATAATGCATGTCAAAAGAACCAAAATGGAAAGATAAGGTTCCTGCAAAATTATGAATCAACCGTACAAGTTATCGTAGGCTGGCTGTGGAATGCATCTTGCGTTAAAGCTGGCAGCCTTTTTAACATATTCAAGCGCCAAACTGCAAACGAACTATCGCTTGTTGCATCCAAAGCCTCATAGATGATATGAGTGAGGTTAGGGAAGGTGAGACCCGTCAAACGAAGTGATTTGTCCTGGTCGGTTCCATAATAATAAGTAACAATTGGCCTCACGGGTACACTTGATAACGTAACTTGTAGACTCTGTTGCCGTTTAGATGTCAGTACCATCCTCAGACCTGCTACCTCTACTTCCTAAAATTTAAAGTTGCCATTTCAGTTGATAATGCAGGCAAAGGAACGTTGGCTAGGGCACAGAATATTTGAGTTATGAGTGAGTTAAAATTGTCCGTCGCAAAAAGATTACGTTATTCCGATTCGCATATGTGTTCTCACCATTAAAGCAACACTGATGGACACTTGGTGGAGTTCAGCCAAACAGTGATATTGAAACAACTTTCCTTCGCGTAAATCGAGCGTCAAATCACAGTCCGTTATTTCTACTGCTGCCAGGTTGTCCATTCGAAATTCGATCATTTGCATTTCTGACATATGTCTCCATAATTTCAGCGGAAACAATCGTGTGAGGCTGTTTTTAACAAAATCTGTGAGATTAACAGAGCCCCTGGTCTTCGGACATTTATTATCACCTGAGAGAGAGAGTGAGAGGATGGACAAAAGGAAGCGTTAAGACGGATATAACGGTTAAATAAGCAAACGGACACCTATGATACTAAAGCACGGTACATGGCAAATGACCGTACTAGGAATATCCAGTAACCAAAATTACATTTTCCGAAAATGTTTTTTCACGTAATAACCTAACTAAAAATATAAATTCCTTGCGCCCAGCATATTCAGACTTTGTCGTCGATTGTCTGGACTATTTTTATTCCATCTAGGTAAGGTGACTAGGTCTATTGACACCGACAATCTACTCTGCGTGCTCACATGTGATGTCGTTATTAGCTACTTGCCATTAGTCCAGCTCGGCAGTGTTATCCATTGACCCGAACTATAAAAAAAAGTCTCGCAAAAAGAATAAGATTGAGATTTTCTCAAAGGTGAATGCCTCAGATTAACTTAGCTTGAACATTCAACGTTATAACTTAGAGCTGCCAGCCTCTATCTCGCTTTCTCTCGAGAAAGTGTGCAATGTGCTAAACAACGATGCTTGCAAAAATGATATGTAGGGCCTCTCCAGATATATAATCCTCCATTCATTTACTTAAAATATTTTGTTTCAAACATTTAATTCTTGGCCAGCGGGCGAAATTCATACGAAATTGCGATGGAATTGGTAATAAAATATTTAATCATATAAGATTTTTGTTTGATTTAACATGCTTAATACAAGTAAATTGAATCAACAAGCACTTCAATTGCGTAGAATGCGAATGCTTATCGATGGAAAGTTGGCCTTATGCAGGCAAAATTGAACAATAATTTATATTCGTCCTGCTATTGGTGGAATATATAGAAAAAATTAAAGTCAGGTGCCCGAACATTTGAAAGCATTTTTTAATTATAAAATGACGGGATGTTGGCAACCTCGATAGTTATTCTTGCCAATACTAATATTAATGTAGCTTTCTTGTTTCGATAAAAGCAAAGCAGGCTTTCTCTCATGAAAATTGCATGCAGTTGACAGGTTCTTGTTCGGTCAAAGTTCATTTTAGAATTTTTGTTGGCTTGTCACGAGACTCGCTAGCCACTGCTAATCCATGTTCGCTTCAGCGCAATACATGAGCATTAAACTCGCAGATCATTGCGCTGCGTTATTCAATGTTGATTGAGGCAAACAGGTTAACTTTTAGACTAATCTGCATTCGTCAAAAGGTAATTAAACGTTTTCAGTACCCTTGATCGATATTTAATTCCTAGTATATTAAAATAGTAAATTTTATTGATAAAAACCACTTTGAAGCCATCAGAAGGCAGGTTAATCCTTCTGTAAGCTTCTTATTCTTTCTTTTGTACTATATATTGGCTTTTTTCGTCTGTTTCTCGTGAAAACGGGACTTTTTAAGTAAAAAAGGTCATCTGTTATTACAAGTGCAATAATAGCACAATATAGGCTGTACGATATATGTAGCTTAGACGTTTTAATGTTCCTTAATCACAAGAGATTCTGATTTATCAGCCCTGCAGACCCTAACCCCCCCGGATTTTTATATCAGTCAGTCTATTATGGACACGGATAATCAAGAATCAGTTAGCTTATTAGCACCCCACTAGCACACTGATCTTCTTCTGATGTCGAATATAATCAGTAAGCTGATAGCAATGTCTATTACCATGTTGTGATGGAGCCAGCTTCTCTACGATCATCGTTTTAGCCACAAATGAGGACAAGTGAGCATGGTTGACGTATCATCCGACTCACTATGGCTGTAAACAAAATATGCGAAAACAACTGTACAAAACAATTAATGTTTGAACATGTAGAAAAATCAATCAAAAATCTAAACTGTCTGACATGGACGCCGATTGGCCACTGCGGACTATGTCAGTTTGCGCAAGTAGGCTTGATCGGCATTTAGGTTTAGCAACTGCCAGTAGTAGCCAGGGGCGAAATGTGATTGCGACCTGGCGTCGATGTAGCCACGGAAGTGTAAGGGTTTGTGTCAGCCTCTTCTGACAACACAGCACTGGATTTGCTAGCCGTAAAGCTATGATTTCCGCCATACTGAGCAACAGTTGGCGCAGGCTTACATAGTCTGCAGTGGCCAATGGGCGTCTACCTCAGATAGTTATTGATTGATCAACATTTTAAAAGTTTTATTGTTTTGTACAGCTATGTTTTGGCTCAACAGTTGTGCTGCCCTATGAGCTAGGATATTACTACTGTTTATACTCCTCAACATGTAGCTGTAATCAAAATTCAGCTTCGGATATTCAGTCCGTTCTCGAAAAACAACTGGCTGCTGACCAATGAAAATACGATCAGTTTTAAATGCCAGCACAACGATAATGAATGGAACATTTCAGATCTATTTCTGATGTATAACTGTTTTTTTAACTTCAAGGGATTATTGAATACCTTAAGGATGTTTGACACAACAAGAGGCGGCAATATATTGAGAATCGACGACTCACCAAATGGATTCAAGCAGCTAGAAACACAGCATGCAAACGCAGACAGACACGCCGATTTCAACCACATCTTCTGCGTGAGTGTATACAAAACAGTCTCCCGGGTTATATGGTTAGCATATACTAACCAACAGCGAGCCACTGAATGTCAGCCAATTACCAAGGGCCGTGCTTGTCAAATAAGCTTTGCTCTTTGTAACGAAGCTGAACTGTCTCTATGAGAATCGACGTTTCATCTTATCAGTTCTTAACAGGCACACACTGCAATTTGTCGACATTCAACTGTGTGAATGGTCAGCCGCTTGCAGTTTAATCAAAAATGCCATTAAGAGTTATTGACTTGATTAAGTCTTAAAAAGTGGATCAAACTGATGTTATATGGGTTTTATAAAACGAGGTGTAATATATACACAGTTCCGTATGGCGAAATTGCAACACATGTATACTAATTCGACTTGCAGTAAGTTTGTAGAAGTTGTTTCTACTTGTCGTAATTTATTTAAAAACCGAGATAGTTTAACACGAACCGTTGTTGAAATTCATTTTTAATTTTGCGAAAATTCCCATTGAAAATTTCAAAAGTTCTTTTTATATAATGAAAGTGTCAGAAGATAAATTGGCGAACATACGTTTGTTTTCGATAAATTCTCGTCAGGCCTTTACATGTATATGGTAATTAAGTGAATAAATTACGGTGGTTTGTGGACAGATGAACACATACCAGCATGGTTAGGGAAGGGCCAACTTAAAGGTGTTAACAGTTCAATCTTAGCGCACCTGGTAGTCTCAAACAATCGCGTGGATGCCAAAGAGGCCTTCCGAGTGATTTACAAGGTGCCATTAAGGTAGTCAAAATTCCTTGGGCAGCGTCTGTTGGTTACGGAAGAGGTCGCCGTCATCAGGCTACGCATACCGCTGCTATGCGCCGTAAAAAAGAATTTTGTCGTGGTGCCCCAGTGGCTATGGGCGAAACTAGGTAACACGACCAGCCACAACGGACCACAGGCCTCGGAAACGGGCCCCCGCAGAGACGGTCAAGTCCCAAATCCAGCCACGCACAACTTATCAGCGGTCGTGGACGCCAGGCCGTCTAGACATTGACATTCTGACCTCAACTTCCCCGACTCCACCCCCCACCCCCCTTCCTCCCCCACTCCCCACCATGACAACGAGAACACTTCATCTGTCCACCAACCACCATAGTTTATTCATTTCATTACCATATAAATGTAAAGGCCTGACGATAAATTATCGAAAACAAACGTATAATCGCCAATTTATCTTCTGACATTATTAATTAAAGAAAGAGATTTTCCGTATCAGAAAAGTATCAGCTAACAATTCCACTATAAATCCTGTGGCTCGTTGTGTGAACGATAGAAGTGATTGCTTCTCATACCTAATGAGGTTCAGGTGCTGCATTATAGAGGGCCGATAGTTCCTCTTGGTCCCATACGAATGAAGCTTAACCAGCGTGGACTAGTTAGATTCGCACATTTTTTTGGCGGATTATGTGTGATTTACATCATGAAACCTGTTATGTTACCACAACCTGGACCTAGGTGTTCTACGCATCAGAGATGTCTTCGTTAAGTAAGTTAACTTTAATTTGGGGCTTATTACAATTATTAGATGCCGCGTTTACAATTCACCAACGTCGGCAATTCTCCGTAGGACGACCACATGAAAAAAAGAAGGCATCGTTCAGGTTGACAGCAAGGAAATAAAAGTAAGCCTTTGAATGTTATGACTCATCCCGGAATTATCTCGATAACTTACAGATCCCTATTTAATAAGAGTGTCAAGTTGTCGGCACTTATGTTGAAAAGAGAGCACTGTAAGTCTTCAGTTTTATATCTGCAGGAGATTTGGCTTAATAGTGATATTGAGTCGCAACTCATCACTCAACCGGACTTTTTTGTTTTCGATCGGACAGAAAATCCTTATGCAGCAGCACTGGTGGTGAAGTGGCTGTCTTTGAAAACCAGCAACGGTGCACAAAATATAAGCCCCAATTTTTTTGCTCGGATAGCTTGATAAACGCAATTGCTGTTATATGTAACCACCGATTTTCTAGTAATTCGAAAGGCATTATTTATGTCAGCATTGACATTTGATTTTCTTTCCCCTAAACTTGCAGTTCTATCTCTGGAACGTGTAATAAGTATAAGTGGTGTTTTCAACCGTGTAAGTTTTTTCCCCTTACATTGTTAGGTTTTGACGACTAAGGTGCCTTCAACACTCGCGCTGATGCCCCTATTGATCACATACGAACCAAACATCCAAAGTGTTATGTGGTCGAAAATACAGCTTGGTTGTCAGGCATAGATCGTTCTGTCAATAAAGGAAAATATACGAGTTCCAGGCAGCATTTCCGAAGAAAAAGATGTGATCACTGGAACAAGGACTTTATTTTCCTGACGTTTCGGATTCCGTCGGGAATCCTTAGTCATAGAGAATATCAAATAGCTCTGAGACATGCGCATGTCTGTGTTATTGGGCCTGCTAACCATCTATTGTAGTTCTAATAAAGGGCCGTTAGCAAAACCCGAGAGGAAAACAGAGGTTCGTTATGCGTCTTCACATAATATTTCCTTGCTCCACACCGACGTATCTGACAACCTTACTGCCCTTCTTGAGAACTGGAATGTCTAGTCATGCTCCAGGTATCTTACAACTTTTTAAACGGAATTTTTACCGTCTGCTGTCCTTTTGACACTTTTGTGGTTAGATCTGACAGAAAATCTTCTCCCCACCTTAAACCTTTAAGACGCCAAAAGGAATTGTTCTGCAAACTGGGCCTTCGAGATTGATAAGAGGAAATGAAAGTCCTAATAAAGCATGAGATTTGTAGGCTGAACGACCTTTTTGTTAGTAAGCTTTTCACATTATCATCTCCTCTCTCCTCGGACGAAATTTTGAAAAGTCTTGAGCGTCTCACTGGTCAACGCAATACACTAGCACATGTAGATGCTGACTTTGACTGAGATCACTTTAATGCAAACTTCATCCACACTCCCACTGCCCCCCATCTGCCGATAAAAAAACATTTCCTAATTACCAAGTGTATTTGTTCCTGCGTCTGTGGAACCAGTGATAAAACATCTTAAAGTGTTCAAGGTCCAACAGCTGCAGGGCCAGATGAGATCTCGCTGTTTATCCTGAAACCCTGCTCTTTCAGCTAGCCCCTGCGTTGACACACATCTTAAAATTGTCCTTCATGGAGTCTAAGAATCCTGATAAGTGGCGATCTGTGAGAATCATTCCCATCACACAAAAAACTGCCTCTTCTGGTCTAAAATCCTGTCGTCCAATTGCCTGTTCTCCTTTACTATTGAAACTTGCAGAACGAGTTGCCTTAGACATAATCACGATGTTTTCTTCCGATTTCTTTGATCCCTTGCAATTTGCTGATAAGGCTACGCGCAATACACTAAACGCTGTTGCTCTGGTAGTTCAGTCTGCTGTAAGAGATTTACATAAGGGCGGTCGTGCATACGGATGTACTTTTCGGTACCTCGTTTAACGCTGGTTGTTTACCCGCCGATTGGAAATCCGCACGGATCACACCGTTGTATAAAGGCGGCAGAAAGGTTTCTGCAAACAGTTATAGACCAATCAGCCTCACTTCGATCTGTTGCAAGATTATGGAAAAAGTAGTAAAACGAGAGCTGATGCGTTTCTTAGAGCAGCATAACCTTCTATCGGATGCGCAACATGGGTTCCGCAGAGGCAGGTCCTGCGTGACGAACCTGCTCCATTGTTTGGAACGCTGGACTCGGGCATTTGATGGAGGAATGTAATCTACATCGACTTCAAGAAGGCTTTTGATAGCGTCCCACATCAACGACTTCTGCACAAACTCAGCCAAATAGGTGTTCGAGGAAATCTGCTGAAGTGGATTCAAAGCTTCTTAATTGGTCGCTCTCAAACTGTCGATATTGGTGACCAGCAGTCGGCAGACGTTGCAGTCGAGAGCGGTGTCCCCCAAGGCTCTGTCCTTGGCCCTATATTGTTCATTATATACGTCAATGACTTCGTCCGTGAACTGGACTGCGATGTTGCTATGTTTGCCGATGACATTAAGATTTGGAACGTCATCAGAAATTGAGCTGACGAAGAACATTTGCAGCTAAACCTAAACCGTCTTCAAACTTGGTCTCAAGACTGGCTTTTGCCGTTTAACGAGAACAAATGCAGTATCCTACGAGTTGGCCGACCCAGCTCTCAGAACCCCATGGTTTACAGCCTAAATTGCATCCAACTGCAAGAAGTGGACGCGCAAAAAGATTTGGGAGTATGGATCTCTACGTCTCTTAAGCCCTCGCTGCACTGCGCAAAAGTAGCCAAGTCTGCGATGTCCGTCCTCTATCTTGTCAAAAGGGCTTTCTGTGCCTTCGATAAAGACTGCTTTGCTAAGGTCTTTGGAAAATTTGTGCGGCCGAAGTTGGACTTCGCAATGCAAGCATGGAAACCCTGGACCGCGAAAGACCTAAATTCCCTCGAGAAGGTCCAAAGGCGCGCGACCGAACTGGTCACCGGTCAGAGCTTTTTACCCTACGAAAGACGTTTAGCTAATTTCGATCTATTTCCGTTAAGTTACAGACAGCTTCGTGGCGATCTGATACAAGCATTTCGTATAATGCGCGGGCAGGACTGCTGTCTTCTACCTAGCGACTTCTTCGAGTTAGCAACAACGACGAACTTAAGAGGGCATCTCTTCAAACTACGCATAACAGGGGCCAGACTAGACACACGCAAGTTCTTCTTTGGTAATAGAGTAGTCGAAGCTTGGAATGCACTCCGCGAGGAAATTGTTATGTCCCCATCTGTGGATGCATTCAAGAGAAATTTAGATTTTCATACCCGAAACGCCCACTAAAATTGGATATGGCGAGAATAAAATATTATATATAAACATACTACTAACTGATTTTCAGTAATATGTTTGGTAAGAATAACAATAATTGCAAGCTTCGAGTCCACCAAACGTAGTGATCTGAGGCTACGCGGATTTGTAAAACGTTTCCCAATTCAGACCTGGAATGCTCTGCCCGCGGACATTGTTATGTCGCCATATGAGGACACGTCAGACGCATCTGTAGGCATGTTTACGACACTATTAAGTTATAACAAATAGCCACTGAGCCCCTGAAAATAAACTGTCAGTTGCCAAATGCAAATTATGGAATAATCACATTATAAAAACATACTACTCGCTAATTTTCAGTAATATGTTTATTTACAAAACTACCGATTATATTTCTTCTGTCAACTAGCAGGCAGACTCGTTAAACCAACAAGGGTGCACGATGGGCGCATTGCCGACACTCGATGAGGTTCGCGTGACCTCCGCAACCTTCTCTTCGATTGACCCTTGGTATTATGGCGAAAACCGCGATGGAATCTCCCTGACATGCTTCAAACACTCTTAGCACAGGCCATCAGCTTCGAATATACTCCGCACTCCCCCTCCCTCGGGCGACAGTTTTTCTCCTTAAATCTCTCAAATGGCATTCAAACCCCTAAACTTCTGAACAATACCTAAGGAGTTTTTTCACTGTCGGCCCTCAAATTTCTGGAAACATCACTGATCTGAAATGTTCTGCAGATCAAATGCATTGAAAAAACTGTACCAATAGGGAGTTCAAAGGTATTTACCTATATTTCCCTAAATAAAACCTGACCTGACCTGACCTGACTATACTTCAGCCTTTAATAGGATCCCACGCTTTCTTCTACTTAAAGAAACTTCTGCATGCGGCTCTCCCGGCTGGGTTGTCTCTCGGCTTTGGGACTATTTTACCCTCTGCACTTAATTCGTTCAGTGCAGAAAGCGAAATTCCATGGTCCTCACTTAACGAACGAAAGTCAGTCCAGTGTATTTTTCGACTGCGACCCATTCTGCCTGACGAAGTATCCTCTATCCAGAACCTTCGTGTAACTCTATTATCCAATCTTACATTTGCTCTTCAGATAGTAGGCCTTTTTATCAAAATCCGTAAAATTTATATTTTTTATTTTGGAAAAAAGTTTGCAATGGCGTGTCAATAGAAAATACTTGTTTCCAACGAGCAAAAGATAGTTTGTCAAGAGCAACACACTTGTTTTACGTACAAGGCAGGATACTCACAAAACTCTACCACAGTATTCCTGTCCTGAATCACCCCGTGGATCTAAATCCATCTGCTCGCATATTTACGTTGTCACTAGCAAAACAGAATACCTTTCAGAAATACGTACAAACGTTGGAGCAGGATGGAACGAGAGAAATGCTGATTCGCTCCTCCATTATGTTATGTCACATTTTGTTTGATACACATATTGGAGTAAATTATTGCACAGTTAGAAATTAAACGTGCTCGGTTGTGAGGCTTGCTCTTATGAACCCTGAAATAAGATTACAAGTTAAGACATAACCCTAACAGTCTGTCAAAATTCTGCTTCTTAAATTATAGAAAAAATAGTTGAGTACAGAGATTTAACTTCTAAAGGATTTTTTTATCAGAAAAGCGACGCCCTAGGTTTTATATCTCCTATATAAGGCAAAAAGTCTATCTATTAACCTTTGTGCTGAAACGACCATTATTGCGCTAAACTGTGCAAACCAGAAGCTACATGCAAAATTCGGCCGCAGATGGATTCAAACTAAAAAACCGCTCCTACAAAAGGCCACTTCGTTAACCACTACGCTACTAGGGCACGGAATGAGACAGTAGCTAAAAGCCTTACCAATTGGACGTGACCGACGCAAGTGGGAGACTTTTGTGATAAATTTTATGTTATAGCCTTACAGTTTGATGAACTTGTCAACGTAATGAAAAATATGCAAGAGTGTATGCAGCAGGCCCTCGTTTCAAAGGAAAAAAAACTTGTGGAAAAAATGAAAAGTATGAAAGAATTTATCAAACAGACTCTCGTCTCAAAGGAAAACATGGCATCTTCCACGAAAACATTAAGAACACCTCAGAAACGTACGATTGTGCCCTAAAATACAGGTGCTCATAGTTGACCATGCAGTCACAGTGGAGGCAAATATGAACAACCCCGCTGTGGACGACAAAAGGACGACTGGGTCACCACATAAAACTTAAGCTTCCAATTAATAATGACAAGACTGTGCCACACCTAGCGTGAAGGTCCCTAAAACTGTTGTGCCTGAACTCGCGATCACCCTTAGCGACAGCAGCAAAGTCCATACTGGCGAAATATTGACTCCAGCCAGTCCGAGCTCGAGGCCCACTGCCAGCCTAAGCTCCCAGATCGCAGGCACGGATTGTGAAGCAAATTAAGACAAGGCGTCCAACACGGAAACTACCTGCAGCAATGAAGGGCTTGGCCTACCGAATACACCCAGCAACAGAACCGATAACCATGCTGGGAAAGCATCTACATCGGCCAGCCTAAGCTTGAGTCTCACAGAGGTGAATATGATAAAAACTGTAGAAAAAGTCTTACAACACCCAGTGGGA
>JAYGXS010000007.1:34199733-34277374 GCA_036362985.1 Ligula intestinalis | reverse complement strand
AAATTTTTTTGCTATACGCATAGTATTCATCGTACTTATTATTATTATTATTATTATTATTATTATTATTATTATTATTATTATTATTATTATTATTATTATTATTATTATTATCATCGTCATCATCATCATCATCCTCAAAAGAGGAAAATATCATCATCGGACGTTGAGGTAGAAATATTTGTAAATGTTTATAAATTCACCAACGGCTTTTTGCCGAAGTAAAAGGATACTAGATGCGAAGTCATAATTTCTGGAGGACTACCTAACATTTAGAGAAGACAACTGCTACCGTCTACTCAGGCCGTCTTGACGATACATTCATACTTTTATATGACAAGAGAAGGCTCAAACATTCAGGGATGGGACCAGGATTCAAGTTTGCATATAACACTGAGTGTCAGCTAGAAAGCAAGTGCTCTAAGTCGAATCGTCGCATTTGTAACAGATTTACCATGTAATAATGTGATATTTAACACATTTAAAGTAGCAAACTACATTTATCGCCATAAAGTAAGTTATTTTATTTGAAGAGTAACTACCAACTGGTCCAGCGCAAATGACATATGGAGTGTCAGCAACAAAAAGTTAACAGGATGATCCAAAACATGCAGCGATATAGTTTTTAGACACGGGAGTAATTTAGGGGTTAAGATCGGGATAAGCTTCTTGGTAATTAGCTTGAAAGATAGTAAAAAGATAAAGTTTGGCACGCGAGGGTACGCATCAAGGTGATGGAAAACGGGGCCTAATGTAGGTGTTTTTAAGTCACGTTATATATGGAAGAAGGCTGTCGCCTTTGAGCTCCCTATTCATATCCGAAAATTGAAGAAACTTTCAACCTTATCAATAGTATATAATACAGATATAGGCTTAACAACAGCGATAGGTGTGTGCCAGTTGCAAACTGCTGCTAGTGACACTATGTTTATTATATCTTAAATAGTTTCTCAGCAAATCAGAACGATGTTCGCGCTTAAACGTGGCAACATTATATGAAAGGATCACCTCGTCAACGAGTTCGTTCCACGCTCCGATTACCCTCTGCGAGAAGGTGTGCCGTCGAATATCCATATAATAATAATAATTTAGGACCCCGCAGATGATCCGTCCGAACCAATTCGAAGAATTCATCAAATTGTACGGTATACATATGGCCTCTGACAATTCGTTAGGTTTGGATGAGGACACCGTGGAGTTGCCTGTAAGTGAGAAGAAATAAATCAAGTTCAGTCAATCTTTCTTCATAAGTCAGACGACCAAGATTCTTAACCATGTTTGTAGCCCTCCCCTGCACTCGTTCTAGGTGCAGATAATCCTTCTTAAACCACGGACTCCAGGCCTGAATGCCATATTCCAAGTAAGACCAAAAAACGCTTCGTACGTTTCTCTGAAGAGTTCCTTTTTGATGTGGACGAATCCCCGTCTAATTGCAAACAGCACCTGTGTCGCGCGTTTAAGTGCTTTTAGACACTGTGAAAATGGTTATAGTTAGGAGTATATTAGACCATCGAGGCCCTTCTGTTCGTCAACATTTGAAAGGGGTAGCCCATCGAGGAGATCTTGGAAGGATTCATCCTTCTCATTAGTTCTTCTAGCAGTGAGTCTAAAAATCACACACTTACTAACGTTTAAAAGCCAACGAGCAGAGCAGCTGCTAAGTCGATTTAGACACTCTTGAAGTGTTTTCCTATCGGTGTCAGACCTGATGGCTCTCCAGAGTTTGACGTCATCAGCAAACATGGTGGTGCTGCAACCCAAGTCGTAGACACAGTCGGTAATATAGATTAGGAAGAGCAATGGCCCTAAGGTCGAGCCTTGAAGCCAGTCGGGTGGTGTTAAAACGGTGAACGACAGCCTCTGCTGTTATATGATTTCTCCAATTACAAGAAGCGTTTCCAACCCTCATACGTTCTCAGCAACAGTCCTGTCTCATTTGCACTGCAATCAATCCTCTCAACCAACCCCCTTAATTTTGTTGAAGCAGTTTTTTTTCTCCTACGTTTTTTTAAGCGGGGGTTCGCTGAACTCCGCCCGAGCTTAAATGGTAGGAGTTTTTTTTACTGTTTCCTCCTTAGTTCACCATGCGTTGACTACTATTTTAAAACGACGATATGTTGTGAATATGAATTTTTCTACCAACACTACTAAACGCTCCCGCTGTCTATGTGGTTGTTTCATGGAGAGCAGCATTTATCAACTTTGTATTTATTTTTCCACAGCACTCAGTTTGCAATGACGGGGCCCTCCGTGCCTTAAATATAAAAATATAAAATTTATTTATTTAATTAAAACAGATGTGGGGTTGACTTCGAGTCCCCGATGCACATAGTTTGCGATCGCCCTGTGAGAAATCTTTGATCCATGCCAGCAGGTTTCCTCTTATCCCGACTTCCTCTAATTTATGCAATAGACATTTATGTGGGACGCTGCCGAACACCTTCTTCAAATCCGTATAGGTGTCGTCAACATTAGTATCTTCATCCAGTGCGCGAGCCCACTGCTTAGTCGAAAGCAATAGGCCAGAAAGACAAGAGTGGTTCTGTCTGAAGCCGTGTTAGAGCTCTGACAGTAAGTTTTTCTCCCCTATGAAATTAATTATCGCCTTCTTAATCATCGTGTCCATCACCTTATAGCAAATGCGAAATACGCTGACAGGCTGATAACTTTGACTTTCGTTCGGGCCCCACCATTGTATATTGGCTAAATATTTGCTGTTCTTTAGTCGGATGGCTGTCTTCCTAATTCAAATGAGGAACGAAATATATGTGCTAGTGGCTTTGAGAACTCGATCGTCAATTTCTTTAAAAACGTAGCTGGTATATTGTCTGAACCGGGTGCGATTGCTTCTTTGAGGCTTTGCTGCTCTCTTTCAACTGAAGATGTTGGAAATATAAGAGATTGAAGCGCTAGAACGGCGTCAACAGCGGCATTTTGGACTTTGAAAAACCGAATGTAAGTTTACCTACCGCACATATGTTAAAATAGTAAGAGACAATCCCGTGTGAATAATTCGCCTTAAGTGATGGGGCCTTTGAGTTAGGTTGGAGAGCAAATGACTTTGTTCGAGTCGCGTAAGGATTTTTGGCACGGCCAATAACAAGTTCACTCCTTACCACATGCTTTCCGAAACCAAAACCTATTCGGAGTAATAATTGCATCTATGGAGTTGGTAACGTAATTGACTTATATATGCATAGTCAATCCAATACAAATAAGCGCATTATTAGTTTGAACGACTTTGCATTCCTTAGGGACGGTTTCGGATTCAGTTTTTGGCGAGAATGATAAGTGAGACCAAGGCTATATCTAATCCCCCGCCCAACTGCTTAAAGTATTAACTGGTTAAACATTTACTTCTTGGCTAGGGTACGCAAATTAATATGTAGTTGTGGTGCAATTCATCAAAAAAATTCAATTAAATAAGATTATGCTTTTTTGTGTAAACTACGAGAATTACATTCAAAAACATTAACCTCTATTGCATAGAATACGAAATGTAGTCGAGAGATATTTGATCTTACGCAGGCAGAATTAAAAATAAAATGGAAATTAGTTCTCATATAGTTGGAATGCAACAAAAATTTTAAAGTTAAGCTACCGAGCATTTAAAAGTAGATTTTTATTATAATTCGACGGGAGTTTTTGGCCTCTATAATCATGCTTGCCCAGTTTTTTAATCAGTTCATTCTGGTGGCATCTCTTAGAAGAGTTAAATGGAAAGTTAGAACCCTTGGGTAAAATAACGAAGCTGTCGATCTTTCTAATATCGACGTTTTCATAGGCGATCCAGGGGGGTTCTGGGATAATTATAATCCACAAGTGTGGAAGCAGCTAAGGTGGAAGCAGGCAAAGGCGTTAGGTGGCTTGAGTGCGAAGGTTAAATATGAAGAAAGAGTAAATTTGAGTTCACAGAAGTCAGCTTAACTGAGCTCTTGAGTAAAATTGCATTATGCACTGATTTATGGACAGCTGACTGTGCAGACGAGGCTTTAATGTTAAAGAGGGCCCCTATTCTTCGCTCAATAGGTATGAGATTTTGACAGTGGAAAAGTTCGCAACAGTATGTGATCTTATCGCATGTATTGACAGCTTGGCATAGTGTGAGTCTTGACCTCATATAAAATTGTGTAAAGTGAATGGTTGGCATCTAAGGCAACCAGTCAGCATGTACGGTAATGGTGAAGAGTTCATACTCACGAAGCAACTTTCGACAGACGCAGCAGATAAGGCCACGTACTTTGCGACAAATGAAGCGCAACATTTTTGGTTGGGCAGGTACACACAGCAGCACAATAAATATGTACTGCTGCGAACGCTGGCGTCCACTGGATTTGGGTGCGCGATCACCCTTTTATAGATATAGCAAACAAATTGTGCACGAAAAACTTCGGTATCGATGCCTTAACTTAAGTTATTTTCTGATCGAATTTCCTCAAAGAAATGGCAAGTTTATTCAAGTGCATACCTTCTTGCAGTCACCAAGACAACTTTGTTATTCTGTGCTGTTTCGATGGTCGGCCAAAATGTCCCGCTGGATTTATATACAGCACTGAGTTAACACGACCCCGGATGAACTGTTAGATGTCTGACCTGAACATTGTAAGATTATGCATAGGATAGAAGATCTGAAAAATTTTTTAATCTCACGTATATTTTGTGTATCTGGTTACTGCATTTCGCAATCTTTACTATAAAGTAAAATTTTATTTTATAAATGCACAGTTAACGGTAAACAATAAATTCTTGTTAATATTAAAGAATAAAACAGTTCTTCCGCCATGCGCAAAATTTAACTGTTCTTTTGATAATGCATTTGAAGTAATCCCAATGCCACCAGCGAACTGGAGATTTCCATATGCCAACATTTACGAAGGCCAACACTGTAGTACGGTCGTTTCTATGGGTTACTGCTCTTTTGTCTTCTGTTTCAATATGCGAGGCAAACTGCATAAGTCCATGATAACAAAGCAACAATAGAAAATATTCTCGATGGTCATGGATAATAATAATGTTTTATACTTATAAGTACGCAACTTGATATAAATAGTAACATGCCGTTAAATTCGCTAAAAATAAGTCAGGTAACATTATTCGTTTATAGTGCCAATCCAAGCATAGTCGAATGTTGCATTTTTAGTGCATTTGAGCTTTAATTATTCCGCTCTCTCAAACCGACTGTGTCTATTTATTCGTGAAAAGGTTTAATGCATACAGTTTGCAATAATTTTCAAACGCTAGTTCAAGACTGAACAAGTTAGGAAAAATGCAGTGAATGCCGTCAAGAATGCTAGTATATGTTAAGTTAAAAGGTGGTATGTCAATCGAGATCTAGAAATGATTCATGAAATAGGAAAAAAATATGAAAGGAGTAGGAAATGCCGGACATATATTTTATCACTCGTATTATTTCTCTCATCCAGAAATATAGGATATTCTCAAGGTTGATATATTTGAAGACTAAAAAGCTCTCTGGAAATTAAGAACCACATTAAATATCACCAATGCCTGAACAACAATATTCATGAAGGACCCATTTAGTGCTTCTTGAAGAAGAGCGCGATATACCCTTTCCAAAATGCTCATGATCTGTGTGCACATGTATTCCTAACGAAATATTAACTTGCAAAACTTAAGGTTCCATCAATTGACTCTAACAATTGAGACTTATAAATAGGTCAGAATCTTGCCTACAATTTTTCCCATCTTTCCCCCCACCGATCTCCTAATTTGGACTTCTGCTTTCCACTCTCCCTTTTACGAAGCCTTCTTGTCTCAGGTAACATGAGAAACAAATTAATAACCGGTAGCTGGGATATATAATGTTTGCTTTTGAAATCGCTAAGTGAACAAAGAGCGCAGGGTATGCTTATAAATATCGCAATATTCGCAATCTTTATTGACACAAAAACGAAATTTATTCGAAGCATGAGAATTACATGTAACTGTCTTTTTATCTTCTTAAAGGAAATTAATATTTTTGACTTTCCTTCTAAGGAGTATGACTGAACATAAGGAGGCTTAAATACCCGGTGGAGGGCTACGTGAGGTTTCCGAAATTATTTTTTCTGAATCTTGTGCATTCATTTGACTAGAAATCTATACCCCACATAACGCAACTCATTCCCGTAGCAAAGCAATGCGTTGATCCCTTAAATTAACCTGAAGCATTTAGAGGTGTCGAAGGCAAAAATGTGAGACTCGGAAGGCCGACGAATGACGGGATGACATGGAACTTAAGGGGGAATTTTTACGTAACTGGAGGATTGAGATGAGAATCTAAATGGCTTCTTTCCAATGTGACCTCCACGTTAATCACGCTCGTGTGAAATCAATTATATTAAAGCCTGGTACGTACTGTGCGCGCCAGGTCGTGTGCAACAAATTCGTAGAAGGTTTTCGCCTTTGTCAGTCGTTGCGTCTGAACCCATATGCGGTCGCTTTGTCCTCGGAGCCAGGTGTGTGGACAGAAACTCTGGGATAACAGCGAATATACGAAGCTTTTGTTAGATAATATCGAAGCAAAATAAGATTTGAGGTAGCCAGAAGATCCCTGCACTGATCCACCAATTTTTACTTCATTATTTATTATACTGTCGTTCCTAATAACAGGACTGTCTATTCCGTTTAACTTTCCTTATAGAGAAGAATAATCAATTTCTGAAAAGCACCAGCAATGGCTACTTCAACACCTAGAACAACTTTCAACCAGATGGAGCAGGGCGAAGACCCAAGTTGTTTACTGCGTGAGTCCAACACTGAAAACCCAGAGGAAGTGATGACTGATCAAATAAACCTTGGCTCCTCATTGAAGCACCGCGGGGCTGGTCATGGCCTCCCTACGCTGCCTGAAGATCTGCCCCTCAACATGAGTAACAAAGAAGTCAAGACGAATGCGGGCTCCAGTAATTTTACACCATCGTGGCGAGCCAATGCTCATCTCAAGCCTTCATCACCCGGTGGAGAGGGTGCCCACGGTGATGACCGCCGTGGCGACTGTTGTTGGTGCTGTAGTTGTTGCCCTTGTTGCAGGAACTGCAGATGCCACCCGGCACTGGCTCGAGTCCTGTCGTGGATATATGAAAAAACGGCTGGCCCCCTAGCTTACTGCCTATTCTTTGCGCTTATTTACGTCTGTCTTTGGATCTTTACGGGCAAGGAAGCTCTGCCGCCCAAGTGCTATGAGTATAAGCGAATTAATGCGCCGGTCCATGAGGGTTTGAGTGCCAAGAAAATGGAGAAGCCGGTGGCCTTCTGTGAGGGTGGAAAGTCCTTAAACATCCTCATCCTCTACATGTTTGCCGTTTTGGTTGGACAACTGACAGAACTCATCCGGTTACCAGGGTTGGTGGGTCAGTGAAAACGCTTTCTACCTCATACTTTTTTGATAAAAGAAGATGTGTTGCCAACGAGGAGGAACGATTTCGAAACGGACGTGACTGGCTGATTTGTTGTAATTAGGCACTTGTTAAGTCGAGACTTAGCCAAGCTAGTTTGTAAGCGTCACCCTGAAGTGACAGTACATAGTTGCGACAAAAGCAAAACAACCTTACCACACAAAGGATGGAAAAGATTTTTCAGGTTCTATTTCGTTGTCATTTTTTCCATCAGTTCACCCGTCTACGCTTATCTCCATTTAATTCGTCATTCATGCATACGCTAGAAACTACTACTCGCTCTGTCCTGTGATTAGCTTTCTGTTTTTTTTTCAACTCATACATCAACCTTTACTACTCTCCTCTGTAGATTTTTGTTTGGCTTTGATAAAGTAAGGCCCATTTTTGTTCTTCAGGGGATGGCCATTTTCAGCGTCAGTGACTGTTTTTCTCGGCAATTGCACCTCTTATCTGCAGCTAAAAGATATTCAGCCAAAGATGCGGATGCTATTAGGCATAGAAAAATCCCTTGACTAAAGTTCACAGAATTGCCTTTTTGTCATACTAAATGCCTTGCCTAAAACTTCGTGCGCATTTATTGCCGTTATTTTTATTTGATTACTTTGCCTAATGAATGCGAAGATTCGCCAAATAGGTACTTGCATGGATGAGGAAGAAGGCAGGTCGAGCACCAGATCAATTGATTTATTGTTCTGAGCTTTCGAACACTTACAGGTGTCCATCTTCAGAGATGAGAAAGCAACCAAAAACGAGGATAATTATAGTGGTCAAAGGCCAATCAAATGATAATATCTCCACGACTAGTTTATCCTACTAGACTTGATCCCAACTACAATTGCGTCCCTTTCATTGCTCATTTCGTCTTCTCATACCCATGACACTTTCGACCTTCCTCTGTTCCACTTCCGTTTCTCGCCTACCTTTTTTATTCTCATACCTTCGTCTTTGCTAGGGAAAATAAGCGCTAATAATGAGTATAACATTTAAAGTATTCTGTTTTGGTAATGTCATTGCCTCCAAACTGAATCCCTTCCAATACTCACGAGTCACCTTTAGCGACGACCCTAATTTCATTGGAATTTACTGTTATCGACGAGTAGACGGGGACATCGAGTGTACAGAGAAAACTTAACTGCTTATGTATTAAGTGTCCTCTCATGCTGCCAACATTTTTATTCCACAGTGCGCCTTAGTATCAAGTGCTTTGTTGAAGAGGGCATGTCTTCTGTCATTTTTCAGTGCAATTCCTATCCGGATATCCAGAGACCAACTGACAGCGCATACGCACTTACGACTTCTATCCCCCCTAATCAACGCTCCCTACCTATCTAAGCGACCCAGCGACCTTTTGCCTCAAGGGGCAGTGCTTATTGATGAAGTAAAGGTCACGTTCAATCACTACCAACGAATACCGTCTTTGGACTTCCCTCCTTGTTATTTTCCTCTCTATTAAGCGCTTTCTACTTATCTAAGTGGCTTTTTGCCGCAAAGGGCAGTGATTATTTGTTAAGGTTGTGTAGCTGACAATATTTTTTCATCCGGCCTTTCCTCGGATTTCTAACAAGCATTCTGTGTATGCGTTTTAACATTTCCAATGGCATTCATCCACCTGTAAGTAATAAAGTAGGTTGCGTTCAATCGACGATTTATCATTTTTATCTGTCTCACTGTAAATCTGTTTTTGTTTTTTCCTGGACATGGGGCGTTCTTCCGATCTCAAATGTCTATTCACCGAACCGTAAACATAAAGTGGAGGTGAATTGTGTACTGTGTCAGACACGGGCAATGTAACATGATCGTAATGGGTCATCTCAAAATCCTAGTTTTATTCTTCATTCACTTACATAGCAATAGTTTGGCGGGAAGGGATTGTTGAGGGGAAGAGAAGAGCCCGCGAACTAGTGAGTGCCCAGTGGTGGTCGTCAGCCCCCCCTCCCCCATAGTGGTACTTGCGCCCAAAGGACACGAGCTTTGAGCCATGGTCAACAGTCTTGGCCCTTCGATTTTTCATTACAATCTCCCGGCGCTTATTAATAAACCTATCTTAATACCTGATTTTTCGGCTGTAAAAATACATACAAAGAACCCAACCCGAGAATCCAAAGGAAAAATTGAATGACATATACCGTTTTCTACTCATGGCACTTCTGTGAACGTAATCTCGCTTGGCATCAGGAGAATTTTCCGGAATCGCCCGAGTGCTCCTCAATGGCTCGTTTCCATTCAAACTATAAGTTAAATATTCCTCATTAGTTTTTCTATGAACGAACATTCCTGGGCTCGTTCCGTAATATCAATTACCAGAAGTCTACGCACTCATTGGGATACTGCAATGCTGGTGTTTCGGACGCAAAATGCTCAATCAAATTGCCTGATTCAAAAGTATTACCATTTTAGCATCGCAGAAATCAAGGTGGCTACCAGTAATTTGCCGCTAAACGAGAGTAATTTCTAGAGCTTAAAACTACAGTTGCTTGGATGACTAGGGGAGCTTTCATGCATGCATCCAAAATGGGATTACACTGGCAAACGCCACCATCCAAATCCATGATGGCGACCTGAGTGTGGTTACGCTTTCAGTGTGGTAGACTCTCAGCAATAGGCACACCCTCCACTCTCCCACACTATTAAAGTCAAAAGAATCAAAATCAGTGAACAGTAGTTTATGTTGATCATCTCACTAACCCCTAGTCTCAGCATTCTGTCCTACGAAAATGGCGGTTATAGGGTTTTATATGGCGGGAGATAGGGCGGCAGTGGAATATACTTTTATTGCTGCTATATGCATTTTTATATTATTGTATTTAGAAAGGTTGTTGATTAATATCTGTACATTTTGCTAATCTCTATTATCGTTTACTGTATTGCGGAAAACCCGATTATCAAATTACAGTTTTCTTGAAATTCCTGAAAAACAGAAATGGTGGTTAGGATGTCGTCTATTTCAACTTACCTGAGGTCCAGCTTACCGTTCTGGAGTTAGATTAGTATAGTCTGCGGCGCGTAGCGCCACGCACACCTTAAATTTACATGTGGAACCACTTTCTCCCAGTGGCCACGGGAAACAAATTCGACTACATTTTTCACTGCTTTTAGTTCTTAAAATGTCCCTCTCTACCTATCCTATTTCCCCACCCCCGAAACCTTATAAGCACAGTTTTCGTAGGATAACATTCGGGGACTAGCGGTATATGAGATGTACTACGTAAACTACCTTTTCCCAAAATCAACTTTTTAATAATATGGTATATATTATTCAGCGGCAACACCAGAGTTGGGTATCACTAACTGATGACGCCTAATGAGGCAGAAAAGGCCTTTATAGTGTCCTCTGTCTTTGCTGGTAACATCCTTCTGCATATGTTTAATCTTTTCTCCACGCTTCCTGTAGGTATGTTGCTTAGCGGCGTCGCTCTGCATTGTATCACCGTTTTCACCACCAAATATGACATCATGGTTGGACCCGCCCCGGCAGAAGGCTACGAGGCCGTTGGTGAGGGTGAAAGGATCAGCAACCGTCTAGTTATCTTTGCCAGTATTCTCAATGTGGACAAGAGTATCTCCGCAAAGCTACGGCAGATTGCTTTGGCCACAATTCTCACACGTGCTGGCCTCGGTCTGGATCCCGCGGTTCTTAAGCAGGTCTGTGGAGGAGTTGCTCGGATGGCCCTTATCCCCTGCGTCACAGAGGCAGTGTCAGCCATGGTTATCTCCAAGTACCTCCTGGACTGGCCCTGGGCATGGGCTGCCATGTTAGGGTATGTTCGACCTGTAAATACGCACATTATGCCCATTTGGCTTCAGAGACTATCTGTCGTAAAACCTGTCCTTGATGGTGGGGGCATCTGCGTCATTAAATTGAATTGGCGAGGCGTGACAGTTTACAGTTCATGAAGCAAACCTACCGTTTCGCACATGAACATCTGAACCCCTATTGATATAACAAATGGTTCCTTATCATAAATTCAAGCGGTGACTTGGTAAGCATACGTTTTCTTTCGATAAGCTCTCTTCAGGTCTGTGTATCTACATCGTTAATGGTTAATTTAGCCCTCTCTTAACCATGCTGGAAGATGTTCTCGTAATCTTTTGGACGCACGTCAGCTCGTGTGATCAATATGCTTTGCTTCAATTGAGCAGGTAAATGCATAGATACAGAAATAGGTGTGTGTGTGTGTATCGTAGAACTTGTTGAATCAAGAGTCCTTGCCGTGTCCAAACTAGTTGCAGTTGAAAGACGGAGAAAAGCCGGAACCTCAACTGGCTGGAGCCAAAGTTCTACGAGTGTGAGTTGGCTGTCTGGCCGAGATCTGCAGGCAAAAAATGCTAACAGTCATGCAGACAAACGCGGCAATCGGGACTGCTGCCGAATTTAGACGGGTCGAGCCGGTCTTGGCACTGGCGGAGGAGCACTGAGTAGCCACTGCGTAGTTGAGCCAAGGTGCAGCGAGTGACCCTAGGGAGTTGTTGTTCTGAAGCCACAATCACAGGTGGAAAGCAGCCCAAAAGGATCGTGGAATGGTAGCTTAGTTTTGCTTCGACAACGACTTCCTGGTGAAGATGCAAGAAGCCTTTCATGATGACAGAGCCAGCAACGGGTAGATCCGGGAGACACGCGACGACAGCTACCTTGTAGAGAACTCTAAAAGACAGTCAAACGCTGCGGCTGGGTTCAAAGACGTGGCAACGGTGGGCATTAGGGGTGCGAACAAACCTACGAATACTGCTGGCCTTAGAGTACGTTGTGAGGCGTGACCGGCAGGACAGAGGCTCCCGCATAAAGAGGATCAATCAGCAACATTTTATAACAACCCGTGATTGAGCAGAGGGCGGCGCTCTTTGCTGACTGAAGGCGACGGAGGCTGGAAGAGGTGATCGTAGGAGACCAAATTTGTGTTTCATATCTGAGATGCGTCTTAGCCAGCGCTTTAAATGTGGTCGCCAGAGTCTTTTACGCGCAGTCCCAGGATATGCCCACTAGAGCCTTGAGGACCTTGGTGCAGCGGCTAACTTTGCCTGCGACCTCCTCAGCATGATGGTCTGGGCTGGCAGTCTGTCGTCGTTCTCTCCGTATAGGAAGTAGCTAGTCAAGAACAGTACATGGAAGATGCTGCTGGGAATCTGTTTGATACAGTTGCACTCAGGCGTCTTCTTAGAAGTTCAATTAGGGTGTCCTCTTGAGATGGAACCCTGAATAAAATTCATTTCCTCTTTACTGTTACAACCGAAGACGTTGCTGACCTTTTATCCATGTTTTTAACAATGAATCGACTAGGATTTCCGTTTTTCCACAAGAATGCTTTTCATAAGCATAAACTGCTCTTCGATGCTATCTGTGGAACAGATTCCGTTCACCCTTTTTTAATCAGAAGCATCTCACTCAATTGTATTTAAAGGTTAACGGCACGAACATCCCTAAACGTGTATATCGCCCGGACCACTTTTCCTTTTGATAGAAACTACACTGAATTTTCCCCTCAGACACAATCAGAAGCATGCCGACAAAAGGGGAGCGATTAAGACTATTCTTCTTTCGGTAAAAATTTGATTGATAGGTGTGCCTTATTTACGGTATGCATTAGAGCGGAAAATTTAGTTTTTTTATGTGCGATTACGACTATATTATTCACGTAGCGCCCGTAATATGTCAGACTATTTATCTATATGCATCTATTCCTTTACCTGCTCCTGTGGGACAGGATATATTCGTTGCACGACCCGGTGCTTGTCCAAAAAAGTACGAAAACATCTTCCAGCGTGGTTAAGAAAGGCGAAAATTAATAACTCCGTTCTAGCGTACATGGTAGACTCAGATCACTGCGTAAATGCCGGAAAGGCTTTCCGAGCAATTTACAAGGAGCGCTCCAGTTAATCGAATTCCTCGGACAGCGTCTGTAGAATACGGCAGAAGCGGCTACAATCAGATTTGGCAAACTGGTCCTGTGCACCCAAAATAACTTCGTTAAAACGCCACAGGTACCACAGCCAAAAGCCACTTATTCACCCGCTGCAACTAATTACCTGCCTCGGCGGTAATTCCCCTGACCCTGAACCAGAGTACTGACCCATATTTTGCCCACTGCCGTTCCCCATCCTTGACTAGTATAAATGCACTATTTTTTATACTAGCCTGCATATTTTATTTAGGTACGCACGGTATAAATGTACAGTCCTGAAAAGAATTTATTGAAAGCAAACTTGTAGTTGCCAATCTATCATCTTCATTTCCCATGGAAATTTTCGAAACTTTAAAATATTATCGTAAAGTTTAAAATTCTGGGCTCAAAAACAGGATTAATGATGACCAAATGAATATTACCCCTTTCAGTGAGCTTCTGATTGTCACTTTCTGCCGAGCAGGACTGGTGGTCTATTCACAGAGACTGTGTTATAGGAGAACGGTCCACCCATTCATAAAAGGGACTTTTATAGCTAAGAGAAGAGGAAAAAAATGAACAAACTGATTTGTAAGGAATTGTTGATTGAGCCTAAAAATTAAGGTCCCTGACGAGGAATTGTAAAATTCTATCCCGATTTTAATGTATGCTTATTATCCCAACACCAGACTAGATAAACGCCCCTCTGGATATGTTTCACCAAAATGTGTAACCACATTGGGCACCTATGTTGGTTTCGGCCAATTGCCTATTCTTACAGCGTTCCTCGCATCGCTCATAATTGTATTTATCAACAGTGCCGAATCCCGCGTTAAGACAGTCTTACTCATACTCTAAAAAGAATGTCTGCTACGTGAATTGTTATTCACTTTATTGGTTTTGGCGTCTCAATGCGTATTTCCATCGATAGTGCGTTCTTTGAATGCCTCCGAGTTATTTCAAAGTGTCCTTAAGCCCTTTGTAGCATCAGCCCACTCGTGGTGAATCACTCAATTTGTGGTATCGTTTGGCACGTTGGATCAGGCCTTGTTTCTTAACATGCCTCAAACACCGACGCTGCTTCATAGAGCCTATAACAAATACAACCCCTGATATCTGCAAGCAAGTTTGCACGTGTAGTTTGGGTCATTTGCGTTCCCAATTGGTTTGGCATAGTCTTCGCATAGTCTTGGCATCGTTGGCAATGGTAAAAAAAACAGAACACGTGAAACGATGTCAACGCGACATGTCTGACATGCATTTTAGCCCTTAAAGTGTCTGAAAAGTTGGGGTTTAGAAGTTGGCCTACTGACTAGACTGACATCTAGACTGTACTATTACTACTACATGTCTGGTTTTCTTTCCTTGATGGGGATTTTTTTACCAGGGCGAATTCGAAGGGCGCAGAGTATAATTGGTATGGGTGTGTATCTCTTGAGAAATGAGTTTGGCGTCTGTCCAAACACTCAAGTCATCACTGTCCCTTCCCCGCGTATATTGGTGATAGTCGTCGAAGTAAACTGAGGAACTCTCGTTCTATGCTTCAAACATTTATTCTGGGTGCCCAGTGAGTAGAAGTAAGCAAAAGTTGAAAAGTCGTACTGGCAAACAATGGTCTTCGGTCATTCATCATCAGGCCGGTACATGACATAGGGGATAAAACCGGTCAGTTAATTGCAGCGTCAGTTTGGTGGGGGGAGGAAAGGGGCGAGTGGGTGAGGGTAATTAAGCAGCTGGGTTTTTCCTTGTCTCTTGAATGCGGGCGCCTGCGCTGGTTGGACCTTGGTTACAATGCGCAGAGAAGACAGGGGGGATGTTCTGACGATCAGCGGGTTAAGGTCTGTATGTCAGCCGCGTAGCTTGTGCTTGACTATTCTCTGTGGCTTCGTTTTGTGTGTTTTCAGACGACGTGGATTCAGTAGGCGTGGGGTTTCCGCGTGCAGTCGGCCAAGGGAGGCCGATGGCTTGAACCAGCGCCTTTTGACAGCATAGAATGGGTTTTGCTAGCATGATTGCCACTGCCTCTGCTGTGGCTAACGCCCGCTTGCGCAGGCCTTTGGAGTTGTGTTTCGGCGTGTGGTATATGACCCGAAAAGCTTCTCTCGCGTCCACTTGGTGGCTCGTATCAATTAGGTGGGCGAGCATTGAGCTTGAGATCGGTCTCTTCTCTCCTTTGCTGAACCATGCCGGTATGTGCTCGCGTATTCTCTTCTTCAGACGTCGCGTGGTTAGACCAACATATCCCGCTCCACAGGAACAGGTAAAAGAATAGATGCACGTCGATTTGGCCCGAGACGGTAGTCTGTCTTTACCTCCCATTCGTAGTAGGGAAGAGTTAGTGAATAGCACCCGCAAGTTTGCCGCCAGGAGGGCATTCATGACTGCTGTCCTCAGATGCCTTCTTATCAGTCCACTCGTGGCGTCTCCCATAAACGGCAGTCGTATGAATAAATCTTTATTTTCGTCGTTGCAATTGCGACCTGTGTGACACACTCCTTGATGTTCTGAAGGATAAACGTTTCTGGATAACCGTTTAATGGAGTGTGTCTTTTAGTTTCTGCCATTCTACTTCCAATATTTCAGGAGAGCAGATACGGCGTATTCTGGCTGCCATTCCCTGAAATAAGTTTCGTTTGACGTTAAAGGGAACGAAGCTGTGAAAATCAACGTATTGCCCAGTCCAGTTTTCTTTCTAAATAGTCGGCGTTGTATTGAGCCATCCTCTTGTCTGTGTAAGAGGACGTCTAGGCAAGCGAGTTACTCGTCCGCCTCAGTTTCCACTGTAAATGTTAGCGCTGTTTGGGTTGTATTATATTTTTGGACTATACCATTGATATCAGCGGTCTTAAAGTTGTTACCAGGGTCGAAACCACTTATGTGTTAACCGCAAAAGGAAACCGGCGTCGGAACATCTCCCCACATAAGACAGGTAGCTACGTACTACATTTTAGGTAGGCAAAACATCCCTAGGTTTTAATTCTAAACGCAGCCTTACCTTGACGCTAGCTGTAATCTGAGTTGCAAATCTAACCTCAGCGCTAGTCTCACTTTCCTTGAAATTAACCCTATGCATTTCGAGCAAGTCCTGCTTATGTCGGCTAACTCATAATGAACAAGCCAATTCAGAAAAAGAGGATGCGATCACTTAAACAAGAGTTTTAGTTGCCTGACGTTTCAGATTCCGTCGGGAATCCTTAATCATAGGTGATGGTAACATAGTCATGGTCATATCTATCTCATGTCCTCTGAAAATAATGTCTGTTCTGGGAGTTAATTAATTGATTAATCTGCTACCCCCTCAATTAGCATTGGAGTCCAAAGGCTGAGGGAGTTATCTTATGCAAGATTCAGGCCGTGAGGTATATTTTCAAAAAAGTCAAGTGCGGACTTCAATTTTCCTTGATGCTGTATATGGGCCATATAGCACCGTATCGTAAAAAGAGGAAGTCGATAAGTCCAGACTATGGCGAAGCTCGTAGCAGCTGGTATTACCGGGTTATGGCGTTAGACTCTGGTCAAAAAGATTGCGAGTTCGACACTCTGGTGGAGCACCACTTAGGTCTGGGTAAGACTGGCTGACGGCGGCTAATTAGCCAGCAATGAACACTTCAGTCTCCTTTGTCTTTGCCGGCAATACTATCCGACTGCTGAAGCTCCTACATGGGCCTAAAACTTGGGAATTTTAAATGACACCGTTCCTACCTCGAGCTATTGCATCCACGCAGGCCAGTTGTATTGATTAATCGATACCCCATCTTGATTGCTCAAAAAACAAACCTATATTCAGTCTGGGGAACTGCTTAAATGCAATCACCTTTTGCGTGAAATGTCGTCAAACAGACGTCACACACGTGCTTCTACCCATTGCTTCTAATTTAAATTGTAAAGTCTTGAGCTTGCTATCAAATGGTTAGCACCAAACTTTAGTTATTTTAAACCTCCGTTTTGATTACCCAAGTCAATGCATAAGTCAAGTTGCTAGGCCATTTCAGACTTCAAAATTTTTGTTATCTATGTAGCTGGGTTGCGGAGAAATCTAGTGGGCTGTTTCATTAATTTACTGATATAGATTTGCTTTACCTCAGGACATGCTATTTTAGCTATGAATTAAGCGGCCGGAAAGAAGTGCAGATATCCTCATAAAGACCAGGGGTTGGGAATATATGGCTCGCGAGCCAGGTTTGGCTCTTTAAATGACTGCATCTGACTCTTTCAGATAAAGTCGGAATAAGGAACTTCAGATTAACGGCGAGTATTATAAAAAATTACTAAGTAGAATAAATCTGGAGGCTTATTGTATTCTGAATGTTCGAGAATATGCGAGGCCCAGGTAACTGGATAGAAGAAGTTAAGTCGTTCTCTGGGACCAGGAGTGTATTTGTCCGACGTTTCGAACCCTCCCGCGAGCTCATTGTAAAGCAATGAAAAAACGTACAGCTCACAGTGTAATTAAGTCAGTTCCGCTGAGATTGACCTCTGCCCTCGATCTGCTCGCGTAACGCGAGGTAGGCCTCAGGAAGCTCGACATGCCTGTTAATTGAGCCCGCGCGTGAATGCCAGGCTTCCTGCAGCAGGCGTGAAGTTCGGTCGTCTGACCGACCCAGTATTCGCACGTTTTCGACGTCCAAGCTGTGCCCTGGCTTGGATGCGTGGGTGGCCACCAGGGAATTCTTGTCGTTCCGTTGCACGGCGAGGTCATGCTGGTGCATCCTCGTGAGGACCCGTTTGCCGGTTTCACCAAAATAATTGGCTTGACCACAAAGGCAGTCAATACGGTAAATGACACCAGACTTTTCATTAACGGAAACTGGGTCCTTGGGCCGCATAAGTTGCCTGCGGATTGTTGCTTCCGGTCTGTGAGCAACACCAATCCCAAATTCGCTCACCAGTCAAGCGAATTCTTCAGAAACACCAGCAATATACGGTATTGCTCGCCAGTGTGTTGGTTCTGGTTGTCCTGTTGGTTTGCTTCGTTTGGCTCGTCGCCTGCATTTTTCGACGAAGGCGCCAGGATAGTCATTCATTGTGAAGCGTTTTTTGAGATACTGGACCTCGGCCTTCTTGTCGGCTGGTTCGCTGCAGTTTCTTCACGACGATAGAGCGTTCGCACGCAGCTACGCTTGTGCGAGACGGGATGGTTGCTGAGGTAACTCAGGATGCGAGACGGATTCGTCGCCTTCCTGTAAACTGTTGTTTTGAGTTCGCCACCGTCTTTTCTGTACACCAGCACGTCGAGGAACGGCAACTGGCTATCTTTTTCTTCCTCCATCGTGAACTGGATGTCGGGGAAGATCGAGTTCAGATTGTCTGTGAAATTCTCAATCTTGTCTCGATGAATGATGACAAACGTGTCATCAACATACCGAACCCACAATCGCGGTCGATTATGTTCGAAAGCTTTTTGTATTAAATTCAATCCTTAAATATATTTTATATCTTACTGAACAATATTGCCAAATATTTGCTTTCTTGGCTCTCTGGGTCAAAAGGGTTCCCGATCTCTGATATCGACATTGACCTGCATGCTACTTCATTTAAATTCTTAGCTGTATTAAGAAGCCGTATTTTATTTGCTGGTAATAGTACAAAAGCTGAAGTGTCCTTTCCAATTATTTGCCAAAAGCTCTTTACAGCAGTATAGTCAGGTCATAAAATCCATTTTTTAAGATACCTGGGAATTCTTAGCATCTCGTTGTTAATTACATCACAGTTATTGTAGTACGATCATTTTGTCAAACACGCATCCTCCATACTGGGAAAAAATGAAACTATTAGACTTTTATTTCCGTTAAAATCTGGATAGACAACGAGCCTTGAACGCTTCACTGAGCGACATGCACTCAGACGCATTGGAATCATTAGACCGAGGTCAACGATTGTTTCAACATTCTGCGATGTTTTATGAGCTGGCTTTCCACAGTCTTAGTTTCATTTTAGCAAGTCCTTTGGGTAATGGATTTTCGGCTGCTTTAGCAAGTTCTTTGAAGTCTAAAACTATTTAGTGTAGGTTGGTATCAGCTAAAAGGTTTCATTCTGCTGTAAGAGTAAACTAAAGTGCTCTTACGCTTTGTACAATAAATTAGGTGCTGCATGTGCTTGAAACACTGAATTGAGTCTTCGAAATTGTAGTACTCAGAATCATGAAACTTCAGCATACCAGATTGCCTGATATCTAGAGTACCTGCCCTAACTCATGAAGTCTGAAGATTTTAAGAAGAAAATTCCTGTTACTCAAAAGCTGCTCACGTTTAGTTTGCAAAATCTTTCAACAGTGTAAATTCATGGTCCTACTTCAAACTAAGGCATGTTGCTATTTATCAAGTTATATTGCATTGTTTATAAATACCAGTTTTTAAAAAAAACGGAAAAGTCCAAAAACTGTGAAAACCAGGCATACCAGTTAAATTGAAGTTTTTAATCCAGCGGAAACCTGTTCGTGCAACAAAAACGATTGAATGAAGCAGAAAAAATGTATGAAAATAAAATTTTTAAAACTTTGTGGGCACGTATGCCTCCTTATTATGCACTAACCTGTGGCTGTTACCGAAAAGCCCAACGTTCCAGTATGTAGTCCAACATGGTTTCACGCGAATTGCCGGTTGTTTCTTCCGTTGATAAATTCTTTGAGTTACGTTGGAGTAAGGTGACCAGCTTTTCGATTTATTGCGCCGATTGCAATGTCAAAAAGTAAGGCATTTCGTGAGCTTCTGTGCAAAAATGCCGGTCAGCGACTAATAAATTGTTTTAAGGTTGCAAAACTTCCCATCACAGAAATCCGAAGAGCAATTTGCGAGCATACGAAATAAATTGAACTAAAATTATCATGTGCAATCGTAAGCCTTGAGAATAGTCAGCTGCGATTCAAGTGGCAGTGCTCTGGGATAAGAGGTTTTAAGGAAATGGTAAGGTGATTCTAGATGACCCTTTAAGCATGACGTTAACAAGGGCTTTTACTTCAACTTGCTAATGAAAATCGTTCCTGGAAATGCAAGTTTCGACGGGTCCGGTTAATTCCGGACATCAGGTGGACCCCAATGAAGCCTTCAGGGTGATCTACAAGGTCCCACCAAGCTACCCTAAGTCACTGGGTCAGCGCCTACTGGCAACAGCAGAAGCAACTGCTATCCGGTTGAGGAAGCCAATTTTGTGCGCGCAGAAGAACCTGCTGCAAGCCTCAAGCTTAGCATGGCCAACGGTCACCTAGCTACCGGCTTTTTTCCCCGAGCCTCCTCTCTCCCTTACCCCTCTCCCTAATTGCCGCTAAATTAGCCGCTTGTTTCTACCCCAACCCCCTCTTCTATCTCCTGGACAAATTTGCTAGTAACGTTGAGCATAATTTACCTACAATTTTACATTTTTCACTATATCCCCCTCCCATATAAATGAAATGGCCTGATGAGAATTTATTGAAAGTATACGTAGACTCGCCAATTACTCTTCAGATTTCTGTGATGGGAATTTTCGCAACCGGAAATGTCATAGTTAGATGATTTGAGGTGTTACGGAAGAACGATTGTCCCCTTTTTATAACCTTTGTAAATAAATGAAGACTGACTGCACATTCATCTTCGCCTTCTATATGTAGTATTTATTCTGATTTTATTCGGACCCAGCGTTGTTAATAGAAATGACACGCAACCCAACTTTTCGATTCTGACGCTAAATCAGGTTTAATTTTCATATGTATTTTAAACTGTTTCAGCTTAGATAACACGCGGATTGATGTTCATGCTTTTCTGCGGTTAATCGTCGTTCTAAAAATTAGCATTCGAATTGAGCCTTCATTTTCATGATCAATTGTAACTACTTTATGTAGTTAATGCCGTACCTTTTAACCACAGAATGTAAGTTTTCAACGTACAAAGAAGAAATTAGAATGAGAAAGAGAGTAATAAATAACAAACGAGCGTCCGCTTGAACAGAGAGCTCACGAAATCGATGACATCTGTCTGTGAGATGAATCCACGTAATTAATAAAACATTGTAGCCCCTATCGTTTTATTCAGGGCGTTTACTGTATTAGTGAGTTCTTCTTATACCTGCTGTTATGGTACATTCTCACAGCTTGGGCTAGTGCTGGAGACTTTTAATGACCAACCCTATTTAAGAGGTGTTTAATAATTAGGCAATGTTAACAGCTGTACTTGTCAAAAAGTGATACTTTTGTATACTCCTAAATGAAGGGTCTTTGCGTGCCGAACAGCCGTAGACTTCCCGTAGTTTTCGAAAGTCGGAATTTTTATGCTCAGAATTCAAACTGTGATGTGCGAAACATGTCCAAAAAAGATAAATTCACCTTTCATAACTGGCACTTTTAAGATTAGTGCAAACGATACCCGATTTTTACTTCTTGCAAGAATTTTGGCCTCATCAAATTTCAACGTGTAGTCGGCTCGCTTTGAATGAGCTGCAACTTGGGAATTGGCATCATTTCGCCACACTGCTACCGCGTGTTTGAAAATTTGGGTCTTGAGAAGGCCTTCAGTTGGTCCGACGCATTTGTTTTGTTCGCAACTAAACCAAATCCTTTGGACGATGCCAGATGTTTCTTGCTGTCAAAGTGGATCTTTCAGTTTCATTATCTGACGCCTAAGGTTTGCCTGCGGCCTGTGGGCGATTAAGTGGCCTCCCTAAGTGGGATTGCCGTGCAGTGTCCAGGAACTCTGTCCAGGCGAGGATGCTGATCTTTGGCCACGAAATGTTTCAGTCGTTTTCAGGAATTGTTGTACATTTCAACGTTCAGAATTTTGATCTCGGTATAAATTAAGAAATAGTAACTCGAATGGATACATGAGTAATTATTGATTTTATATTCATATTATCAATAATTGTACATTACCCAAAGGTGCCTGAAGAAGTGGAAAGCTATCAGGTTCACTAGGTTTAAGCAGTTTATATACTGTTTCAAATAAAACGCTAATTTAGCGGTAAGTCTAGAGTTGCTCAATTAAATTTTGACCACTTTGCACCGAGCATATTCACATCTTTTTAGAGAGCAGAAACTCACCGATGTTTATGAAGTTTTCAGTACAGTTGAAGCATGGTGCAGTTTTCAACTGCTTTTAGATGCCTGTATTATTTTTGGGAAATTTCTTTACAGGAGGAATGGGACCTACTTCTTGTATTGTAGAAAGTTAGTTTTTTCAGATGATTTTAAAAAATGACGCATTAAGGACAACTAACAGCTGAAGGCAACATTTCACGCAAGACGTGTTTTCTATTTTACGTTCAAAATTCCAAATTAAGATTGAGTCATCCTGGATTTTGGGCTCAAATACCTTCAATAACCACACAAATTACATTCGGTGAACATTCGTATTTATTTGATGACGTTTTAACACCAATGTTCGATGTCTGTAAATATATAGCCACATACCATAGACGAAGAAAGCGCAAATGAAATTTACCTTTAAACTTTTCTCAAATAAACTTGGGTTTTTTAACTTTCTATGATTTTGATACGGCTTCCTAATTGTTGTACGTCTCTCGAGGGACAAACGGCGCTTTAAACTGGTCGTATTCTTTGTGTGTTGGAAAACCTATTTTGTTTTCTGCGAAAACCCCTAACAATGTTGTTATTTCTACAAGTTATAATCCTGCCCCTTATGTTCTTCAGAAACAGGGATTAAACAAGAAGCTTCCCACACCCTCGTTATTCGTACACGAAAAAAACAGAAATGCATCCTGCTTATTGCCTTTGACTATATAATTTATGCCCTGTGATTTCGCTTCATCTTTTGGTATCTACGACTTTTAACGTGCTGTCTTCATGCCCTTAAACTGCAAGATTTACAAAGTAGGCCACTGGTTAGTGGTATTTAATCGTGTTTCACTCAGGTGCTTAGATTAAAATCTGAACTGGTCTGTAGGAACTACAAAATACCGTCAACTGTGCTTCTGTATCCTTATATGGAAAAGTATAGTCGCATTCTATGATTAACCTGCAGTCATAAAATATTATGTATGCCGTCGAAGGGCCCCAACTGCAGCTGAAAGTGCTTCGTGCTGTCACCCAGAATAAACAACAAATGCATCTTATTTCAACTGTGATTACTTGCGGTTGCTTAAGTAAATTGCATGTCCAGTGAACACTACTTCATTAATGTGGGTTTCCTGAAATCTATTTAAGACTTATTCCCAATTTCTGGCACCATTTGATGACGTTAACTTCAGAAGTGTGGGAAGAAATACCTGTGCCTATCATCTTCACTCCCGCTGAAATGTTACTAAAAGAAGTCATAGCGCTTATGAGTCCCTGACAGGAATAGATTAAAAACGTCCTTCCTCTATTCATAAGGCAGACACTAATATGCACTGACAGGTTTGAGTGGATTCGCTTTGCTCGACAGCTGACATTTAAAAACTCGTTTCGAGTCTTGACACTTCAGCCAATTATGTTTCTGTAGCTTGTCCACAGATTTCCCTTAATTTAGTATGCACCACAGTAGTAGCAGCACGGTCTTCTTTATACCCAAAACTAATGAAGCTTATAAGTTGAAGCCGTTAGAGTTGCTTGAATTTGACTTTTTATGCTAAATATCAGAAATGCGTTGTTTTCGCGTGTCTTAGTATAAATTCTTAATTGCTCTTGTACGCATGAATATGACTGCCGTGACTATTACACTGCTTCTCTGAAAACGCATACATTCCTACCTTCCGATATTTCACCGATTCTGAATAAGCACTTGAGTTCAAAGCAATCAAAAACAAAGAACCGACGAAGAACTAAATAATTGTGCTTGGTATTAATCTTATACTCTATTACATTTTTTTATAGCAGAATCAAGGAATATGAAATTGCCATTCGAAATAATCTCCATCATAGTAAATTCGAATTTACGAAATGAATCTCTCATTCAGCATTTAAAAGAGCTTTGTTTTCAAAAAGTAAATAATTGAAGCATTCAGATACAACCAACACTGCTTGGAACAAAAACAATGCAACGGCGACAGGATACACACATTCAAAACACTGGAGATAACCAAATAGTCGTTATTCTTGTTTAGAAGAATCTAACACTATCCAAGCCGCAAACGTATCACAGAACTAATACTGTAAGAACCATCGATTTAGCGCTAATATGTCCAGTCATTAAGAGAGATACTACAAGCTCCTTCTGCGGTGTACTTAACGGTATCTTTTGCTGATATCGAATGGTGAATTCCGATCCTTTGCTCTCTCTCTTGCTGGACAACTGATTGGCTAGCTGACACGGCCGTAGCTAGAAAGGCCACTAACATAACATGGTCTTTTTAATCGTGATAAAACACAAGCGCACAAAAGATCAGTTTAGACCGTGTGCGGATTAATAGGTATGTATTGTAGCATACCGGAAGCAAGTGTTAACGATGCCTTCTACCTTCATGATCAATTTGAAACAAAGAACACTTTTTTGTCATCGCTATATGCCTACGGCCTGGCCGGGGGAAAAATTGTCGATGAAAGCACGATAATAAGAATCCGGATGGGGGTATGAAGTTTCTTAAAATACAAGGTATCTTTAGGGCTACAAATCAGATGGGTTTGCTGTGGTACTGTTTGGTGGCCTTTATCGGTACACCAGTCAGCTTGCATCTCGAACTGAATGTCACTACAACCATACATTTCACTTTAGGCAAACAGAGCACTCTAGGTTAGATGAACGCAAGAGAACAGTTCCAATAGACGAAATACTATGCCTCTGGGCTACTTATAATCGGGGGTAAAGCCCTCATGTTGGATGTTGCTGTCACCTCGATGGTTGGATAAGTCATCAAAATGGCCACACGAGGAGTGCTCGAGGCCACGGGGTGCGTAAAAAGTGCGCCCGCATATCCCACCACTACATGGTAAAGCTCAAGGGCGAAACCCAGTTAAAGGATTCACGACTGTCACAAAAGTAAGTAGAGTCAACCAAAATAAAATTAGACCGAGCTGACTGACTAGTTCCAGGGATGCATATTTCTAACCGTTCTGCAGTCCCCCTTTTGTCAATAATTCCCCCCCCCGCACCAAAATGACAAAGTGGAATCCTCAAAGTACAGTAGACGCCATTGATCATGCAATATTTCGACAAATACGAAAGACTAATACTCTTTCGCTAACTGGAATTGGCTTCAGTTGTGATATTGATTATTGTGTAGTCTATTCTGAAGTCATTTCAGTCATGATAGGATGCCGGCTTTTTAACGAGCTTCGTTTCGACTACTAGCGAAACGTTTCTATTTTAAAAACTGACTACTTAATTAGTATTTCTTTTTATCATTGATTTTGACTGCCTTTATAAATTCAACTATATTTTATGGAAAACATCGACAACAATATTTCTTTTAAATGTTTGATAGCAAATTACGCGTTCTTTAAATTTCATACTCAAAGAAAGGAAAGCTTTTGGTTTTAAATAAGTTGCTAATTATGAGCTTTTTTACGATTGTTAGGTCTTCACCCATAACCAATCGTATTTGTTAATTTATGAGTGCTGCCTATACTGCATAAAATAGATTCCTAACTGAGAAGTAGAAGAAGACAACTCGATCGCTGAGACAACACTTTCAATCAGGTTGACATTTCGAAATCCATCGCGCATTCTTCGTAAGAGAAACATGAGTTGTAGCAGAATCGTAGCAGTCTTATCACAAAACAGTCTTATCGGTTTTTACAAACGGTACGTTTTGCTTGTGATCAAAACGAAGCTCGATAAAAAGCCAGCATCCTATCCTTACTGAAATAATTTCAGAATAGACAACACAATACTCAGTATCACAACTGGAGTCAATTCCGATTAGCGAAAGCGTATTAGTCTTTCGCATATGTTGAAATATTGCATGGTCAACGGCGTCTACTATACATCGCTGTTGTTCTTGAAAATTGGACAAACCTCTGGCAAAAGCACTAATTTTGTAGACACGTATGCTCTGAGCCTATGGTGACTCTGGAGTTAGTTATTGTTATTAATTCAGAGAGACGTGGATTCGTTAAGGATACGGACATAACAGTGGAAACAGGCACACTGGTCTATGTAATTTGGAATATTCTTGAGCGTGTGTCAATTACACATATATATCGCCCCTGTCCGTTTGACCCTTCCCTAAGTGCGAGAGTTTTTTTCGCCTAAAAAATCCCAGGGAGTTGCTTTTTTCACTGTCCTAACTTATCGGCTCATGCGACTGGGCCTCGCTACTACGCTGTATTATTTTCGGAGGTTGTAACTAACCAGACTAACAGCCCAGTTACTAGTTAAAAGGCTCAGACATATCTTTTTGCCGGTAGTCTGCTGTTGCCTGACACAGCTGCGAGAGATTCGGATCATCAGTGAGTCCCCCAGCTTTCTCTGTTTTCTGGTTGATATACCAGTTTTGAAAGTTCAGCTTTCTAATTTCCCTAGAAATTTATTTCTGTTCGTGGTATACCTCAGTATATTAAAGGTCTACAGGCACAGACTTGAATTGTAAGTTTATATTTGGGCTGAAACCTGTAAACCACTACGTATTATACACCTGCTGCCAACGTTCATACTTTAGTAGTAAATACTGATGTTGTAACTTACCACAGCCTACCTACTAGCTTAAAGGTGCAGACCCTATACATGATATCACAAAATGGGTGTACAAAAAAGGTGTTCAATGGCAATCCACCTACATTTCCCTCAAATATAATGATAATAACGATTCACTTAACCAATTCTATTTTTTTACTTTTATCCTACGAAAGTAACAGTTGCTACATGCCTTCACATTTGAAATTAATTTACAAAATACATTTTACTGGTTAGTTGGGAGAATAGACTTTCACGATTTCGAAGAACAAACATACAAATTACTTGAGAAGTAAAGTTGGCAAAGTTGGAAAAGGAGGCTGGTATCTGGTAGTGAACCGGAAAGGCTTCGTTAGTATCGATTTGATGATCCGTATCGACAAGATGTGCGAGAATGGAACTCTAGATCGATTTAGTTTCACCTTTACTTAACCAGGCCGATATCTGCTCAGGTAACCTCTTTTCCAGGCACCTCGTTTTCAGCCGATGTATCCTGCTCCACAGGAGCAAGTAAAAGAGTGAATGCAGATGGATGTAGCCTTCAGCGGGAGTCGGTCTTTACCTCCCAATCGTAGGAGGAGAGAGTTCATGAAGAGCACCCGTAAGTTGCCGCTGGGAAGCGCTTGCGATTTCAGTCCTCAGGCGTCGTGTGACCAGTTCTCATGTTGCATCGCCTACGCAGGGCAGTCTAATGTCCACGTCTAACTGTACAATCTAATTGTACAGTTTTAATTACCCCTACAAATGTGTGGCCTGATAATGATTGGCTGAAAACACCGTTCAGAAGATGAAGATGCGATCACTGGAACAAGAGTTTTATTTGCCTGACGTTTCGGATTCCCGACAGAACTAATATAACTTACTACTCATTTTTTCATTCCCTTTTCAATGTGTAATATATATATTTTTGTTTTTTTAATGCTAGTTTTGTTCTGTCCGCGGTCTCTCCAGCCGTTGTGGTGCCCAACATGATACGCCTGGAAGTGGCTGGTTGGGGCGTGAACCACGGTATTCCCACACTCATAATGGCCGCCTCCAGCATGGATGATGTGGTGGCCATTACGGGCTTTGGAGTGGCCCTGTCAATTGCGTTCTCGAAGGGCAGTTTAGCTAAGGCCCTGTACATGGGTCCCCTGGAGGTCGCTGCGGGTGCTGTCATTGGTCTCTGCATGGGCATTCTTTTCTGGTTCCTCCCACCTCCTGGCATGGTAAGTCCCCCCGAGTGTTAAAGTCCGATTTCTATAATTTATTCTTCGGTCATTTTCGGCCTTCAGTAAGCTGGTTTTGTGATAAGACTGCTACGATTCTGCTACAACTCATGTTTCTCTTACGAAGAATGCGCGATGGATTTCGAAATGTCAACCTGATTGAAAGTGTTGTCTCAGCGATCGAGTTGTCTTCTTCTACTTCTCAGTTAGAGAGCTGTAAGTGTTCTGTGTGTTATTGTCAAAACTAGCCAAGAGTCCAACATGGAAGCTGGGGCTGTCTCCTTTAGGTGCCTTTCCCGGATGCCTTGAATAAATGTCCTATGGGAAAAGAAAATAAATGCTTGAACGGCTGAAACCTCCCGACGCCCGAGAAGGGAGCTTGATAACTCAATTTTACTTATCGGAAAATACCATTTTTCTGGGCTGAAGATGGTGACAATCAGGCGTATTGAAACGCGCAAATCTGCGTTGCGTATGTGCAAGAGAAGCCTGGCATTGAAATTCAAGGACAAGATAGTGTTGTGGAATTATGTTAGGCTGCATTTTACTGCCAAACTTGCCTATCTTGCTGATGTATCCTCCTGGTTTATCCTGCAATATGCTGAAAGGCATTAGTTGTGACCCATTTGTGAAATATTCACGGCCTCAGTTGGATCCGAAACCACACGCCAAAGCTCGACCAATTGAGTGACAAAGGCACGCCGAAGGTTTGAATTTCATCACGTTTGGGTCGATTTATCCACCCAGCCTACTGTGCGTATGGACTTAACCATTATTGATTTATCAAGCTGTCTGCCCATGCAGGATTTCCTAAGCAATCACCTAGAATCCACGCGGAATGCCTCACTCACTTTCGAAACAGTCCGCCTTTGCATCGCCGACTTTGCTAAAAGGTGCAAAACATAGTGTAGGCGCCCACATATTTTTAGGACATTGCATTTTTTCCATAGAATGGGGTTTTTGTTAAGCTGAGGGTTAATGCTAGGCTTAAGGTTGGGATTAAAGTTCAGTAAGTGTTAGTGTTCGAGTTATTACCGATAAATATTTATCCTTCCTATAATTTTACGCAAGACTGTCTGTATTATCGGGGTAGGGGGGAGGTTGGAAAAGATAAGGCATTTAACCCCACTGAGACAGCTGTGGTTAACTTCAACACAAAAAATGATCACATTTCTAATGAATAATCCTAATTTCCAACGCTTAATAATTTAAGCAAAATTCAAACCTAACCCTAATCAAGGCCATAAAAATGTAACCCCGAAGCATAAACCCGAAACCCCAACTCCGAACCATAACCCAAGCCTGACAATCCTAGTTCTAAGACCAAGCCACTTCCGAGGACTGAAACTGATACTGACGACATTGCTGCCAATTACGCAAGTGAAGGCCAAAATGCATGTGTTGTATAACCCCTTACTGTACATATTACCGTACAAACTACTTTTGTCAGTGCAAAGACAAAGGAGACCGGAATGGCCCCACCGTAAGTCAGTCATATCCAGACTCAAGTGTTGCCTCCTGACCTTAACCGGCTAAAAAACGAGCTCGTGCTTCAATGGCTAGGGCGTTTCACTCTGATCAAAAAGGTCGCGAGTTCGAGGCTCGGCGGAACATCACTGGGGTCTGGGTATGACTGGCTTAGGATAGCTAATAAGCCAGAAATGACCATTCCAGCCTCCCTTGTCTTTGCCGGCAATACAATCTGCCTATAATGCCGGTTGGTACGGCTGTCAGGGACTCTAGCGAGACCCAGAGCAGAATGGGACAGATGAGTCCTCTCTGTGGTCAGGTGAAGGTTCATCAATGACTGGAGAAACCGTAATGAGAACCACATCTACCCAAATAAAGTAAGGAGTTGTAGTTTTTTAACAAACACCCAAGGGGATAACTACTGTTCCCTCACCAGGAGGCTAATATCCTTGTGTGTTATCACAAAATCCTATTGCGCAACGCAATGGAGCTGGAAAAGTGTGTGGGATTGTCGCAAGTCATAGCATCGACCACGGAAGGCTTCCCCAAATCAGAGCAGGCAAGACAGAGTTGATGGGACAACTTCGTTACTATAGCAAGAAGGACGTGTACAAGCTGAATCGGGAGCCAGTTGCTTGCTGCGTCCGTTCACCAGGCCTGAATGATGAAGTGTGTTTCTGCCAGCACTGACAACAAATCCGCCGCATACGGGTAATCCACGGTACACGAAAATCGATTGACTGATTTGACTACCAATTCACGCTTAGTACATCAGTCATCACAAGTGGCGAGGTAAGTCCAGTGTGGACCAGCGTGAATGTCGATCCAAGTGTGATGAAACTCACGGTGTGAAGCGCAACATTCGTAGCTCAACAAGGAAGAGCGTTGGCTTGCGTAAAAGGCCTCCCTCCTATGCTGGTTCAAATCCCGCCGAATGCCGCGAGTTTTTTCACGATTGGGTCAACTAACTTAAGCAAATCTGCCAAACCAACATAATAATTATGTCAGCCTAGCAGTCATTCTGGTGGATTCTAGATAAGTGCTCAGGAGATCCTGCTTTGGCAGTCAACTTGCTGTCCCGTATTGGTGGATTCCATATGAGCGGCAAAGTTGGGCGGGTAATATCGATCCAAGTGTGATTAAACTCACGGTAGGAAGCGCGACATTCGTAGCCCAAGTAGGTAGAGCGTTGGTTTGCGTAAAAGACCTCCATTTTATACGGTTTCGATAAATTCTCACCAAACGTATGTTTGACTTGTGCGTTCAGAAGAACGGACTATCTACGCAGATCGCGTTGGCTATCTACAACAAGTTAAATAGCCTAGCACGCCGCTCGCACAAACCATTCACGCAACGCAAGCCTTCACAAAAATAACCGCAAAAAGCAAAACAATAGCATACGACTGGCTTTTATTCGGCTCGACAGACTATCAGACAAGAACGGAACGTAAATTCTGTTCAACCAAGTTGAAAAAATAGAATATTCAAACGGATTGAAAGAACTACCTATTTGTCCAACTGTAGAGCTTAAAATTTTGTAATGACGCTGAAGCGTACCTACCGCCTTTAAGCAATTTGTGGTACAACGAAACAGTCTTTGGGCATTAACGTTCATCATCTTACTCAAGTACATTTATACACACAATTACTTCCAGCGGTTGAGTTCTGACAAATGCTCTGCTAATTTTGAGTAAGTATCTTGGCACGACTAGTCAATACTTTATCTGTCATCATTAGGGATATGTTGGGAGCGATATCAAGAGCCCGAGTCAATCTTCATAGCAATATTTGTGTGGCTATCTCTAAGAGATGAATGACCTTAGAAAGCGTTTGATAGAAAACCGAATAAACTTGAACGTTGGATAAAATTTCGTCGTGCGATTCTTGGTTTTTAGATTTCAGAATTGAACCTGTATATTGTGGGGGCATAAGATTATTCTCCTCGATAATTTATCTTCCCGGAATATCGCTCTTTAACAATATTTGTTATTGTCAGGGGAGTTTAACATGGGTACTTAATTCAGTTGACCCAATTTTGAAATACTCGCGGCCTCGGTGGTAGTCGAACCCACACAGCAAGGAAGGCTTTTGCGCAGTCAACGTTCTATCATTGAGCTACGAGGCTCACCAAGTGCCGTGAATTTAATCACAATTCAATTTAATCACCCCTTCCTTGCCGCGTGGGTTCGACTTCCATTAAGGCCGCGAATTATTCACAATAAGGTCAACTGATTCCGTTTATTTGTTGATTAATCCCTTTTTATTAGTTTGAAGCATCTTAACCCTGGTGAAAATTTGAAGATCGTGTAAACAGTCAAATTTATTGGATCCACTAATTTCGAGAGTACCCATTAGTTGCTTCCTCTCGTTGCATGAAGTGAATAACGTAAGAAGAAATGCAAAATTAAATTCATACAGAAAAATCGATAAAAACAGCGAGGTCACAGGAAATGGTCAAGAGGCAATCAATAACGCTGCTAACAGCGTTGGCCATTTCCTGTGACCTTGCTCTTTGTATCGATTTTTCTGTATGAATTCAATTTAGCATTTCCTCTTAAGTTATTCACTTTATACAATAAGAGGGCAAAAGTTGCTTTTGTAGGCCCACTCATATACCCCTAGTCTCAGTATATTGTCGTGCAAAAACGGCGGTCATAGAGTTTTGGGGGGTGGGAAAATAGGATAGGCAGATAAGGAATTCTTTAGAAGTAAGTGTACAGTGAAAAAATTTAGTCGAAGTTGCTTCCTGCGGCCGCTGGCAGTAAGTTGTTCCGCATTTAAAATGTACTAATCGAACTCCAGAACGGTAAGTTGGACCTCAGGCAAGTTGAAGTAGATGACCTCCTAACCACCATTTCAATTTTTCAGGAAATTCAAGGAACCTGCAATTGTATAATCTGGTTTTTCCGCAATGAGGTAGACTATAGAACAGATTAGAAAAATCTAAAAACATAAATCAACAATACTTCAGTTGACCCAATTTGAAATACTCGCGACCTCGGTCGGAGTCGAACCCACACAACAGGGAAGGCTTTTGCGCAATCAACGTTCTATCATTGAACTACGAGGCTCTCCAAGCGCCGTGAATTTAATTACACTTGGATTGATTTTACCTACCCAAAGCGACGCAAAAACCTACCCTGCTGTCTGTGGGCTTGATTCCTACCGAGGCCAAACATTTTTCACAATCGGGTCAACTGAATCAAGCAAAGCTGCCAACCCTCTCCGAACAGGAAAGTGAGCCTAGTAGTCATTCTGACGGATTCAAAATGATTGCTTTGGAAATCCTGCCTGAACAGTCAACCTACTGTGTCCCTATTATGGGGATTGCATGCGTGCAGTAAAACTGGGCAAGAAAATCGATTCAAGTGTGATTACCTTCACGGCTCACGGTGAGCCTCATGGCTCAATGCTAGAGCATTGGTTACGAACCCCTTCCACTTAGTTGGTTCGACTCCCATCGAGGCCGTGACTTTTTTACAAGTTAGTCAACTGAATACTTGTTTAGTCACGATTCCAACAGCCAATATTTCATTACTGTAGCTTATATAATTAAGAAACGTGTGTGAGTTAGCAAGTTGAATTTAAATGAAGAGAAGAGTAGAATTAAAAGAATAAAACGAGAATGTTGTCACGTGGGGCAGGGGAAGCGGCAGTCGGCCAGTAGCCAACATTTTTCGGTCCGTAAAAGAAAGCAAGGTACGCCGTACAAGAACATAACTTTCGGCCGGTAAGCTCCTTACTTAAATGCTTATTACGTTTTGCCGGACAACAGGGATTAATTTTCCAAACGGTACATTGAATAACTTAGAAGATGTAAGTGATATCTTGGTGTGTTGAAACTATTTTCGGCAGATCGGACTATGTGCAGCATCAGGAGTTTTAAAACCTGTCCATACAAGTAAGCGAACATGCTCTCCCAGGAGGTAATAGAAAAGAAGAAAAAGAACAAGAAGATTAGGTCGCTGGGACAACACTTTTATTCGCCTGACGTTTCGAGTTCCGTCGCATATTCTGCATGAGAGACATCAGCAGAAAACAGTAGCAATCCTTCTGCTAACGTATCTGATTAAGAATCGGCGACGGAGGTAAAAACGCCAGGCCAAATAGAAGTGTTCTCACAGCCATAGAATCTTATTCGTCTTCATTTTCTTCTCAGTTTAGTAACCTTTCATGTATGCAGCATTCACTAGCTTATACCTTTTGTTTTTGATTAAAACGTTGTCTTTGAACGTCAGAAGTTTTTTTAGGAAAACACATTTCATGCCTCACGGCTGTGATTCCCAGTTTTCGTCAGCCTGAATAATAGGGAGTTTTAACAGCTATTATACTTGTAGTCTGGTTAGTCTATTCTCGAACAACCTCACATTTCCGAATTATATCTCTATCTGACAAAAGACGCTCCCATCAAGGTAAACTCTCAAGGCAGACACTGCACGAGATGGGAATAGGATGGGATGCATTTTAGGCGTCGGCTTTCCTAAACTGCTCCAACAACAGATCTGCTAACCCTGACGGAATGTAGACTAAGTGTAATGTGCTATGCAATTAACTGGTTTTTGTTGGCTTCCACCTTGACTGCCTGCATTTAGCCAAGAGCAAAGCAGGCTAGGAAGTTACTTTGTACAGTCCATAAACATACAGCTGTCATCAAAATGGCACAGAAAATGCCCTTTTTGGTACCATCCGCTTTCCAAGCATTCAAGTGCGAAATGCAATAACGTAGAGCCGTTTTTCTCATGTAATAGCATCCAACATAAAAATTCCTTCATGTCAACTCTGACTTAGCTGGCCATTAATTTAATTCAGTCTGCGGCCTTCAAATGCAAGTGATAAGGCGGGTGTAAGTGGGGCTCCAGCAAAGTAGACAGAGATTGAGCTCGGCTGTAAAGGTATGGTTGACATGTTTTCTGTGAGAATGCATCTTTTACTCTGAAAAAAAGGCATCTCGGGTGGCTTGCGTCGAGTTCTGCACAACAACAACAACGACTGTTTCTGTTTACTCCATTTTTTCTTTCTTCTCGTGGCAAGGCTAAAAATGGGCTTAGCATGTCGAGCAGACGCAATGGTCGACGTCACGTACGCTTGGCCAACGAAAAGTAGAAGCTTAATTTCTAGTTATGTGCTTTTAATTATTTTTGTAAAAACTGTCAAATTGCTAACCGAACAGCCTACCTTTTAAGCTGTGGGCATAATTGGACAGAAGCCGTGCCCGATATCTAATTTTTTTCAAAATTTTACGACAATCTATGAAAGATAAGGAACTTGTAAATCGAGAAGGGGTTTGGTGCGTGCAGTACTGGGCTGTGTAAATTCCTTGCTTTTTGCTAGGTTACCATTAACTACGTTAAGTACTCTAAGATCACCAATTATGTCAATTGTCTGCTGTACCTGGATACATATAATAAGTAAAACTGACTGCTGACGTATAAGAGAGATGTCTGAAACGCAATTAAGGTCAACGCCAGCGATAACGGCAGGTTCGAGGAAGACTGTCACGGGAATGGGGACCTTATTGCAAACCGTTCCATGTCGATATCAGTTGTAAATTTCCTATTCTTTATGGGTAAACAAGCTTTAGCTAAAATGCACAGAAAAGGAATTAAACTTATCAAAATTTCGGTCAAATATGCTATGTGACATCAAATTCAGTTAGGCTTTCGGCAAAAGTAGTGTACATTATATACTAATAGTCCCAGTATTTTGTCCTACGAAAATGGTAATTGTAGGATTCTTTGAGGTGGGGAAATGCGATATGCGCGAAAAAAGGGTCAGAAGTGAGTGTAAAGTTTTAAAAAATTGTGTTCGAATTTGTTTCCCACGGCCGCTGAGAGTAGGTTGTTCTGCGTGCAACTTGAAGGTATGCGCGGCGCTTTGCGCCACAGACTTTACTTATCTAACGGCAGAACGGTAAGATGGACCTCAGGCAAGTTGATATAGACGACCTCTAATCACCATTTTTTAGGAAATTCAAGAAACCTGAAATATAATAATGGGGTTTTTCCGCCATACATTAAACGATAATATGGATTAAGAAAATCTAAAGATATAAATCGACAACACTTCTAAAAACAATAAACTAAAATGTATACAGCAGTTAATAAAGTATATTCCACTGCGCTTCCTAATTCTCCACCCCTAAAACTCTATAACCACCGTTTTCTTAGAAAAAATAGTTGGACTAGGGATCAATGAGATGCACTTCATAAATTACTGCTGCCAGGTTTTCCGCCATATGTTCCCTTTCACGTGCAGTTTTGCATCACAAGCGGGCACTGGGATCTTCGGAAAAACAGTCATAAGCTTGCAAATTGGCCTTTTAATGACGTTAAAAAGGATCTTTGCGGTATTCTCGCGCGTTTACCGCGACGCAACGTAAACTTTATCATCTACAAAATACGGAAACGAATAACAACGCAGAACGTGTCACCATGTTAAATCTACTACTATTTGTAAAGAAATGAAAAACCTTAGCATAGCTTGATTCACCATACCGAGAGCCCAGACACATTTTACAGCCGTATTCCGCCGCTGTATGACTTAAATGCGAGGAATTCGGCTCGTCAATCTTTCTCCTTCGCGCTTTCCGCCCTCTATCATAGTCTTCCGTTTCCAGTCTTAATTTACTTAGAAATTTTGGCGTTTACTAGAAGCAAGTTCTTCAGGAGAAACCTTTACATGTTCGGTCTGAAGCAAGTGTTTGGATGTTTGACTAGTACACCTTCACTGTCATTATGGGTAACCGCGTAACATTTTTATACTCATGAATGGCTGGTAATGAATATTGCACCAGTATCCAAATATATGTTACGAAACGTGTTACTGTGTCTTACTTACCTTTCATAAAGAAATGGAAAACCCTTATACTAGCAGACCAGATAGAACAGAAACACATTTTTCAGCGATATTCCGTCACTATATGGCGTACCTGCGAGGAATTCGACCTCTAAGTGGTCCTCCTATGTGTTTTTCCGGCATCTATCTTGGTCTTCGCTTTCCAGGCTTTTTTGACCGTTTAATAGAAACAATTTCTTTGGGACAAACCTTAACATGTTCTGTCTGAAGCAAACTTTCAGGTGTTTGACTAGTACACCTGCGCTTTAATTGTGATAAATCATGCAACATTTCCATGATATTGACTGCTTGTTAATGAAAATAACGCATCAGATGGAGAAGACGCAACCACTGTAACAAGAGTTTTATTTTGCTGACACTTTGGATTCCGTCAGTAATCCTTAATCATAGATAATGATAGCATAATTTGAGTCATGCCCTGATTTGGGGTTGAAATATGCACAGGTTGCACGGTATTTAAAGATCACAGCGGTCATCCGCGTGCGTACTATAATTATAAATGCCTGTAGCCACTGCTTGGGTCTAAATTGGTGCGGTGATGGCTTAAAACTTCGCATTTGACTCATTATTTGCCACGATTTTTCTTGTCCGTGTCGGATGCGGACTTGGTAATTGCGCGACAATTATGCTCGCTGTCGTCAGAGTCGTTGTTGTTGGGTCCGGACCTTCCCGCGCGACTGATTCTTTTCCTCATGCAATGCCTCAGTACACAGTTGATGGACCGGGGGCCTGAGAACCATAACTAGAGCAGTTCGCGGCTCACGCGGTTGTCACCCCTTGCGAGGTTACTATAAAAGACTTTAAGATCACCGATTGTGCCCGGCAGTCTGCCGTATCACACAACTTAGGCGTATTGCAGGTCGGCATCACGATCCAAGCGTTTGCATCTAAACGGTAAAACATTCGGCAAAGGATCGCGTCGTAACATTTTTAAAACTAACTGCAGTATGTCACGCACACTGAGCAAGCTGCAAGCTCGGACATATTTTAAGTCAATATTCTGCTTCAGCATGGCGCACGGGTTTGTTCTACGCATCTGTGTGTGTCCTCAGCGGTTTCGATAAATCTTTGGCCTAGTTTGACCTTTCAACCTGTCAGTTTTTGTACGCTTTCTGAAGATTATCACCGAAAGCGAATTTTAGTCGGTGTAAGACGACGACACCACTAAAACAGACGTTTTCGTCATGCATGTTATAGACGGCACACATTTGTTAGCCAGTCGCTTGTCGTGTATTGTGTGGCCTTTGTGGTGGCGGAGAGTGTTTATCATTATTCCACCGGGGAAGAAGATGTGAGCACTAGAAAACAGATTTTGAATGGTCTGGGGTTTCATTCAAATTCATCCCCAGAGACGATTGGAGTTCAGGTATGCTTTGAATAACATTCCAAGAAGTATTGTTTCAGCATTAGCATCGTCCTAAGTCATTTCTTGATTTCGCCCTTTGGATTTCACTGACAATTATTCCGCAAATGTACTTTTCAAAAGTAGTCAATTACATCCAGTCAAGGTTTCGGACAGTTTATTCATTCAGTTGACCCATTTGTGAAACATGCGTAGGCTTGTTTGGTTTTAAACCCGCACAGCAGGGAAGTCGTTTGTACTGCCAACGCTCTACCATTGAGCTACTAATGCACTTGACTCGATTTATCCACCCAGTCTTCTTCACGTATGGAATCAACTATCACGGGTACAATAAGCTGTAACGGTGGATTCCATATGTGAAGTAGGCTGGAAAGTTTGTCGACCCAAGTTCGATTTAATTCAGTACTAAGCCATGCCGTCGTAGCTCAATAGAAGATCGTTGGCCGTAGTAAAGCCTTCTCTGTCGTGTGGGTTCGAATCCTACTGAGGTCGCGAAATTTTCACAATTGGGTCTACTGAACTATTCAAATCTGCCAAACCCTCCTACTAACTGGTCTATTGCCGGAAGTGCGTTAAAACATAATCACTGGAGGTTGGCTGAAGAAGAGCCAATACATAGTTTTCCCAGGCTTTAGGAAGCTTACCCGTCTTTGTTGAAGCAGTTTATTCCATGCCGTTTAGAATTCGGCATAAGAACGGCAATCAAATTTCACAATTTTTGAAACGGGAACAAAAATTGCACAGCACAAAGTTAGTACTGTTATAGACCAGCAGAACATACTTTCTCGGCCGTGAATACTGTAGATTTTGTTTTGCCCTTTTTAATTTCACACCTAAAAACAAAGGGGTCTCGATTGTGTTAACGATTTATTCAATTATCAGGAGGATTTGACAGATCTGAACAATTCAGTTGGCCCAAACCAGAGAAAACTCACGGTCTCAGTAGTTCTCGAACCCACACAGCAGAGAACGCTTTTGAGCAGCCTATGCTCTGCCGTTGAGCTAAAAGACTCCTTTATTTACTCCCAATTGGCATTGCTTAACGCCGCAATGAGGGCTGATACGCATCTGTCTGTCTTTGGCACCTTGCATGGAAAGCGGCAATAACTTAGGTAGGAAAAGTGAAATGCTACAATGAGAGACTTATTCAATAGAATCATATTTAGCTTTTCAAGTCGCTGTCATTTCTGCGGCTAACTAAGCAGCTGCCAACGCCCCATTTATTTTCACCTTCTTGCAACTGTAAGTTTGAATTACTGTCAACGTTTGTCAGGTTTCGCTTCAACGCACCAGAGACTTTCTCTTGTAAACCGTTTCTTGTTTCTCGCTGCCTCTGAATCTGTATGCAGCAGTAAAACCTACCAGAACGCCCAGTGATAGCAATTATCAGCGTAGTGCGGTACTATTAAACCAATAGAAAAGGATAGACGAACTGAAAACTTTAACTAGGATGCACGTAGTCAAGAACAAGACACTGTAGACAAGGAAATGACGCACTTTCAACAATGCAATATAGGCGCAAATGCGGAACCAGTGTTGGGAGAGTGTGTGTGTTAGTGGGAGAGGGGCGACCGCTGCTTTTATGTGACCTCAGGAGCCAGTTCATGTGGCATCCGATTGGCGTAGACATTTGCTCGGGAGGGGAGGGGAGTGAAAGTGTTCGAGTGGTTCGCGGCTAACTGGCCCACATGCGTTGCACCGCCACCTGGCAAGTGGGCTGGACCGTTCGTTAGGCCTAATGTTTTTCTTCCTTTCTTCTTCTTTGTCTTTAGGAGCACTGTAACGTCCTGCGCGGCTCCTGCCTCTACATTGTGGCCGTGGCAGCCATTGTGGGCACTGTGCAGGTGAATCTACCCGGCGCCGGTGCGCTAGCCTGCCTCGTCTTCAGTGTCGTGGTGTCCATCGGCTGGCAACACGGCATGCCCTGGCGTTTGATGCGGCATCGAGAGAGGAAGCTGACAATTGCGCCGGATCACTCCAACACCAGCCTCACTTCCTTCAACAATCATCACGTGGTGGTTGAGAATGAGCACCACGACTACTACCGGCAGTACCTGCGTAGACTGCGGCGAAAAGCGGAACAGGACCGAGGCAATGCCCTGGCGGCAGTCTCCAAGGGACGTCGTTTCAGTCTGCCTGAACCGAAACCGGCCTATGAGACGGATGAATTCTACTCGCATCGCCAGTACACGGATTTCTCGGGTGAGTAGAGCTGAAGGCGTTGTGCCAGTTCTACTGTTCTTCTGATCGAAAGGTCACGAGTTCGGGCCTCGGATGGTGTACCACTTGGGGTTGGGTACGACTGGCTGACGACGGTCATTCCAGTCTCCCGCGTGTCTTCGCCGGCAATTATACCTGTCTAGACTACTAGCCGCTGAACAGCTGCTGTCAAAGCTCGAGCAATGAGGCCCAAGACAGAGCGGGACGAGTGAGTTTCGTTAGCGGTCGGGGAAAATTAATCAGAGAGTGTTCTTTCAATGGTGTTGGACAGTCGAAAACAAATCACAGTCCCGGAAATGTCGATCTGTTTAACGTAGGCAAAATTGACCCGCTAACGGAGGAAGAGACCAGCCTGCGCCCCACTGTTGGTAGATATTACGTTATTGATGTGTTTAACGTCGCCCGTAAACCACTTTTTCATTTACTTCAGCCTGCTGACATGTGGTACTTTTACCTGACCCAACTTTTGTACAGCCAATAGTCTAATAACCTAAGCCATGGAGCCCCGGGTGGAAGTGGGGAGAGGGGTTTTTAAACGTACCAAGGTTTCGAACCCTACCGAGGTCGCACAATATTTGACAGTTTGGTTTCGATGAAGTATCTGCAAAAAGCTAAATGTTGTTATTCTGCGTCCTTTGGTTCCTGCTTGCACTCACTGTGTTCCCTCTTTGAACCAATAAATTCATTCACCAGAAGCCTGTTTTCCAACAGACTTTTGCTTCTGTATTTGCTAGTTCTATCGTCGACGGATGTCTCCTTTGTCCCTTCACAGTCTCGCAGTCGCGGCTCAAACAGCCAGCGTAACACGGCCTTCGCATAGAAAAAACACGTTGCCTGGCCGTAACTGTAAATCGGAGAAGACGATTAAGACTGAGGTAGAGGCTGTAGTGGTACGCTGGATCACAGTCGAGACTGTTTTCCATGACTAGGCACTTATTGTGGTGGATGTGTGCACACACGGTTGGCGGGCGAGGTTAAACTGAGTGGCAGCAAGCAACACTAAAACGTTAGCGTTACGTGGACACTTCTCCATCTATCAATTTTCGTAGAGATACACGTGATATTTAATTGCGCTAAAATAGCCACCTAACGATTCGATTAAGGTGGGGGTACCGTAGCCTCCTCCTATGAAGCAGGCGACCATCTACGGCTGGAAAAACGACCAACTAACTTCTACCAAAGAGAGTAAGAGTAAGCGTGAACGTCCTGCTGTCTCAGACTCTACTTGGCGGTCGCAAGATCGTGATCGCTTCAATAAGCGTTTTACCGATAGAAGCGAATATGCGCGTTCCCGGAAGCAGTTCATAAGTAGAAGATGCCATCGATGGGAAAAGAAATCTAGTGGCCTCACGTTTCGGATTCAGTCGATAATACTTAGTCATAACGAACCATAAAACAATGGGATACATTCACAGATCAGGGTGATATTTGCACAAATTGGCCGGAAGCAACAATCATGCACGGGAACTAAAGATCCACTGCCACGGCAGGAAACAGCTGGAGCTGTTAACCGGATCTGATGTAGTTGTGGAAAAAGCAAATACGTTGGCGAAACTAGGAGACTCCTCCGGACGCAAACGGTCGAGCACAGAGCAACGGTAAATAGGGAAGACGCTTATTCCGAGGTCACGGCTCACTCGACGGGACCCAACCATATTTTTAAGTTCAACGTGATCAAAATCTTCGCAGGAAGTGACAACCGCATGAGCTGCGAGCTGCATGAGCCATGTTTCTCAGGTTCACAGTCAATCAACAAGCGCAACGATTTGGCGTTCCCATACGGTGTACTGAGACATTTCCTGAGCGAGAGAATCAGTCACGTGGGAAGGTCTGGGTGCAACAACAACTCCGACGACAGCCGACATAATTGTCGCGCAATTACCAAACCCGCATCTGAAGCGGACAAGAACGCTGTGGCAATAAATGAGCAATCACCGCACCAATTAAGACCTCAAGCGGTGGCTACAGGAACTGACAATTACAGTACGCATGCGGTTGACCGCTACGAGCTATAAATACCGTGTTCTCCGTGCATGTATCATTCTATCTGCGCATATTTTTCAGACTGTTCTTCTATTACCTATGATTAAGGATTCCCGAGGGAATCCGAAACGTCAGGCAAATAAAACTCTTGTTCCAGTGATCGCATCTTCTTCTTCTGAACTGCTGCGTGGAACTCGTATATTCTCCTCTATTGGCAATGTATGACAACCTCTGACATACATCAGTTGAGTCGCATAATCGACTGAACATATCGCTGCAGGCCTGAATGCCTAAATGGCACACCAGCCAAAATCTTCCACGCGAAGCAGGGTGATGAAGATCAAAGTGTCAAACCAGTACCGCATCAATTAAGACCCAAGCTGTGGCTACAGAAATGACCAATTATCACACACACGCGGATGACCACTTTGACCTATAAATACCATGCAGCCTGTGCATGTCTCCACCCTATCTACGCATGACCATGACTGTATTATCATCACCTATGATAAAGGATTCCCGAGGGAATCCGAAACGTCAGGAAAATAAATTCCTTGTTCCAGTGATCGAATCTTCTTCTTCTGAACTGCTGCCTGGAACTCGTCGAGTGAGCGTCCTTCCTCCTCACTGCCGTTGCATGCTCGGCCATTCGCACCCGGAGTAATCTCCTCGTTTCTCCGACGTAGCCGCTTTGTCCAAAACTGCATCAGACATGGTAAACGACTCCAGTCGTGTCCTGCCCTGGAAGCGGTCTTTCGGCGTCTGATGGTTGCTTCTGGTTTGTGCGCAACTGTAACTGTAAGTAAAGTGAGCGGGCGACTGACTGATTCCGATACATTTTCCACGTATAGAGGAGCTCTCCAAATGTTTGGGCCGGCTGAATGCGGCTTCTTACCTCGTCTACGTACGTACTGGTTGACAAAAGTGTGCGGGTAACCATTCGCTCTCAGTACCAGTCGGCAGCGGGCTGTCAAGCCATCACCGCAACAATTACGGCCCCTCCGCCCAGTGGTGATCACGGGAGCTGATAATTAACGTTCGCATGCGGCCGCGTGATGAAGGGTTCTCGGTAGGATCCGAAACGTCAGACAAATAAACGTCTTGTTCCAGCGATCGAATCTTCTACTTCTGAGCTGCTTCATAGGCCTCACATACTCGCTTCTATCGACAATTCGTTGTCAATCTTTTATTACTAGCCGAGCAGGCTCTGAAGGTCAAGTCCGCATACTAAAGAAACTCATGTAGGGTATATAAGGTAACATTTGTCATGCCATAAGATGGCACAAGTGTGAGACCACAGATTATTGGTCGCCCGACCACAGCACAACCCTATCAATATTGACGATCTGGAGCTGTTAACCGGATCTGATGTAGTTGTGGAAAAAGCAAATACGTTGGCGAAACTAGGAGACTACTCCGGACGCAAACGGTCGAGCACAGAGCAACGGTAAATAGGGAAGACGCTTATTCCGAGGTCACGGCTCACTCGACGGGACCCAACCATATTTTTAAGTTCAACGTGATCAAAATATTCGCAGGAGGTGACAACCGCATGAGCTGCGAGCTGCATGGGCCATGTTTCTCAGGTTCATAGTCAATCAACAAGCACAACGAATTGCCGTTCCCATATTCTGATTTGAGTGATTGTCTGAGCCGGAGAATCAGGAACGTGGGAAGGGCCGGGCCCCACAACAACTGCGATGACAGCGAAAAGAATTGTCGCGTAGTTATCAAGCCTGCACCCAGCACTGACAATGACATCGCGGCAATTGATGACATGAAAGCGGATGGCCAAGCCATCACCACACCAATAACGATCGCTAGCGGTGGTTACCTGAGCAGGGTATTATAGCACGCACGCGGGTGTCCGATATTAACTATAGGTGCTGCGCATGTATCACACTATCCTACGGTTACCTATGATTCAGGACTTTCGACAGAATTCCAAACGTCAGGCAAATAAATTGCTTGTTCCAGAGGTCAAACCTTCTGTTTCTGCGTTAGCCCTTCGTAGGTTTTGAGGCAGCAATTGCATCGTTACCCGTTTATTCCATATTGGATGCATTTAACCAGCTTGTATAACGTCGGCAGACGGTAGAAAAAGTTAGTGGCTGCTGCTTTTTGACAGCAAGATCCCAATGCAATCGAGGCTTCTGACTGTTACAGTTGCGAGGAAAAAATTCGGACCTACCGCAACGTTCTTCCCTGTACTGACAAAAAGGCACCGGAAACATCCGGCAAATGGAATGTCTAGGAGATTAATTGGCAGATATTGGCCATTAACTGTTTTTATGCTATTTATGGGAAATTACAAGCAGATTGAAGTGGTACCCACAGCGATTAGCCACTTCAGTAATAAAGTTAACTGACAAAAAATGCCTGCTTCCAGTTTTGCAACGTTCACCTGGTAAAAAGGTAACTTATAAAATAGAAAGATGCGAAAAGCAACGTAAGCCATCGCCAACAATAAGGGCACTTTTGAGGAAGCCTCACGAGGGGATAGGGGGGTGTTACCGCGAACCCTCTCATGCTGGCATCGTTTTTAAAACCTTTAAATTTTTATGAGTGAACAAGCTTCAACAAAGCTGCACAGAAAACGAAATAAACTATGGTTTATTGAGTAAATCTTCGACACTGGCTCACCAGGTCGTCGTCAGACGGATGAGAGTTGTACGAAACAGTTAACTTAAAATGATGGCTAACAGAAGCTTACATGATGGGTCGGGGTAATAATCGATAATCGTCACCCGCATGTGATTATGCGGTCAGTATGGAAAAATAGTTATCCCCCGTATGTAATTATGCGGTTAGTAAGGAATTAATTGTCGACCGCATTTAGTCGTGCAGTCGGTGATGGCCGGTTTTTGCTTCTTTGAGTCCGGATAGGCTGCCGTCTCTTCCATGCTTCCCTGAGGTTGAGGTAGATCGGGTGATAACTATTTACCCCACTGACCGCATAATCACATTCGGGTGACGATTATCGACTATTACCCTGACCCACTATATAAGCTTCTGTTACCCATCCTTTTTAATTAACTGTTTCGTAAAACTCTCATCCGTTTGACGACGACCTGGTGAGCCAGTGTCGAAAATTTACCCAATAATCCACCGTTTACCAAAGTACTTCTTCTTCCAAGTTATACTTCTTGGGATGCCGATTTTACAGTTCATACGAAATAAACTAATTGAACGTCAGTAAAATAGGTTATGTAAAATTCGATTTCAGTTAAGGTATTTTGCAATACGTTCCTTTTTACGTGCAGTTTTACATTACTAGCCGGCACTGAGATCTTCGAAAACGCAGAAATCACCTTTAAATTGGTTGTTTAATGTCGTAAAAAGGGTATTTGCGGTCTTTTCGCACGAAGTTGAGTATATTTTACCATCTGCAAAACAGTAGAAGGCATAACCACAGCTACCTAAAAATAAAATTCAGAAAGTTGTCACAGCAATGAAAAAATCCTAATGCTACCATTGTTTGACTAACCATACTGGCGGCATAGGTACTAGCTAGAAGCCCACACACATTTTACAGTGATATTCCGCCGCTGTATGACGTAACTGCGTGGAGGTCGGCTCGTCAGTGGTTCTCCTATGTACTTTCCTGCAAATACCGTAGTCTTCGATTTCCAGTCTTTTAATTTTACTCAGAAGGTTGGGCGTTAACCAACAACAATTTATTCGGGACAACACTTTCTGAAGCAAGAGCTCGTATGTTTGACTAGTACCTGAGTTTTCATTATGGTGAAGCATGCGAAAATTGATTAGTACTGGCTGGTAATGAATATCACACCGTTATCCCATCGAATTTAGAGGATTTTTAGTTCCCGTGCTCATTTACAATTTAGAATTAGGCCTGGAGAGGATTGCACCGAGCAACTGACTCGCAAATAACACATTACTCTCTGAGAAAAGTCGACAACTTAAAAAGTTCACCTCGTACCGTCCCTGCCCGACTTCCTGAACGGTCACACGCGATAAGCTGACAGTGAAGCATGCGGGATAGCCACTTGACTAACTGTCTTGGACGCTCCAACGAAAACAGGACGCCTGTCGCTTCTGTGACAGGAATATAACATCAAACCCTCTCAGGTGCGATTTATTCCATGTCACCAACGCTGCTTCAACTGCTACAGTCGCACTGGAAAAGTCCGCCTTGCCAATAGAAGTGAATATGTAAGTTCCAGGAAGCAGTTTACAAGAAGAAGAAGAAGAAGAGGATGCGACCACTGGAACAAGAGCTTTATTTTTCCGACTTTTCGGCTTCCACCGGGAATCCTTAATCATAGATAATGGTAGGTTAGTCTGAGTCCTACACAGAAAGGGGTGAAACCTGTACAGATTGCATGGTATTTATAGATCGTGGCGGTCATCCAACAGCAAGCATAATTTTCACGCAATTACCAAGTCCGCATCCGACACGGACAAGAAAAATCGTGGCAAATAATGAGTCAAATGCGAAGTTTCAAGCCATCACTGCACCAATTAAGACCCAAGCAGTGGCTACAGGCGTGTATGATTAGAGTACGCACGCGGATGACCACTAAAAACTATAAATACCGTCCAATCTGCACATTTTTCACCCTTATATGTGCATGGATCTGATTAACCTACGGTTACCTATGATTAAAGATTCCCGACAAAAATTCAAATGATGGGAAGATAAAACTCATGTTCTAGTGGTCGTAACTACTCCTTTTGAAGGTGACCTTTATGCGTCCCAAAGTCAGATCTTACCCACACAAAAATCGGCCCCTGTTGTGAAAGGCATCATCTTTTCGAACCCTAAGGAATAAAAAAAACATACTGGGGACAGGGTAATAAGTCATCTCATCAGTATATTTAGTTAATTTAGGGCAGAGGGCACTGCCTTGCCTTTTGGTTGCAAAGGGTACAATGCTCCCTGTGAAATGAAGTGTACCCTTAAAATGGCCCGATGACTTGGAGAATTAAAATCAGTAATTTGTTATGTTTGAGTTCATGTGGGGATACCTTTTTGTTCCGCTTCCTTAAAAGAAACTAATGGGATGGAATTTCAGGTGAGCATAACTACTGCATGACAGGGCGGATTCTTCGTTTAAAACAACTGTACGGCCAATAAAAACAGCGTTCTACCATCTCCTACCTAACGTCTCTTTAGATATGGACGCTTTTGGGAGAAAGGAGGGCCCATACTTATCGCAGTATGTTCACATAAACCCAAAAATGAGTATCCGCAAGCGATTGAAATGTAGAAAGTATCCCTTGCGTGTAGCGCTAGTAAAAGAGGTGCCAATGCAGTCTACTCTAAAAGGTTGGAGAAGTCAAGTTGGCAAACATATGTCTTCAGAAAATCTTCGTCAGGCCAAAACGTTTGCAAGGGTACTGAAGACTGTACAGTTGGACATGGTTTATAAGGGTAGTCAGATTACAAGTAATCATTTACACGTCACCCGTATGGTGAGGTCGGCGTTTAGAGGTTATTGTGTTGGGGTAGGGGTAGGGGGGCAATTGGGTTAGGCTGCGGGTGTTCGTCAGAGGTCAGATACATAAAATGATAAGTGCTGCTATTTGAACGAAGCGAGCGACTGTCACTGGAGGGTAAGGACGAAATGCGATCGCCATCTGTCGTCGGAGTCGGTCGCGGATGTGCAAGGAATGTGTCAGCGTCTTCTGACAACACAACAATGGATTAACTAGCCGTATCGCCACTGCTTCGGCTGTTGCAAGCACCCGTAAGCACAGGCCCTTGGAAAAGTTAGCTGGTGTCCGGTAGACACCCCGAAAGACTTTGCTATGACTAGTGAATGGCGAGCTAAATGGTAGCTGTCTACTTATTAATTATTAAGATACAACAAGAAGCATAGTTGGTAAGTGAAGTAAGTTGCATTCCGAGATGATATGATGAAAAGAAAGAAGATCTTCGGAAAATCAAGTTGTACTCGTGAATTTTCGAACAAGTATCACGTGTTCGTCGTCAGACTAAATTAAAAGTGAGGGCTGAGAATGTCGCACTAGAGGTTTTGGAGGCAGAGGTTACAGCGGACGGGGGAGGGAAGGGGGGATTGGGTGGAAAGGTTATGGTGACGTGACACCCGCGGCGATAGGTTGTGCTAGTGGCCAATGGATATCCGACAAGCTTTGTCAAGAATTGCCTTAGACGTCGGGGTCAAGCACAAAACCTCTGTCCCAACGATGTTACATTGCGACGGAAATTTTATTTTCTACCCTACATGAATGGAGTATCTGAAACCATCTCTCGGCAACTAAGCCGCTTTGGCATCTCCGTTGCCCACAAGCCCGCAACCTCACTGCGCGCAAGCTTATGTCGAGTAATGGACGCTCTCCTCGTGGGACAAATAAGTAGCGTCATTTATCGTATACCGTGTGCTGGTTGCCCTTGCGTTTATATTGGCCAAACAGGCCGATGCCTTGAGACTCGCATCAACGAACATAAGTCAGCCGTTCGCCTACGGAACCATTAATCACTCGTATTTGCACACTCCATTGAGTGTGATCACTGCTTCAATTGGGATGCCACCGACGTGATCGCAATGGCTAATACGCGACAAGCGAGAGAATTCCTTGAAGCTTGGCCCTCGAATCCGGCTATTATATACAGGCACGTAGAGCTTGACTCACAGTATACCGGGTTTCGTGCATGGTCTACTAATCTGGACACAGCGTGAAACAACAACTGGCTCTCTGTGCCCGATCAAGTGGAATTTCTCTGATTCTTAACCAGCCCCCCCCCCTTCCCCGGAACACGCGGCCCATAGTCCAAACGCTAACACCCCCCTCCCCTCACTAGCACAACCTATCGCCGCAAGTGTCACGTCACCGTAACCCTTCCACCCAATCCCCCCACGTGATACTTGCTCGAAAATTCACGAGTACAACTCGATTTCCGAAGATATTCTTTCTTTTCAAGAAGCATAGTATTTATAAAGAATCTCCTCATCAGTTGTAACAAGTTGTTTCTCTTTGAATATGTTCTTTCATACTTATGCCACCTGTACATGCGAAAAGGAAAGCTTTTACTTTCCTGAAGACATATTTCTGGGCTCTAGTCTTCCGTCGGTGATACTCTAGACCAACAAGCAACAGTTCAAGTGGCCCGAAAACTTTCCCAGTAAATGAGGGAAGAGGTCGGATAAACAGGGCCCCAAGGATTGTCAGTACCCTCTGACCTAACCCGGCGAGACAACGAGCTCGTGGTTCAATGTTTCAATGTTCACGAGTTCGAGGCTCCACTCAGGTCTGGGTATGACTGGCTGACGACGGCTAATAAGCCAGAAATTGTCCTTCCGGTCTCCCTTGTCTTTGCCGGCAATACCATCTGCCTACTTAGGGCTCCATAATTAACTGAAAAGTTTTTGTGTCGGACATACTTCTTCAGAATGTATGAAAAAAAATCACAAGAAAGTTAGGTGCGCCTATAGTGAGTTACTTGGCGTATTGACAATGACAGAATCCCATGTCAGTTGACGCCGGTCGATATTTTTATGCTCGGATAATAACTGCAAGTGGATTTTTTTAAGGAATCGTTCAAACTTCGCACAGACGAAAAACATGACGTGACTGTCGTCACTGGCTTTCAAGCCGCTAGACGCCTCTTGCTGAAGTTAATGTTGCCTTACTAATAGTGTCCTCCTAACTTCTGGTTTGGCGCACCATCGGCCACCCAGGGTTAAAGATGGATGAGGGGCTGGTTTGACGTTGTAAATTGAGTTGAAATGATCACAAGTCACTGCTGCACAACTGCTGATGGCTTTCACTAAAATATTAGCAGTTATTGTCCACAAAACTGCCGGGTGTGTTCAGACTTGGAGGCAAGCCTTTATCAAAATTGCCAAGCCATCGTTTGTGTTGGCAAATTTAAGAGCATTTTAAGTGGGCATGCCAACCTGTGCACAATCTACCCTCACAAACAGGGTTAAGGAAACACGCAAAATCTTCCGAAACTGCCACCGTGATTGATTAAATTATTGACGTGACTTTACAGTCCCACATTTTTGCCATCCACTTTCGATTACTTTTTTTTTGCTTTCGTCTCGTCGTTACTTCCGTCCGTATCATCCTTCATTTACCCTCTCTGTGTCGGTTCCGTTAAATGGGCTGAAGGTGGATTATGCAGGCCACTGCTAAACCGTAGTCTGTCAAGTACGCAGACAGACTGGTTGTGGTACAATTGCCGTCACTGTATTTTAAGCCGCTGGTAGCCCCCTCGCTACAGTAAATGTTGTTCAACTAACCGTGTCTTGATTTGGGGAACCATCGGCCGTCATGACAAATATACATGCTATCCAGGGTGAAGGATGGTGGGAGGAAGGGGGCTGGCTTGACGCTATTAGTTTGATTTTGGTGATCGCCATCACCTGCTGTACATCTTCTGGCTGCTTTTCCTAAAGTACTAGCAGTTACTGTCCGCACACCAATTGAGTGAAATTGCCGAGCCATCATTTGTTTTCCAAAATTTAGGGTCAGTTCAAGGAGACGTGCCTGCCAGAGGAGTCCTACATACGCACGAGCTATCCTAACGAACCGACGTCAGAAAACACTCAAACAGTTCCGAATACTCCACTGTTTCCCTTGTGGTTGATTAGCTAACTAACGTGACTTTAAAGCCCCTAACTCTTGCCGTCCACGTTCGACTATTTTTTTGTTTTTGTTTCGTGGCAAATTGTCGTCATCCCTTCGTTTCTTTTCCTCTCCCTTTTTAGTCGGTTTCGTCAAATGCGCAGAAGATGGATACGATAGATCCCTGCTAAACTGCAGTTTGTCAAGTATACAAGATAGCCACAGCAAATTAGGGACAAAAGTACTTGGAGTTTGACATGTGCACGAGCTATCCCTACAAACCGACTTCAGGAACCTCGCAAACACTATGGAATATTTTAATAAAGTCAAAGTCGCGATCAACGGGACAGTATTTGTATAAGCCTGAGATTTCGGTTTCGTACAGGTGAGGAGAGTGAGACGGTGGGAAAGCCAGATTATTAGGAATAGTTTATTCTGCAGAGGTATAGGAGAATAGATGGAAAGAGTGTTGACTCTCGGATGACCGCAGTCTGGCTGCTAGGGCGTCAATTCCGGAGTGACTAGAGCATCAGTAATCGCCGGCGCATGCTTTGCTACGATGGCCAATGAGGCGGATGATGTATAGGCCAGGTCGTGGGGTGACCTTGAGATGGCGAAGACAAGCATTTGCATGTTTTATAGTCCAGTTATGAGGAAATGGATAGGGAAGGGATAGCACGCAGGATTGGTTGAGTCCACGCTCGACCGGAGGGCAAAGGAATAGGACGGTATATCCACATGCCCGTTGGACGGAGTTGTACTCCAATAGTTCGTGCTCCATCTTTTTACTGGTTCATGCCATTATCAGCATGCCCGTGAAGTTGAAGGACAGTGGGTCGTCCTCGTGTGAATATTCCAATGTTACCGCTATGATTGATTAGACTACTGACCAAACTTTAAGGCCGTCCACTATCGACTATTTGTTCGCTTTTGCTTCCCACCTAGCTCTACAGAATATCCTCATCATAACTTCCATCCGCTCTACTCCTTCCTCTACCCCCCCCCCCGTTATTTTTCTTGTTCCCTTCAATTCTCAGAAGGTGGATACGGTAGATCCCTACTAAACCGCAGTCTGTCAAGCAGGCACAATCGCCAACGTAACAACAGCAGTCCAGTTATGCGCTGGCGCACAATCAGTGAGACGCCCGCAGCAGCGGCGGTCGACGAGACGTCCGCAGCTGCCGCCCCAGGCAGTGAGGCTTCCGCACCTGTTGTGATGGCCAGTGAGACCCCCACAGCCACCGCCGTCATGATGGCCAGTCTACCGGAGGAGTCTCAACAAGAGAACAACAACGGCCCGGCCTCCGGGCCCGGCAGTTCGGCAGCCTCTTCCAACAATGCAGCAGCAGTAGCGGCGGTGCCAACAATGGTACTGACGGATGACAAACCCACAGCCAATGAACGCGGCATGGCCTGTATGAAGACGATGCGTTCCTTCATGGCCACCGTGTGGTGGTTTGTGCAACCACTGCTGTTTTGTCTCATTGGGGCCGACGTGGCGGTAGAGAAGATGCGAGGTGATGTTGTTGGTGAGTAGTACAAGGAAAAACAAAAAAAAGTTGAAAAGTTTATTTTATTGTATTTTGTATTTTAGCAATTCATCATTAGGTCAGTGCAATTGCAGATATGATTAAAATCGTAAAATTGGACAGGATTAATGGGTGTCCCTTGATTACAACTCATCAGTATCACGCCACGGTCATGGATTGGGTATGTAGAGTGATAATTACTGTCATTTGCATGGAATAAATGGCTGTCAGTAGGGGGTGGGGTGATATGCAATGGCCACCTAGCGTCGACGTCAGCCAAGGAAGTGTAAGGGCTTGTGTAAACGTCTTCTGACAGCACAGCCTTGAATTCACTGGCCTTATAGCCACTGCCTTGGCTGTTGCAAGTACCCGTTGGCGTAGACTCTTGGAGAAGTTGGCTGGTGTCCATTATATAAGCTGAAAGGCTCCATTAGTATCGACTCGGCGGTTTGTATCGAAAGCAGAAGTAGTTATTAATCTAGTTTCATCTTTACCTAACCAGGCCGAAATGTGCTCACGTACCCTCTTTTACAGGCGCCTCGTTGTTTGGCTGATATAGCCTGCTCTACAGGAGCAAGTGAAAGAGTAGATGCACATAGATGTGGCCTTTAGATTGAGTCGATCCTTACCTTCCAATCGTAGGCTGAGAGAGTTCGTGAAGAACACGCGAAAGTTTGCCACGGGGAAAGCGCTTTTGATCGCAGTCTACAGACGTCACCTTATCAGCTGGCTTGCACCATAGCCTAAGAAAGGCAGTCTTATGAACACGTCTTTCTTTTTTCTAGTTAAGGTGGCAAGGTGTTTGGCGCGTTCAGCAATTTTCCTGAGCAGAAACCTTTCTGGGAATCCGTTTTCGAGGAGCGTGTTCGGCAGCTGTAGGCGTTCTGCTTCAACTGTTTCAGGAGACCATAGCCGTCGTACGCTAAATGTACAATGGAAACAGTAAGAAAAGAAAATGAAGGGAGCAAACATTTAAGCTGCCACCTTTGAATCAGAAACGCCAGGTGAACAAAAAGTATTGTCCAAACATCCCACGTGCCCAGTCAGTTACGTTAGAAGACTGGATTTTCATGGACTGGTGGTTAGTCGAGCCACAGACCACATCAATAGTTGTCATTACGCCAGTCAAAATCTTAATATCGGGAAAACCATACGACAAAGCACGGAGACTAAGGATAAAACAAGTTTTTATAAAACATGCTGGCGACAAAAAGGGTGCAGTTGGGTTATTTTGCGTCACTATCAGTATTGTTCTTTTGGCTATTAAATTTCAACTTCACACTCTGCTGACTAAGAGTTGAAAACACTAACTCGACTCGGAGTGGCTTTGTTTGATCCAGATTCAGACGTTGGTGTATTGTTGCGTCCAGGTTTTCTTTCGAACACCCTACGCAGGATGGATCCATCATCTTGCCTTCTCAGAAGGACATCAAGAAACGCTATTTCATCGTCTTTCTCCGCAGTTAATTTGATAGATGGATGCGCGTTGTTAAACCTCGTGAACAGAGCTTCAGTGTAAAAGTTATGGTATGCTTAACAGTAGATATCGTCCACATATCGACCGTAGAACGCAAGGTCATCTATTGTGTCCTTTAGACTCGTTTTCTCGAGCTTGCCCATAAAGACATTTGCGAGAAACGGGTGAAGTGGTGAGCCCATCGCCACACCATCTATCTGTCTGTAAAGCTGACCATTGCACAGAAATTGCACATACGTGTGCATCGTGTAAGTAGCCCTTTCAGGGTTTCCACGGGCATACCTATCTGGTAGTTTGTGGTCCGAATGACGTCACAGAGATACTCCATCGTTTCTACCACGAGTACGTGGGTAAATAGAGATTATAAATCCAAGGAGAGCATCTTACTTTCACCAACATTCATGTTCTTTATAGCTTCAACGAACTCAAATGTGTCTTTAAAGCTTAGGGGAAATAGATCACTTGCAAGTGACTTCATCTTTTCTACCAGACATTTGGCACTGGTGTGATAAGGGGAGTTTCTCATATCCGAGATAGGACGCAAGGGCAACCCCTGTTTGTGGATTTTCGGAAGACCATACATTCTGGGTATCGTTGTTCCTTCAGGTCTCAGTCTTTCGAGCTCTTTGTCAGACAAAAGACCTTCTTTGTGAAGTTCTTTGAGAATTGTAGTTAACTGACCCTCGGCGGCCTCCGTCCGATCCTTGTCATTCTCGGATTTTGAGAACTTCGTACGATCCGCTAGGATAGATTCTAGTTTCATAACATAATCATTCTTATTCATCAGTGCTATTCCGGACTCTTTGTATGGTCTAGTCAGCCGACCCCGACGCCAGGTGGCGATCACGTTTTGCCCCCACCCCCCAGTGACAGCCGTTAGCTGCTCACAAATAGCAGCAATTATCACTCGATGTACCTGCCCTCTGATCAACCCCCACGACCTTACCCAATTACCTCCCCTTCCCCTTTCCTTCCTCCCCCAACGTACGAACCTCTATACGCCGACCTCGCCATGCGGGCGACGCATAAACGATGAGTTGTAATTAAACTACACTATTTAACCCTGTCCATCTGTACAGTTTAAATTACCCTGCAAATGTTGTGGCCTGATGATGATTTGCTGAAAATATTTGTTTGCGAAGTTGACTTCTAAACTTAAGAACGGGAAAAAATTAATACGTCTGTTTTGGATCAAAATAACTGATCGATAAGATCAACCAATCACGAAATATCGGTCGTGCGATGAACGGTAGTTTCAATCGACTGAGTCAATTCCAGGCTAACCTTGAACCTAGATGTATAAAAAATGATTCAGTTTTTTCACCCGCTTTCACCGAGAAACTGATACCTTTATTAGGCTACAATGCTCCAATATATGCATATAGATAATATGTCTCATATAGAATTCATTGTTCAGATGCATTCTTGCTCACATTGGAGGATTTCCGATTGCAGTTAGGTCATTCTTGTGACAGATTTGCTGAGTTTTCTTTGGAACCTTCAAAAAAAGGTTCCGTGTCAGCAATCCTACAATAGGAAATTGACTGCTTTAGAATATAGTTGTCTTTAACTGAAGGAAATACTCTGCTTTATCAATTTAATAAGCCATATCTTCTGCAAAGTAGAACCTATATTTTAAAAGGGCTTAAAGCCGTTACCTCTAGCTGGTATAAACTTTCTTAGAAACCTCAAACGCTTACAATTCCATTTGCTGACAAGCCCTCTGGCGATTGACAAGCAGTATAAGCTAGATAAACGAAGTTACGATAGAACCGGTATTTTTTAGAACATGAATACTTTTTTCACAACAATACAGGAAAGTTCGGACACAAATTACGGTCTGTACTCAGATTACTTGGCGGTTTTCGTTTGCCTTCTTCAAAGAACCGCCCAAATAACCGCTCAGCAAAGTTGTGTTATCGTTGTTGCTAATGTTGCATTAAACTAGGACGTTGACCTATGGACTCGTGACCTGTGTAAGTCGGCCTCTAGTGAACCTATGTTAGCTCCTTATTCCTGCCACGCATGCGATAAAAGAAAGTTCACGCAATTCCGGACGCCGCGACCATGGGAGTATGGATAAATTGCTATATTGATACAGCAGCCTATTTTCTTCTGGACGCGTCAATTCCTACTGTAAGACTGCCGAAATAGAAAATTTTGAACGTTTCGGAATGCATAAAAAGTGAGTTAGGTGTTTCCTCTGATCTCCCGGATACCCTAAATAAGGCTAAAAGCTCCTGTATGTGCACGCAGATAATATTATTTCACATAAAACCAATCGTTCAATTGCTTTCTCATTCACAGTGTGCAGTTTTGGATTGCAGTTAGCTCATTTGTATGACAGATTTACTGAATTGTTTTAGAAAAGTTCAAAATGATTCTGTTTCGGCAGTTTCGGAAATTCATGTTTCTAGAATAAATTTATCTTTAACAGAAGAAACTACACTACTCAATTACCTTAACAGTTTATCTGTTTTGCCAATTAGAACCTTTAATTTAAAATGGCTTGAAACCGCTGCGTCTAGTTAGTGTGGATTTTCCCGAAAACCTCAAAAGCGCTTGCTTTTGCCTGACAATTGACGCGCAGTATCAACAGGATCAACAAAGTTTTGTGTTCAGGTTATACATGAAGGTCTTTTCGCACAGCAAAAGAGAAAATTTCGAGCACGCAAGCAACGGTCGGTACTGAGATTATTTAGCGGTAACATGGTGCTGTCGTTAAAGATCTACCCAAATAACCACCCAAAGAAGTTGCGTTATCGTTGTTGTACATGTTGCATTAGACTAGCACATTGACCTTTTTGACTCGTGACCTGCGTAAATCGGCCTCTACTGAGCCTCTCTGAGCCCCAAACACTTGCTGCGCACATGACAAAACGGAAGTTTACGCGACCCCGTACGCTGCGACCATGATAGGTGTTAGTTTAAGGACGTGTTGCTCAGGCCGTCAGCAGATTTGCATCAGACAGATGATGAGGAATGTGTTAACGCGCTTCTCGCTATCTTTCGTCTAAGGCTCCTGAAACCAACCCGAATGGTTGGTAGCTGAGTTAACAGCTCGAGGCTCACTCAATGCGTTTCTTATATGGGCGTCGTGTTATCTTTCAGGAGTTCAGAACTCATGCATGACACTCAATAGGCCGAGACTTCATGCTGAGTCAAACATTGAAGCGAAGTTCGCCTCCAAGCACTTTGGCTCTGACGTCCCATTAACACACTGAAAAGACGAAAGAAATGGTGGTCAAACCTGCCCTGTAATGGGTACCCAATTTTCTCAGTACAAACATATGTAAAACTCTAAGCGTCGTGGTTTCGTAAATTAACCACTAACGTTATAACAGTCTCGTACTCGAAACCGAAGATCAGGCTGTAAAAGCCTCGCTTCTTAATGCAACTGTTTACGCTATACTCATTTGCCGGGGGGGGGGGGGGCTTTGAGACCCCACCATATGGAGTTAAGAACGAGTGCGGTTTTTATGCGGACAGATAAAACCCACACCTTGCAAGCTACTATGTCCGTCCCCCGTGTTGCTTCTGTCCTGATAGTGGGACGAATGGATGCGATAGGCTCTGGGCGAGTCCGTTTTATCATTAGCAAAATTATATGCGAGTTGAGAAGACGAAGAAGAGGATGCGATCGCTGGGACAACAATTTTATTCGCCTAAAGTTTTGATATCCGTTGCAGATTCTTCATCAGAGGCATCAGTAGAAAACAGTAGCAGACACGGGTAACACATACATAGGAATTTGCAGTATTTATAACGTACAGTCCTTACTGCACACGTACGACCACGAAAATTAACGATGATTGCCCACTTGGGCGTTAATTGCTTGATGACCGGTGTGCGGGCCCGCTGACCTTGCACCAATCATGGTTACTGCCCAGCTACCCACTTCCCGATGTTGGCCTAAGACGATGCGGTGGCGTGGACGTTCCCCGAATTGAGCCTCAGCACCGAATATGGATAAGGCAGGTCATTACACTGGAGCCCCGTGAACCGTCAACTCACACGATTGTCACGTCTTGCAAGAACTTGAGCCTTATCAAATTTGAATTTGTTGCTCAGCTTTTATTGAATGAGCCGCAACTTGAGAACTGGCATCTTTTGAGGCACAACTGCCGCGCGTTCGGCAATTCGCGTCCTGAACTGTCTTCCCGTTTCTGCTAGTGTTTCATACTGATGTCCTGATGAAGAATCTGCGACGAATGTTGAAGCATCAGGTAAATAAGTGTGTTGTCCCAGCGACCATACCCTCTTCTTCTGCAACCCCCATGTTGGATGTTCTTTCCGGAATAGGACGATGACCTCGCGCTGGAAAGTGCTAAGCTGTGGTATGGGTCTACACGTCTTCCCAGAATATTCCTGGCATATGGTGCGCAGGCGGGCATTTTAGAACCTTCTCCTCTGCGACCACCACCCACTTTGTGTGGGTGCTCCTCACCACTGAGCGGAACATGGCGTGGGCGACATGAATGCGGGTGCGAACCAACGGGGGCGGCTTCACTTCGGATGTGGCCCAGGTGTTCTGTTTTCTCCGCCATCGATCGTGACGGCATGGGCGGTCCGGCCGCCGTAACAATCACAAACTTTGGGGTTTTTTGTGGGGCACCCTGCACAAAAATTGTACTTTCCAACTATCTTACCTCTTGGCCTATTTGAACCACCCCCATCTCTCAGGTCTGGGCATCGCAGCCATCTGCTCTGCTCTCGGCATTCGTCTCATCGCCTCCTTCCTCGCAGTAACGCCCTCTCGGCTTACCTACAAAGAGCGCGTCTTTGTCGCTCTTGCCTGGATGCCCAAGGCCACGGTTCAGGCCGCCATTGGACCACTGGCTCTGGATGCAGCTCGCAAAACTGGTGATCCCTACCTCATTGACCTAGGTGAACAGGTAAGATCTGGTTAGGCGCAAAATCTCCAGTTGCAGATGCTTACAGAGTTACATTGGAACAGTTATTCAGTTTTTTTTCTTTTCTCGCAATTTCCCTCATTAACCCGGCATAAAAATAAAATGTATGAGAAGCTCTTGTTACTGGGATACATAAGGATTAATTTCCAAGTCACAGTCGAGCCATAAATCCCCGAGGGTGCAGCGCAGATGTACTTGGATGGTCAACAATGCTTTTATTGAGTTGACCTAAATTGAAAAAAAAAACTCGCGGATTCTGTGTGAGTCGGATTGACACAGCAGAGGAGGCTTTTGCGCAACCAATGTTTTACCATCAAGCTATAAGGCTAACAGTGAGAAGGCAATACATTTAATCACATTTGGATCGATTTTACCCGTCCAAATTACTATTTTTATTGAGTCCACCATTATGGAACAGCAAGTTGGGTGGGTAAAATTGACCCAAGTGTGACTGAATTCACGGCTCACGTTGAGCCTCATAGCTCAATCGTAGAGCTTGGTTGCTCAAAAGCCTTCCCTGTTGAGTGGGTTCGACTCTCATCAAGGCCGGGAGGTTTTTATCAAAATAAAGTCAACTGAATTAAGCAAATATTTGGACTCCCCTGGCAATTAAAGTCTTACGGGCAAAGACAAGGGAGACTGCAATGACCCACTTTGGTCAGCTAGTCATACCCAGACCCAAGTGGCGTCCCAACTGAGCCTCGAATTTGCGACCTTTTCTATCATAGTCAAACACCCTAATTATGGAGCCAGAAGTTCATTGTTTGGCGGTTTAGGTAAAGGAGTATTTGCACTGGTTGATGAGTGTTCAACTGACCGCTAACGGAACTTATCTGTCCCGCTCTCCTTTGGCAATGCTACCTGCCTCCTAGCACCTGTGATGGCTGTCAGGGCCGCTGTCGAGGCCCAAGGCGCAGCGAAATACTTGACTTCCGTTAGCAGTCAGGTGTACCTTCATCGATGAGGGTCAGCAATGAATTGACGATCGCCTTCCTCCGAACCAACCCGCTTGCCTGCTGAACTACAGCCTCGTTGAAGGACATTCAGACCAGACGGATCAGGGAAAATGCATCTGGAAAGCCAAATCCGTAGAACCAACCTTATGGTGATCGCTCGGATGTATCTAGAATGTATCGGAAGATTTCAAACTCTTATCGAGCTGGGACCTCAAAAGGGCTAATTTGCGCCAGTTTTTTTGAGGTAAAATGGTCTACTTACACCGTATGACGCCTCAGATGTCGTTAACCTTATCTAGGACAAATGGTAAAGCTTTCTAGTGAGGCTGCCAAACAATAAATGCTCCCTCCCACCCAAGTGTCCTACGGAATTTGTGACAAAGCGCGATTAATGCGCGGTAAGCGCGCAGTAAATTAAAACCGATTTTAATTGTTTTACTTAACTAAACTCAGCGATGAAAAGGAAGCCTACAAGCAACGGGACACTATTCCAGCAAACTTATTGGTCAACAGAAGAAACATTTAAACCAAGAAAGCTATTAGAGTAGCCAATTTGACCATTAGACGGCCTATTGTTTTAGTGAAGGAGGGCTTTTTCCATTAGTTGGCCTCATAAAAGAATCCTACCATACAACTATTTTGGAGCAAAGATAGCGTGTGCCAATATAAGGGAAAGTGTTCAGGAAAGCAACCAATAATCTGCAAGCCCTGAACTACAACAGCTACCACCCAATCAGTCACAAACGCAGCTGCGTAAGAGCTCTATACCGGCGCGTTGAGGCACATTGCAACGAAGTGGAAGACAGGGTTGCTGAATTACAACATCATTGACGGGTACTGAGAGCGAATGGTTATTCGCACAATCTCGTTAACCAATGCATACGCAAACGAGAGAAGAAGCCACATCCAACTGGCCCAACTGTTTGGCGAGCTCTTACGTACGCGAAGAATGCATCGGAAGCGGTCAGCAGCCTGCTCACTCCACTTAGAGTTGGAGTTGCGCACAGGCCGGAAGCAACTACCAGGCGCCGGGTCATGAAACCGAAAGACTGGGGTCGTTTACCGGCCCTAGTGCAGTCGTGGACAGTGCAACTACCTCGGAGAAACCGAAGGATTACTCCGGATGCGAATAGCCGAGGAAGAAAGACGTCAACTCCCTGGTTGCAGCTCACTCGACGGGACCCGCCCATATTTTCAATTTTGACGAGGCCGAAATCCTCGCAAGAGGTGACAACCGCGTAATCCGCGAGCTGCTCAAGTTATGGTTCTCAGGCCCCCAGTCCATCAACAAGCACGAAGATTTGGCGTTCCTATACTGCTTACTGAGACACTGCCTGGGCAAAAGGATCAGTCACGTGGGAAGGACCGGGCCCAGCAATAACCCTGACGACAACGAGCATAATTGTCGCGCAATTACCAAGCTCGCATCCGACATGCACAAAGAAATCTCGGAAATTATTGAGTCGAACGCGAAGTGTCAAGCCATCACCGTGCCAATTAAGACCCCAAGCGGTGACTACAGAAGCGGATAATTATTGTACGCACGCGGATGACCGCTACGAGCTATAAATATCGTGCAATCTGCGCATGCTTTATGCCTATCTGCGCATGGCTGAGACTATTCTACCATTACTTACGATTAAGGATTCCCAACAGAATCTTTTTCTTCTTCTCCTGAAATATAGAATTATTTTTAGAAGAAGACGACTCGATAGCTGGGACAATACTTTTTGTCGCCTGACGTTTCGAGATCCGTCGCGGATTCGTCATCAGAGACATAGTCAAATAGCAGTAGCAGTCCCAGCGATCGAGTCGTCTTCTTCTCAATTACTTCATGGGACTTGCATGCTCGCTTGTATTGAGAAGTGTTTCTAAATTAAGTTAATATAATGAGAGAGGAGGATAACGCAAATTCGTAGCTGGCGGCATGATCAGCCTCTATATCTTAAACCTTTGCTTAGGCCGCTACTTTGTAGAAAGCTAGAGAGTTGCATGTAAGATTAGATACCCAAACCATGCCCCCTAAGCAGGTACCCGAAGTGTTGTTCGTCCCATTTTTCCCAATTTGTGAGCTACTACGGCTACAGCTGATTAGCATAAAGTGTCCACAAAGTGGAGTGTTATGTCATTTAGGGTCGCTTTCCAAAACCATGACTGTGGCAATGGCGGAAAAGTATAGTGAAGATCGAAGAATCAATCAGCTGGGTGTCTTCAGGCCTCTTTTCTCTTTTGTTTGTATATACGAGTCCCTTAATACATGTAAAAGCTGACGGACCGTACCCATTCAACGGCCTTTTTTACTGCCAAGCTAGAAGTTTGCAGTCTAAACTACTCTCTCAACGATGATCGGAGAACATAGTTTCCGTCTAGAATGCGGTAGTGACTCACGTGACATTCGAAGTACAATAACGTGGCCATGAGTAGCATCGCACTCTCGCCGTTTCCACATCAACCTAACTTGATTATTAATTATCGATCAGATAGACTATAAACCAGTTTAACCTTATTGCCCACACAAACTGGTTGCGGCATTAAATTTGAGTCTTCGGTTTGTCATTGTCGAGAATACTAAAGTCGAAAATAATCTACCAGCGTTTCATAAATTGGTAAGCAGTAAATCTCGTTTTTTTGTCCGGACTGTACAACATCTGTCCTGGTCATTCAACCAGCATTGACCAGACGTACTTCAAGCAGTTTAACGATAACTTTATATAGATCACCATGGCTGGCTTGATCTAGAAACATGGAATCCTCATCTGTTCCTCCACGACGCTGCACGGAGCTCAGCAGCAAGACTACAGCGGTAGTTTTTATTCTCAGCCGAAACGTGCCAAGGTGCTATGCAACTCTTCAATTAGGTTCTATGCTGGGTCAGCAGATGAATCAAAATAAAAGGTAATGTTAGTGATTGATGAACGCTCACCTGACCACTGTTAGGCAGGACCCAACGGTCAGCATGGAAGCAACAAGTAGCAGAGTCCACAATAGGCTATCGATCGGCCTATGCGCGATCTGACACATCATGCTAGACAATCAATCAATAATTCAGGATTCAAACTACAGTTAATCGCTGAGCTAAGAGCCAATGGGACCGGCCACTATTTCAGACGAGAATTTGATTGGCTAAAGGGATATTGCTTACTCGCGTTCGTTTCCCTAAATTTGTTGTACCTGTAACACTCAAAGACTTCTGCCGTTACATCCCTCTTGTCGTGTTCTTCCTCTGGGGACTCACACAAGGCGATACTGGGCGGCGATATTTTGGCCTGGGCTTCCGTTACAATAACCACAAACGGAACTTGTCACTCTGGCTCCACCTTGTGCCTTGACAGAGGCCCTGACAGCGCTAACGGCTCGATGTAGGCAGATCATATTGCCGGCAAAGACGAGCGAGACTGAAATGGCCCTGACTTTTACCGGCTAGACAACTAGCTCGTGGCTCAATGGTTGGAGCGGTTGACTCTGATCATGAAAAGTTCGCGAGTGTTAGGCTCGGGTAGGACGCCATTGAGTCTGGGTATGACTGGCTGATGACAGCTAACGTGCCAGAAACGGCTATTCAAATCTTCCACATCTTTACCGGCAGTACTATTGGTAATGTTAGCATTAAAGATGTCTGCATTTACCGACGGACTGATTGGTGCCCATTATTTCCTTGAAAATTTCGCACTTTCATTGGCTTCTCTTGCCCTCTCTTTTCTTTAGATTCTCACACTGGCTGCACTATCTATCCTCATAACAGCACCCCTGGGAGCCAGCCTAATGATGCTGACTGCACCTTGCCTACTCACGCAGGATCGGAACTTATTAGAGGTGGATAATGCTTCTGGATCAGACCAGACTAAACGCGGCGACGCGAAGCTGTCGAAAGCAAATTCCCTAGCGAACCGTCCACGATGGCGAATCTAGGAAGAGCACAGTCCAGATGTCTATACATACATACATATTTATACATATGCCTAAGTAATTTGGCCCAAAAGCTGCCTGCTTACCATCTCAAAAAATCCCCAATTTACCCCCTCTTTCCGGACTTCGATCTCGTTCCCCCTGGAAGACCAACCTTGAACAAATTCTATTCTCTATTCAGTGCGAAATGCACCAAAAGCTGTCCTTGGTTGAGAAACACTTGCTCAACTGTTGTAATCTGCAAACATCTGTAAAAGAGGCGCCTTTTTGATCTGAAAAATGCACGGCTCCACGCTTCAACTTCTGTGGTATCCAGAAAAAGAGACTTCTGCAAAGTGCTAGAAAACCACACACGCTAGCTTGTAATCATACTGTTTCACGCTCACAATCTTGCGCTTGCATATTTTGATGCCAATATGGTGCTGTTGTACATTTTATCAATTTGTGTGAGCGGCGCCCTATGACCAAAAAAGCACTGCAGAAAGAGCAAATCCATCTCTTGTGCCCTTTTTTCCTACCAAAGGAGGATTACACAAAAAGCCTATCCTTTGGGACTCGTAGGTGCAGTATTACAATGCCTACAATCTGCTTTATTTAAACATGCTGATCTTATGGCAACTGAAAAGCAGTTCCTGAAGATTCAGTTTGTGCACCAAATGCATGGCAAATTTGGAAAGTCTATTCGGCAAACATGTGCTTTCAGCAATTCATCATTAGACCATTGCAACTGCATGTTATTGAAAATCGTATGGTTTGACAGGGTTTATAAAGGTCGTTTGATTAGAACTCATGTTGAAGTCGGCGTCTGGGAGTCATTGCGCCGGGGGAAGAGGGTGGGAGGAAATTGGGATAGACTGTGAGCATTAGTCATGGATCGGATATGTCGAGTGATAAGTACTGTCGTTTGCACGGAGCGAACGACCGTCACTAAGGGGTGGGGACGGTATGCGATCGCCGACTGGCGTCGGCGTCGGCCACAGAAGTGAAAGTCCCTTCGTTAGCGTCTTCTGACAACACAGTACTAAATTACTAGCCGTACAGCCATTGGTTTGGCGGTTGCTAAAACGCGTTGGCAAGTTGAAAGGCCTCATTCATATCGATTCAGTGGCTCGTAGCAATAACATGTGCGAGAATAGAGCTGGAGATCGATCTACTTTCGCCATTGCCTAACTAGGTCCGTGTGTGTTCACGTACTCTCTTTTCCAGGCGCCTCGTTGTTCGGACAATGTATCCTGATTCACAGGAGCAAGTTAAATTATGCAGCGAGGGGCAAAGAAAATTGTGAAGGGCCTTAAATCTTCATCTTACCAATGTAGACTAGAAGCACTTAACGTTTACTCCCTTGAGTATAGACAAATCTGCAGCGACCTCATACAGACGTACCGCCTCGTGAGGAATCGGAAGTGTGCCCTGAAGTTTGATGACTTCTTCGCCTTTGTCACTTCAACCAGCCTCCGTGGGATATCCGTCAAACTGCGGGGAACCCTATCCCATCTAGAGGTCTGCAAGCAGTCGTTCTCACGAGTCATCGGTGCCTGGAACGGACTGTCCGAGGAGGTCGTAATGGCGAACTCCACAGATGCGTTCAGATGGAAACTGGATGAACATCTACTTAACCGTTACCGTTCATAAGTACAAGGAAGCAGGAATAATTTACACCCCGGAAATACCTATCGATAAACTTTACATTTGTATATGCTACTCACTATTTTACAGCAACATATTTTATGTTGGGTATATTATGTACACAAGAGACTATTCTGACTGCGCACACGCACAAGTTAAAATTTGTACATGTATATATGTTACACACTGTTTATAGTGACATTTTTTGTGTTGGATATTTCATGCATACTGTTTTCAATAGGGTCTTCAAAAGCATTGCCCACTACCCTAAATATACTGAACTATACTGAAATATGTACATGGATGTGGCCTTCAACGGGAGTTAGTTACCTCTAAAGCGCATGATATGTTATTTATCGCAAAAAAGAGAGAGTGCGAGAGAAGAAGTGCTTTCAGAGGCCTTGACTGCAGAAGAAAGATGTGTAAAACTTTGTCAAACATCTACGCTTTGGACATGGCATACAAAGGATCTGACGTATTTGCGTTAGCACTAAAACATACCACGACCGTAACTTAAAATGCAGTCATCCATAGCTAGTCTTTAAGGTTCCTTTAACGTAACTTCCGTTTCATTTTGGGCGCCAAATGCATCAATAATTACTGATCGAAAGAGAGAGGAAGACACAAGCATTTTGGGAGGCCTTGCCTGCAGCAAAAGGATGCGTAAAACTTTGTAAAACTTTGCAGTCCTGAACCTGGCATACAAATTATCGAACGTAGCCTTAGCAATAAGATATACCACGACGACAACTTAGTCCTAAATAGCATAGCCAGTCTCTAGGACACACTTAGCGTAACTTGAGCATAACATCTGACGGGTAATGATGAGTGTTTGGCCATCGATTTGGATGAATTCCACAATGTTCAGCAGCAGTAGGGGGAAATTTACGTGCGTTGACTCGTAGCCGTCTTCCGCGCTCTGAACGTGCTTAACCCACTTGAACCAGTGACGAGACCGAGCCGCGATGGTCGAACAGCATTAGGCGTAGGCTGCTTTCTGCAGTGCAGGCCATAACATCGCCTAGCGTAGTCTTAAGGGAAAGTAGACTTTTGCACTGGTGCTACCAAGCTATTTACCTTCGTTCAATTTCAGTAGGCAGCGAGACAGGTTCAAGGAGACCGAAACTAATGCTTAAATTAATACAACTACTATTTCTACTACGACTTACTATCAATGAAGCTGAATGCTATTAGTCCTGGTAGTAGTTTTGACGCCAATATAAAAATCAATGATCAGACTCATACCTTCTTGGTCTCAGCAAGGGGTGTAAAATCTGGGTTTTAGCTATTTCGAGTAGATACAAGTTTGAGGCCATGAGCACATCAGGGATTGCCATCGTTGCCGCGCACTCAACTATAGCCCTAAGGCTGTGTTCCTTTCTTCTAGGTTTGGACACCGAGGACTAGGATACTGCTGCTAGAAGTTAAGCGCCTATGTTAAAGTGCTAACTCCAGTAATCATACTAAAACCAGTTAATAACGTACTTTTATACGGTTTTTGTAGGCCTGTAGGAAGTTGGCACCCAGTATGCACTCCTCATCTGTATGAGGTAAAGTTATTTGCTTATGGGTTGAATAAAACGTTATTAAATAACAGAACAAGTCCTACCTTGCCTTTATGTCGCAACGTAGAGTCTTTTTCCATCTTTAGACTAGCTTCAGACTAACTAAGGTAACCAGCCTGCGATAGAAAAGGTGTGATTGCAGGGTACTGTCTTTCCTCTACAAATACTAGCTAGTAATACAGCAGAGAATTAGTAGCATTGTAACTATTTCTGTCACTATTATAAATCAGAGCTCACGTTGATTTGAGCTAATGCTGGAATCGTGTTCCCTGGGGCACAAGTAAGAGTGTGAACGTGGTTTTATGTTATTTTGAGAAGATACATGTTTGAGACCCGGAGCAGATCCGGGCTTGCGTTGATTACCGTTCTCTCACTCCAAACCAACAAAAGATGTGTGTAGTTGCTTCTATGCTTGAACTCACTCACCTTTAGCTGGTGTCAAGACAGACTGAAGCGGACCAAGACTAATACTGCTAATACTACGACTACTAATACTACTAATTACTAGACAAGTAGCCGACTGACAGTAGTACAGATTTGCTCACCTGTCTAAACTAAGCATAAAATAAGGGTATTTACTATACTGTAGCAATACCTGATTAGAAGTACATGCCTCTCTTAAAGATGGGAACATGCAATTACAAGCCCCCTGAACCTCAAGGAAAAGGATCCGGTAAACACCCGGGTTATACTGGAGCGGATTTGGCGATCAGCTTGTTTCTGTACGAATAACACAGACAAGTAGATACAGGCAAGTTTTCATCAACGGGTACAACAAACGCTATCCAACTCAGCCTATCCAACCAAAACTAACTAAAACATAAATGTGACTTAATTGTGAAAAATGCGGCTGGATTCAAGGCCACACCATCAATAGGAAGGCTTACGTACAGACAAAACTCTAACAACCTGAGCGGAAGCCGTGACTCCACTAACACCAGGGTCAATTTACCAGCCTAGGCTATTGTAGCCCGTGGTAGCCATCAATTCTGTTACAGTAAGCTGACTACCCAAACAAAATAGCTTAAGCAATCGATCTAGAAAGCACCAACTACAATTGGTAGTGGAGTGTGACATATTTGGATAACTCATTGGATCCAGTTGTAAACTAATCCGAAGTTGACATATTCCGCTATTCAGAAGACATAGGTGCCATCATTGGAACAAGAGTTTCATTTGCCTGACATTTCGGATTCCGTCGGGAATCCTTAGTCATACGTAATCGTAAACAGGTCTGAAACATGCGCAGATAAGGGGTGATACATGCAGAGGTCGCACGGTATTTATAGTTCGTAGCGGTCGCCTGCAGGCGTACTATAATTATCAGTTCCTGTAGCCACCGCTTGAGATCTTAATTGGTGCGGTGATTGCTCATTAATTGCCACAGCGTTCTTGTCCGCGTCGGATGCGGGTTTGATAATTGCGTGATAACTACGGCCTGCTGTCGTCAGAGTTGTTGTTGCGTCCGGCCCTTCCCACGTGACTGATTCTCTTGCTCAGGAAATTTCTCAGTACACCGTATAGGAACGTCAAATCATTGCGCTTGTTGATGGACTGGGGGCCTGAAAACCGCGGTTTACGCGGTTGTCCCCTCTTGCGAGGATCTTGGCCTCGTCAATCATGAAAATATGGCCGGGTCCTCTTGAGTGGGCTACAACCTGGGAGTTGACGTCTTTCTTCCTCACCACCACTGCATCCTCGGCCATTCGCGTACGGAGTAATCTCCCAGTTTTTCCGACGTAATTGCTCTGTCCAAAACTACACCAGATCCGGTGAACGACTCCAGCCGTTTCCTGCCGTGGTAGTGGATCATACGGTCTCATGACTCGGCGCCTGATGGTTGCTTCTGGCCTGTGCGCAACTCCAATTCCAAGTGGGCTGAGTAGACGGCTGACTGCTTCCGATACATTCTTCACATACGGAAGAGCTTGCCAAACTTTTGGACCAGCTGGACGACACACCAGCTGGACGTGTTTTTTTCTCTCGTTTGCGTATGCAGTATTTGACAAAATTGCGCGTGTAACCATTCGCTCTCAGTACCCTTCGAAGGTATTGTAATTCAGCAACTTTGTCTTCCGCTTCGCTGCAATGCGTCTCGACGCGCAGGAATAGCGCTCTTACGCAGCTGCGTTTAAAATAAAGTGTTCAGGAAAGCAACCAACACTATGTAAGTTCTGAACTACAACAACAACAACCATCCAATCGGTCACAAACGCAGCTGCGTAAGAGTGCTATTCCGGCGCGTCGAGACGCATTGCAGCGAAGTGCAAGACAAAATTGCTTAATTACAATATGTTCGACGGGTACTGAGAGCGAATGGTTACCCGCACAATTTTGTCAACCAGTGCATGCGCAAACGAGAGAAGAAGCCAAGTTTAGCTGGCCTTAACGTTTGGCGAGCTCTTTCGTACGTGAAGAATGTATCGGAAGCAGTCAGCCATCTACTCACCCCACTTGGAGTTGGAGTTGCACACAGGCCGGAAGCAACCATCAGGCGCCGGGTCATGAGGCCGAAAGACCCACTGCCACGGCAGGAAACGACTGGAGTCGTTTACCGAATCTGGTAAAGTTGTGGACAAAGCAACTACGTCGGAGAAACTGGGAGATTACTCCGTACGCGAATGGCCGAGCATGCAGCGGTGGTGAGGAAGAAAGACGCCAACTCCCAGGTTGCAGCTCACTCAACGGGACCCGACCATATTTTCAAGTTTGCCGAGGCCGAAATCCTCGCAAGAGGGGACAACCGCGTGAGCCGCGAGCTGCTCGAGTCATGGTTTTCAGGCCCCCAGTCCATCAACAAGCGCAACGATTTGACATTCCTATACGGTGAACTGAGAAATTTCCTGAGCAAGAGAATCAGTCACGTGGGAAGGGCCGGACGCAGCAACAACTCTGACGACAGCAGGCCGTAATTATCACGCAATTATCAAACCCGCATCCGACGCGGACAAGAGCGCTGTGGCAATTAATGAGCAATCACCGCACCAATTAAGAGCTAAAGCAGTGGCTACAGTAACTGATAAGTATAGTACGCATGCAGGCGACCGCTACGAACTATAAATACCGTGCGACCTCTGCATGTATCAGCCCTTATCTGCGCATGTTTCAGACCTGTTTACGATTACGTATGACTGAGGATTCCCGACGGAAGCCGAAACGTCAGGCAAATAAAACTCTTGTTCTAGTGCTCACACCTTCATCTTCTGAACTGCCTCCTGGGACTCAAATATTCGCTACTATTGGCAATGTTCCGCTTTGTTATATTTGTGCCACTTAAGATTTTTACGAGGTTCACCACCAACGATTAGGATGGTTCGCACTCGCACTCACAGGCTGTCCTAAATTTTTTCGGGAAAGTTGAGCTCACTTAACAGTTTAGCCGTGTTTGCTTCCTACAAACAGAATCTCTAGCAAACGATTTGGCAAGTAAATTAACCCGTATTAGCCTATAAGCTATTGAGTTAACTAGGTAGTTAATCGGATAAAACTGCATTCCAAACACGGATAAGACGAGTAATAAACTAGCCGGCTTATCAGTTTGGCCACAGGTTAAGGCATTGCCACCTGCATCTGGAGATATCCGAAGTCACACGAGAGCCGCATTCAGTAATCTGGCTTCATGGCTAGGTGTCTATTTTTGGTTTCTTTTGATGCAGGAACTATTTAAGGAAGTGGTACAAAAGGAGGTCTGTTCAACCTTATAAACCGCTACAAAAACCACCTGGACTGGTGTATATGGCTATTTCTTCTTTGATCCTTGGTTCTGCTGGAATTTCAATAAATTCACGCGAGCAAATACTAATTCGACATATGCACTTGCTGTTCTAAACTTGCGCATTCTTCAATGTCTGTCCGTCCGTCCAACAACTCGGCTCTCTCGAATCCCCCAGTCAGAACACAACAGCAAAGGCGGACGAAGTGGAATGCATTGACTTATGCTGACAGCGTGTAGAAGGCGAAATAGGAGCAAACAAGAATTTCCAAGGACCAATCAGATGGTGTTCTTCAATGGTCAGCAGGCCGTCTGAATTTCTACCAATCTGACTGTCCAGGTGGAGTGTAATACGCGGGCGCACTGGGATTCCTAAATAGCGTATTATCGTTCTGATAAGGGCCATTTTTTAGTTGTTCGACTGCGTCCGCTCTCTTTTAGTTGTGTTAATGCGCGGTAGAATGCTCAATCATGATAACAGTCCTTCGTAGCGATGGGAAACTGAGGCAAATGCTAATGCACACAAATTCATAACAAAAACATCTAAAATAGCCATAAACTTTCATATGAGCGAGATAGACTAAAGGATCTGAACGTCCAGATAAAGCGTGAGATTTCCAGGCTGGGTGACCTTTTTGCAAGTCAGCTTTTTACTTCTTCTACATCTTCCGCTCCTCTCACTTTCTCCGAAATATGGAAGAGTCTCAAACGTCTCACTGGTCAATGCAATACACTGGCACATGTTGATGCAGACCTAGAAAGCTTAAACTCAAACTTCATCCTCACTCCCACCGACTCCTATCTCCCGACAAATGATATTTCCTTACCACCAAGTGATTTCTCTCCAGTGTCAGTGGAAACAGTCATGAAACACCTCAGAGGTGTCAAAGGTACAACAGCTGCCGGACCAGATGGCGTCTCCCCATTTCTCCTTAAATCTTTTTCTTTTCAATTAGCTCCTGTCCTGGCACATCTTATTAATTTATCTTTCATGGAGTCCAAGATTCCTGACGGCTGGCATTCGGTCAAAATCACTCCTTTACCGAAAAAAACCACTTCAAGGGGTCCCAAATCCTTTCGCTCAATCGCTTGCTCTTCTGCACTCCTCAAACTTACAGAACGAGCAGCTTTGGACATCATTAAGCCTTTTTCATCCAATTTTTCTGATCCCTTGCAGTTTGCGTATAAGGCTAGGCGTTGTAAACTAGATGCTGTTGCTTTGGTAGTCCACTCTGCTCTTAAGGACTTGGACAAGAGATGTCGTTCATACGCATGTGCCTTTCTTGACTCCTCCTCATCCCTCAACCCGATCCCGTGAAATCTTCTTTTTTATAAAACCTCTGCATGCAGCTCTCCTGACTGGGCCGTCTCTTGGCTTGGGGACTATTTTACTTCCCGCACCCAATTCGTTTAGAGCGGGAAGCGCAAATCCACGATCCTTCCCAACAATTGTGGAGTTCTGCAGGGGTCGATATTATCCCCTCATCTTTTTTCCCTCCATACTGACGACCTACTATCTCCAAACGCATGTTTTTTTGTCAAATATGCTGACGACATGGTTGTCGGCTATCCTCTCAAAAGCCAGACCCATCTTCAAACACTGAAAGATGGATTGGACCATGTCACAGCATGATCGTCAGAAAATGGCCTTTTACTTAATGAGTGGAAGTCAGTCCAGAGTATCTTCCGGCTGCGACCCTCCTCCAGTCCTGAAACCATCGACTTTCTGCCCAACAATGTATCCTCCTTCCGATACCTTGGTGTAACAATAGCTTCCAACCTTTCATTTACTCTTCATATTGAAGACCTTTTTATTTAAATCCGCAAACTTTTATATTATATCCGCCGCTTGCGTTCTTATCGCACCCTGTAAGCCCTCATCTGGCGTTTTATAGACGCTTGTATCCTCCCTCTCATTCTTTACTGCTCTCCAGTAACCTTTCCAGCACTACTTAAAAAGACTTTATTATTATAAAACGTATTCCCCGCATGCTCTCTTCAGCTGCCGGCTATTCATATGCTTTTTTAGCTGACCTTACAATTCAGTGACATTTCAAATCGGTCAAGAATTTCGTGGACCGTATTCTTAGTGATGACACTTACCCTCTCCACGCCGAACTAATGGCTGCAAAGTTTTCTCGTACGACGCGCCGAAACTTCCGACATATGACATGTCGTACATCAGCCTACCAAAACTCGATACTCCCATTCTTAGCACGCTTCCTCACGTGTGAAGAAACGGAAATTGAAAAGCTGAAGGCCGACTTGACTCAACGGACGCCAGGGAGCTTGGGCTTACGGACCAGCGGCAAAGCCTCACCCTTGACGATAAAAGCCGGGTGACGATTGGACTCCTTCAGGTCCAGCGTGAAAACAGTGACGGACGACTTGGCAGCTGACATCGACATCCCGCGCTGAGTGAGGTAGTCCACAATGTTAGGCATGAATTCCGAGAGGACCTGTGCAGCCTGATCAATGTTATGGTGCTGGCAGAAGAAGGTGACATCATCCGCTTATGATACCACTTCGCCGAGTGCCGGAGAGAGTGGGAGTTACCGCATGTAAATGTAAAACAGCGTCGGGCTGAGCACAGAGCCTTGAGGAACACAGCAGGTCTGCTTACGGGGCTTGGAGAGAGTGCAGCGGAAAAGGACACGATCGTAGCGGCCATGGATTTAAGCCGTCAACCATGGTGCCAGGCCAGTCGGGACGTTCAGGGAGACCAAGTCTTGCAGGAGCTGATCGTGGCTGACGCAGTCAAAGGCTCGTGACAGGTCAATTGACACTGCCACGGTCCGCAAAGCGGGCTTCTGTTGATTAAAGCCCTCGTGGATGGTGTCGCTGAGCTCGAAAAGCACTTTTGTTGTGCCACGACCCGATTTGAAACCATTTTGGTGGCTAGACAGATCCGCTGCAGATGTCAGAAATGGGTGGAGAAGTCGTTTCAGAATCTTCGCCAGTGGACAGAGGAGAGCGATTGGGCGATAGGAGGTCGCTTGACTTGGGTCATTGCCAGCTTTGACCAGTGGAATGATGATGGACTGGCGCCAGCAATCGGGGATGATTGAACTGGCCGGCAAAAGATTGAAAACGGCCGCCAGGTAGGCAGCCACCTTAGGGCCGATATGGCGCAAATGGAAAGGTGCTAGGCCATCCGGTTCTAAGGCTTTCGAGACGTTCGTTTTCCTGACGGCGGTGAGGATAGCATCAGCCGAGATGGAGATGTCCGGAGGTGGGGCCTTATGGAGGAGACGAAGAAGGGAGCGCTGGCTTTTGGGACTGGGCGCTGAGCGTAGCGAGAACAGTTCGTTCATCATCGCGGCGATCTGACCGTTGTTCGAGATGCAGATGTCGTCCCCGAAGCTAATGGACTGCTTAGGTACGTCAGCCCGGGGCTTGGTCAGATTGCGTAGAAGTTTCCAGGTGGCAGCGGAGTTGCGGCGGTTATTACAATCTGCAACTCTTTCACGCCAACATTCCTGGTTGTCGTCGTTGACGGTCTTGGTAATCAAGCCGTTGTGTTCGCCAACGCGCGGGTCATTTGCATCTCGCGCTTGAAACTTCTCTCTCTCTCGTTCCAGTCGGGAGTCTTCGCGCAGGTACTTAGGGCTGAGTATGGAAATGCGTCCGTTCGGTATATGGTGGCCTGCTGCTGCCAGAAGCAGGTGACCAACGGCCCGCTCCGCCTTGTGGACATAGGTGGGGGCGGAAGCTGATCGGTTCCAGTTTCGCATTCGGCAGTGAACGCTGCCCAGTCAGCTCTCTTGAAGTTGATAAAATGCCTGTTTGGGGCCTTGATACGGTCGGCAGAGGTGGCCAATTCGAGCACTATAGGAAGGTGATCACTCCCTAGGCTGATTTCCGTGCTCCAGGTGGTGGAGGCTACCAGGCTGAGACTGGCAAGGAGACATCGAGAGAGCTGGGGGCACCGTTGGGTGGGAGCCACGTTGGGCTGTGCTCGTTGAGGACTGCGAAGGGAGCTTGCTCTAGTTCATCCGCCAGGACTTCTCCCCGGGAATCGGCCGCCAAATTGGAGCACTACAGGTCGTAGTGGACATTGAAATCACCTAACACCAAACTGTCTCCAGAAGGTAAATAATGAGCAATGAAGGCGGTGAAACTATGGGGACAACTGGAGGTGGGAGAGTTGTAGATGTTCACGACAGTTAGCGGCACCGGGCCAATGTCGAGGGAAATCGCCAAAACGTCCGTGGGGTCGGCACCAAACATGGGTAGCTGAGGGTGGGCAATGGATTTGTCCACTAAGAAGGCCAAGCCTCCGCCTTTGTTGCGACCGCGGTCACGGCGGACAATCGTAAAGCCGGCACAGGAGTGGAACTTGGTGGATTTAGTCCACTTTGTCTCCTGGACAACCGCTACGGCTATGCTGTGCGAGCGCATGAAGGCGACGAGTTTGTCGAGCTTACCAAGTAGGCCGTTGACGTTGAACTGTAGGATCTTTAGACCAGGCGGTGTGGCAAGATCGGGGATTTGAAGCAGGATTGGGTTGAGGCCAGGGCGGGCGGGAGGCGTAGAAACAACTGGCGGCACGGGACAGCTGGGACATGCGAAAGCGAGCGACCAGTCGGCAGCTTTGGCGAGGCCACTGCAATGGAGATGGCACCAGTCATTGCAGGAGCCGCAACGTACAGACCAGTCGTGGCGGCCCAGGCGGACTCGGCAAAACGAGCAGTACCAGAGAGGTCCAGGGTTGGCCTCAATACCGGCGGCTAGAGGAGGAGTCGGAGAAGCGTGGCCGGGAGGGGCTGCTCCGTCATCAAAAACACGGGTTTGGCTGAGGGGGAGGGTGTTGATTCAACGTAGGGAGATGGTTGTAGCAGACCTTGGCCGCTGGGGGGGGGGGGGGGGGGGGGCGGAGGAGGAGACGGAAGGGAACGCGGTCGTAGACGCGTCTGCTGTGGGTCCCCGCGACGGCTGTCAAAACGTCAGGCGAATAAAAATATTGTCCCAGCGATCGAGTCTTCTTCTTCTTCTCGGTTTAGCTGTGCATTTGCATTGGCTACCGGGCATATAAATCGTTGATATCTTAGCCGCTGGCATGTTTTAAGATATTCGAAATCACTGCACCTTTCATTAGTTCCCGGCCTTTAGTTCTCAATCGCGAGGATATAACTGCTACAGAAATTTTGAAGCCTTCTTATTGCACCTGAAAATATAGTAACTACTGCATTTACAACACCCACATTTGAGCAGGCTGTTATCAATTTCGTGAAAAATGAATGCCACGTCTTAAGAGCAAAATGATCTAGTTACCTAATGAATGAGAACGTTCGTGACCCAGGTATTTGCATGGACGAGGAAGAAGGTTTGTCGAGCACCAGATCAACTGATTTATTGTTTTGAGCTTTCATATCTGAAGATGAACTCCTGTAAGGGTCCGAATGCTCAGAACAATAAATCAATTGATCTGGTGCTCGATGCGCCTTCTTCGTCATTCTCTCTTTACGTTTGTTCGTTGACTAACGCGGTATCGGGCAAAGTGCTTTAAGTGAACGTGTATAGATGCGTCACTTAACGGGCAGAAATTGCGGCTGCTCTGTGAAAGTCAGAGTGATCTCTGTGATCACATGTAGTTACAACGTTGGCGCATGTCATCGCTAAGGCTGATGCTCGACCTTTCGGGGTGTCGACGTCCCCTCATTTAGGACCGCCAGCCTATCTCACGTTGGAGGGGAGCGCTGGATTCAGGCAGCTCTAACCTTTGACCTAGTCCGTGGGGCACAGCCGGTCTTGCCTTGGTTTTCCTTCCCCCTCTATCTTATGCCTCCAACCTATCTCATATTAGATTACAACGCTGGTTTCAGTCAGCGCTAAATTTTATGCCTCATCCTCTGCATGCGTAAGGGACGGCGGCGCAGACATAAAGTCTTAGAGCGTTGCGCCTACACATTTACTGACATGCTTACAGGCATACCGGAGTCGAATATTACGTATCTGCCTCAGCGTTTACTTCTGCTGCGGCCAAGAATGTGCGACCTGCTGAAGAAGTCAGCCGGCTGTTTGAAGCGATTTATTCTGTAGGCAAGGGATGTTGCCGTGACTTCTATGCTTGTGCTTGAAAAAAAAATGCCTCCATACGGGAGCATGCGAGCAATGATGTCTTGTTTCCGTACTTGTCTTTCTTGTCGTCAGCATGGGTTTTGGGGTTTTGAGGAGTGATTGGTTAGGTGAACGTCTAAAGCTGTGTGATAACCAAGTAGAGATGGTCAACTATTTTCCGCGTATATTTGAACTCATATTTGCTAATTGTTTAGAATATCTACCTTATCACCTTATTGAAACTGCTAACTCTTGCTTTGCATGTCTTTTTAGTCAGCCCAAATCGCACTGAGATTTAATCCTCAACTAAATTTGAACAAGCTCCTCAAAACAAATTCGATTTTTAACACAAGAATTACTGAAAAATTCTTTATTTTCAGCACAATTTTGAGTTTACTTCGGGTTTTAATCTATAGACGTTTGACTCGTGGTAGAGGCAAACAATGTATTGTGACCACCCCTCTTTAACCGTAATATGTCAATACAAGCAACCCGTGAGTCCCAGGAAGTACTTGAGAAGAAGATGCGAGCCCTGAGGCAAGAATTTTAGTTGCCTGAAATTTCCACATCCGTCGGAGATTCTTCATCGAAGACATCAGCAGAAAACAGAAGCAGAAAAAAAAAACACCTGGCCTTCCCGTATGTCCTCGTCTACCGCAAATATAATGGTGGCCTGAAGACAGAAATATTCAGAAAGGCGACATACACGATGCAGGTACTGAATTACAACAGCAACGACCCAATCAGCCACAAACGCAGTTGTGAAAGGACGCTTCGTCGGCGTGTTGAGACGCACCAGAGTGAACCAGAAGACACGGTGACTGAAATACAATATATTCGACGGGTGTTAAGAGATAATGACTACTGGTGCAATATCGTCAACTGACGCATGCGCAAACGAGACGGGGCAACAAAATAAACTCGATCCCACATTTTGGCGTGCGGTTCCGTACGTTAAAATTGTCTCGAAGGCCATAGGCCACATTCTGGCATCACTTGGAGTTGGAGCCGCACACAGGTTGGAGACCACTATTAGGCGTTAGATGATGAAACGGAAAAACCCACTGCCACGGCCTGAAGCGTCTGGAATAGTTTATGGGATCTGGTGCAAATGCAAGCGAGGCAACTACGTCGGAGGAACTGGAAGGCTTCTCAAGGCGCGAACTTCCGGACAGGCGACAGTAGCGCGGCGAACTCATGTCAATTCTCAAGTTGTGGCTCATTCGAAGAGACCTGGCCAAACATTCGCCTAGGATGAGGCAAGCGGTGAAAATAGTATGAGTCGAGAATTACTTGAGTCATGGTTCACGAGACCGCAGTCCATTTCGTATAAATCGAAAGGCAGGCATCCCAAGAAATGTAATTTCATGGAAAGGTATTCTTTGGGAAATAGGTAGTTTATTGCGTGCCGTCAACAGTCTGCTACGCCGAGCGAAGACACACTGTTCTGAC